>VZRM01006430.1:62551-276496 GCA_013397955.1 Grantiella picta | reverse complement strand
TGTGGGGGCTCCTGCTGCTGCTGCTGCCCTGAGCCCGCAGAGCAGGGCAGCGTTTGCTTCTTGTTCGAGCTGCCCCTGAAGTTCCTGTCTGTCTAAGGCACTCGGGGCAAGGCATTCCTTTGACCCGGGCCACATTGGGTGGGGTAGGGGCAGTGGCAGTGTGCCCAAGGCCCCTTTGTGACACGGCGCAGCATGGTCACTGTGGCGTGTGACAGGGTGTCCAAGGGCCCTCTGTGACACGCCGTGACATAGGTGCTGGTGGCAACGCAACCACGCCAGAGTGCTCAGTGCTCGCGACGGGACAGGACGGCTCGTTCGTTGCTAACCCGGAGCTTTTCCGAAGCGCTACCGCTGCAGCTGACCTTGCGGTCAGACTGCAGCACTTGGTGACTCGGAGCTTTCCCGAAGCACTACTGCGGCAGCTGCCCTCGCTGGCAGACTGTGGCACTTGGTGACTCGGAGCTTTCCCGAAGCACTACTGCGGCAGCTGCCCTCGCTGGCAGACTGTGGCACTTGGTGACTCGGAGCTCTTCCGAGGAGCCTCCACTGCAGCTGACCCTGCGGTCAGACTGCAGCACTTGGTGACTCGGAGCTCTTCCGAGGAGCTACCGCTGCAGCTGACCTTTTGGCCAGACTGCAGCACTTGGTGACTCGGAGCTTTTCTGAGGCATCTCCCATCCCCTACAGCCGCGGCCTTTGAGGCCAGACTGCAGGATTTGCTGACTTGAATCGTTGGCAAGGAGTCTCCCGTCCTTGTGGCAGGAGCCCTCGAGACCAGGGTGCAGGACTTGCTGTCCTGTAGCCTTCCTGAGGCTTCTCTGTCGCAGGTGCCTTCAAGGCACCGCTGCGGGACCTGTTGCCTCAGACCTTTCCCGAGGGCATCCCCTTGCAGGTGCCCTCGAGGTCAGACAGCAACATGGCGGGCAGATTGCTCAGTCTGTCCAAAGTCTTCACTGGGAAGAAGCAGAAAGGCCCTGCAGCTGCCCAGGAGCAGCAGCCTGAAGAGCTGGAGAAGTTCCAGCCGCTGCAGGCTGGTGAGTGGCACAGCTGGGCCTCAGGGCTGCTGCCTGCGGCCAGCTTGACCCCGTCCCATCCCAGCCCCTGCGGACATGGCCACGGACAGGACGGAACAGGGGCCAGGGCTGCCCCCGCCGGTGGCTGTGCTCCATGCCCTGGGCATCCCGGGGCTGTCCCTGCCTGGGCTGTGCAGGGCTGGGCCGTGTTCTCCGGCCTCTCCGGCAGCCCCTCATCCCTGGCTGCGCTTGCTCTTTGCCAGGTGCGGGTAGGGACCGGACAGGAGAGCAGGACGCCCCCGGCCCTGGCTGCTTCCGCAGAGCAGCTCAGGTACCTGCAGCCATCCCCACCTGGGCTGGGCCCACTGTCACTGCTCAGCCGAGCCTCCGCTGAGCATGGAGTGCTCCATGGAACGTCCCTCTCTTCCCGCCCTGAGTTCTCCTGCAGATCCTGCACAGGTTCCTGGTTATTTTGTTTTAATTTATCTTTTTCTAAATAAAAGGAAGCAATAATTCTGGGGAGAGATTTCACTAGTAAAAAGTCATAAAAATATCAGATGTCAAATTCAGCCTTTGGCAGAAAAATAGGAATGGAAGAATGAATTCAAAGATATTGCAAATTGCACAAACTTCACAAAATCAAAGTTTGTTCTGAAATCTGGAAATTAGGCATACTTTTAGAAAGGCTTCTTTAAGGATTTTTCTTTCCTGCAAAAACAGTTTCTTAACTTTCCCTTTAGGGAAACATCATCAGCAAATCAGAACAGTAGAGGACAAAGTTTCAGGACAGGAAGATTAATGAATGGCTATGGGCAAACATGCTGGCTAGAACTGGAGTTTTATATCCTATGAACATTGCAAGGAGAAAGAAAATGTATCACAAAACTTGTTTCAATAGTCCTGTTTCCAGATTGTATTAAAATCTGGAAATTACCTTTCCTCTAATACAATCAGGTGTTAAAAAAAAAAAAAAACCAACCAAAATACTTGCTACTATTAGTAGGATCTTAGGCAAGTAAGTAATGACTTGGAGTCTTCCTCCCTCAGCAGTCTTTCTGTCTGCTCACACTTCAATCCACTCTGGTTGCACCAGCATTTTCTCAGTCCTGAGTGTCACATTGTCTTGTATATGTTTTGTATAATTATTACTGAATTCTCTTCAGTATGTAATATTATACAGTGCTACAAAGAGAATAAATTTTAAAAATGGGTCTAGCAAAGAGGAGAATCAGAACTTTCCATTCCAGCAAATTATACCTGGTCAAAAGGAAATTTTAGCATCTTTTCTCCCATGCAGCCTGCTTGAAAGCAAAACAAAACAACTCTAAAACTAATCATTTTTTCTAACCTCAGTTAGGCTTCAAGGCAGACTTCTCGCATGTGAATATTTCAATTCCTATTGATATTGATGCCATGCAGATTTTTGTCTTTTTCTTTTATATATTTTTTACATATTCTCTGTATTCTTAGCACACATATTTGTAGCTTTGTAGCCTATTATTGTAGGTCAAGCTTTAGTTTTTTCCTAGGCAGAAAGACAAAACATTCCAAAAGCCTCCCAGCTGAGGGCTTGAAGCCCCTATGCTATCTTGGTTCTCCATAGAAACCAGGGTTGAAACCAGCTCTTTTAGACATATTTTTGTTAACAGGACTCAAGCCTCATCTGAGGGGCAAGAATCTAGAAGTTACCAGAACTGGGCGGCATTACTTCATCTAGTGAGCTTCTTACTGGGCAATCTTTGTCAGATATGCTAATTTGCAAAGTCTATAAAAATTGAACAGGTGTCACATTCGCTGTGCATCTTCGGCGTTTTCCTCTGGATGAATTATGCAGCTAAGGATCCTTAATAAAAGGCAGCCCCATTCTATCACCTGTATCTGGCTTGTAATTGTATGACCAGAGCAAAAGGCATCAAAATCAAAGAAAAAAATCAATTAATGACTGACTTTTTATATCAAATTTCAGCCTGAAATCCCAATAGTTTTAGACTTCTGTGGCAAAAAAGGCTATTTTGATCATTTAGTCTTATGTGCATCACAAACAAATGCAATTCCTTCAGCCACATCAAAAATTTCATTCAGGCTAATACATTATGTGTTTACTGGGTCTAAATACATTTATTTGGGTCACATCAAAAAGCTTCATTTCATTGTAAGAAGCTAGAACAAAAGGGGTACCTCTAACCTTAAATTTAGAAGATCTGATGGGAGCTCACAAAGCTGACATCATCCTCTCAGTGTTTTTGGCACTTACTGCTGTTATGGGAATGGCTCAGGAGTCTGTCTGGTGAGAATAGATGCAGCTGATAAAATTAAGTCCACTGATTTGTTTAAACGTTTAGGTCCATTGCATTTAAGCATGTTTCAAACTCATTAAAATGAATGGATAACAAATGTTTTTGATGGCTTTGCAGAAGGAGACAGGTTGGTGTACTGGGAATGTACAGACTTCTTTTTCTTTCCATAATATTTAATTTTTTTTAATGAAGATTAAAATTTCAGTCCTTCAGAATACAATAATAGCAAATTAGTTATAGTAAGCTTTAGCTGTTCTTATTTTATTATAATTCCCAAAACCTATATTTATTGCAAAAACATTTAATATAATTTATAATTATATTAATTTATCATTTAATATAAATAAAAATACTGTTAATTAAGCAATAGTAATATGACTAACATAGAACTGGCTCTGTCTTCCTTGTCTTATTGTGAGCTATGGGCAATGAAATGAATCCATTCCCATCTGCTAATGAGAAGTCCAGTACACTTAAAAAAGCTCCAAAATTCAGCAGTAAGATAAACCAAATACAAAAGTATTTCTGTTTACCCACATTTTGCTTTCATGCAAGTAAGGCAATGGAAACTTTGCCCAAACCAGAAACATGATATCACCCCTATGAACAATTTTTATCACCAGTATCAACTGTGTGCTCCTCCCCAAGTGAAGAAAGATGGAGGCAGAAGGAGCAGGGGTGTTTTTTAACACCTTTTCTATAGATGTATATGATGAACACTGAATTTACAGGAATGAAGGAAATGGACAGTTCTGTTTAGTGATATCAGTTTATTCCTTCAACAGCTAAACTGAAAGTTTAATATCTATTTCCTCTGATTTTTATGAGACCTTATTGCGAGGCTGCCCCTCAGTTTCTGCCTTTATTCTCAGAAGCCAGAAAGATTCACCACCACAAAACATCAGAATAAAGCTCCTTAACACTAAAGTTGTGTTACAGAGGGTGTCATTTATTCACCCTGAGGTCGCACAGAGGATACTCCCAGCCTTATGCAAACGTGTGATTCTACAGGCGTGTTGCTTATGTACAATTGCAACACACATATTACAATTTTCCATTACCATTAGTCCCACCCCAGGTTCCCAGAGATTCAGTACTTTGTTTTGTCTATCATGGCATTCCAGAGCCAGATTTCCTCTGATCTTCCCAACATCCTTGCTGGAGGAGAGGTGTTTGCACACCTTGTTTCTCTGCTAGAAGTTTCACAGGCACAGTAAAAATTGAATTAACCCTTTTGGTGTCATAACAGGAGAACACTCCTGCTGTCATTCTTTTGTGGGATGAGAAAATATGCTTTTAACTCTCTTTTCTTTGATATTTAGAAATATTTTCTAATTGAAAATTACTGGAAGATTATTCAATTTCCGTAGGGAGCTGTAGATGTAAAAGATTGAGCCTTCATGATAAATTACTTCACTGCAGCCATTTCTTTTGATTATGTAAATGCAGTTATCTCTTAGAACTTTTATATTATGAGCCCTGGCTGAAAATATAGAACCAACATGAGGTATATAGGGATTGAGGGATACTACTGTTTCAATATTCTCAAATTAAGCTCCTGAGACTAAATGTTTACTGGAGAAAATCTGAAATGCAGGTATGAAGGTAAATGTTTCACTACCTCTTTAGATTGCATCTAAACTCTTAAAAATCTGTATGTTCAGAATGTTGATTATTTAAACAAACCATTATAAGTATTTCAAATTGATGCAGAAAAGGGAAGGGAATCTATAAAGTATAATTTACAATATATATGTATTATTAAATCAATATTTAATAATAAGATCTGTGTAGTAATGATTTTAAAATAATTTAACTAATGGAAGTGCCTTATGTGTGATACCAACATTAGCTGATTATTCATTGTTGCTTTTTTCATTTGTCTTCAAATAAAACACCCAAACCACTTTCATTAAAAAAAGAAAAATACAAACAACTTTCTGTACTATCTATATGGTTTAGTTCACCTGAGACTAGATTTTTTATTTTTAAGTTTGTAAGCAAGTCAAATATTATTTCACTGCAAAACTATATTCTCTACAGAGAAAATACAACTCTATTCCCCTAAATGCCTCAGGTTCAAAAAATATGAGACTCATGCTCATAGTTGGAGGTGTCTTTTAACTTATGCTTAGCTCCATCAAATTTTTTTCCAGCACAACAATATTATTTTAAAGAGACATGTAATTGTGTTGCATTTTGAAAGCATTGTAAATTATGCACAATCAACAAAGCTATTATGTGACACTGCAGAATGTACAACTAATGAAAATGTAATCACCAGACCTTATCATTTTAGCTGAAGTTCTAATTTAATAATACAGTTTCATATCCCCAAGAGCTTTCTAACATTTGTTTATCATGCCAATTTCCATTATCTAATCCAAAATAATTGTGTTGATTCTCTTAAATTATACTAAGAGCATCCTGAAAAGGCAGGCAGTTTCAAAAGGTTTATGACAATGTACACATATACATCACATTAATATGTCCATGCTGTAGTTTTCCTCATTAACAAAGGTTTTTAGAATTTATTATTTAACCTTGCAGATGTACTTTTCTGTGACCAGGCCACAAATTCAATTGGTTTCTTACCTCCATAAAACAAAGACTGCATCAAGAACACTGCATTCTCTTCGCTTCAGATAGTTGCTCATTTACAATATGTTTTTCCATTTCTTAATGTCCCAGTTCAAAATCTCAGTTCAGTTTGAAACTTCAGACTATTTTACACTCAAATCAATGGCAATGATCTATAATTATTAGGAAAATATTTATTAAACATTGCAAAACTTGACCTTAAATGCTGAAATTACTTGCTGACAGAATGCCCTCTTCATGCAACTCCCACCACCTGTTGGAGCAAGGAGAGATGTGAAAGTGAGTGATCAGTGAGAAAGGCTGACTGTAGTTTGCCCTGATAATACAGAGAACACTGATTTGTGCCTCTTCACGTTCCATATATATCTTGAAAATTCAGAAATGTGAACATCTCTAAGCTCTCTTGATACTGCTTTCCATTCTAACCTGGAACTCCCTAAACAAACAGCAACCAAGTACCACACAACCACTCACTCACTAAGCAGTAAGCACTAAGCAGCTCTAAGCAGTAAATTTCATTCTTAATGTAAGTTTATTGCTAGTTCCTTTCCCCCATGCTGCAACATCCTTATTCACTCTCTGCTAAATAGAGATGAAAAATCCAAATAATCCATCACATCCTTTTCCAGCTTCTAAGGGAGCTTTGATTACATCTACCTTTGGTTATACACTAGTTACAATCTTTTTCAGTGTAGCATAAGATTTTCATAAATATTCTCTATAGCTTGAAGAAGAAATCCAGCCACCACCCCATACTGCACCACATATAGTTCACCCCTCCCACAGTATCTACTATAATGACAACAGATTTTTAGAGAATAAGCAAAGCGCCCAGATCATTTTGCCTGACACAGATACTAAACCTCTCTCTTCCTGTTACTCACCTCCACCACCATCAGGATATGTGATTCCTCTGCAGCCTATGGGAAGACAACACCAGAGCAGATAAACACATGTAGTTTCCTATTACACAGCAGCTAAATGTTTCCTGAAGGGAGTCTGTCCTACAGAGAGTCCACGCTGGAGCATATTTTCCTGACCAGCACTGCAGCACTTGTGGAGGAAGGATCTGCAGAGAGGGACAGTTATAGCTTGACCACAGCCCCCACCCTCCATTCTCCATTTCCATCTCCTGCCTGGGAAGAGAGAAGGTAGAGGACTTAGGTATGAAACAGTAAAGCTGAACCTGAGAAAAAGGGAGGGTGAAGAGGCAGTATTTCAGTCTTTGTTTCTCACCATCTTAATCTATTTTAATCGGCAATAAAAGAAAAAAAAAATTTCCCCCAAGTCCAGTCTGTTCCACCTGTGACAGTAATTGGTACGTGATCTCCTGGTCTTTATGTAGACCAGTAAGTGTTCACATTTTATTTTCTCCCCTGTGTCCTGTCAGGAAGGGGGAGTGAGAGAGGAGGTGAGTGGGGTCTGGCAGGTGGACAACATATGTATCAAAGTTTGTGCTGGTGGAAGTCACAGCAATAACCAGGTGTCTGTAGAACTCTTAACTGATTAGTAACTCTGTTTCAATTATTTTGGAAATGGTTAATTTTCTAAAGTGACACTCGTAGTCTGAATACCTGTTATTTTCCTGAGCTTCCTCTGTACAGAAGTAGAGCCTTTAAAATTGATATTTGGCTACTTGAAATCAGTTAAAGAAGTTGCTCATGAAAAGGGTAGCATTCTCCTTGAAACATAAACTGGGTTTTGAAAGAGACTGCAACTCTTTCAATAGATCAAAGAATGAGCAAGGAGAGTACAGATTTACTTAACAGGCAGGGCAAAGAGCCCGCATAGAGATACACAAACCACAGTCAGCCCACAGAACCCACCTGACAAGCAAAAAGAGAGAAGATTCAAAATATTTAAGAACTTTATGTAAATAAGTCTTCTACAGCTAAGTTAACTGGGACAAAAACTAACTGATGGATGGAACAAAAGCAATCTACAGAGGAAAACTTTTCTGTTTTGACAGGCTATTTCATAATTTTCTAGTACATGAGCCCCTGAACACCTTTCATTCCTTTTACATTGTTATGATGAGAAAGAAAATACTCATAAGCAGATGGAATATATATAATACACACTGCTGATATAAGACAACTTTATTTAGGATTCCTTAATACAGTGTGATATCAAAAATTAGAGAAAAAAGCTCATGAAGGAGGAAAATAGATCTAAGTGTATATCCATGCAAAAAAACTTTATACAAAAACAGGGCTTCTTTGTCTGAGGAATGCTGACATTGGATCACTCAGGTCCTTACAGCAAAACTCTCTCCTTGCAGCTAGAGTTGGGAAATTCATGCTCTGTACCAGGTCCTGTCCTCTGCTCTTTCCTGAACAGTATTTGACATTTGTTTAGGAGAATACTGGCTGGTGCCGGCTGAAACATCAGTGAGTGAATAGCAGAGGCAGTTCTGAACCAGTACTCAAGGCTGCATTTTGACAAAGCTTTATTTACTGACAAAGACACAACATGCAATCCTTTCTGTAAAATCAAATTCTGTTCTCCAGGCTGAACAAACCCTGATCCCTCAGTCTCTCTTCGCAGATCAAGAGCTGCAGCCCTTTAATCAATTCAGTACTGAGAGTGCTTCTGCAGCTTCTATTTGTATAAAGAAAACAAACAAAAAACCAGCTAAAGAGCACACTGCTATTTGCAAACATTCATAAAACTCTGTCTTAGCTAAAATTATGCTCCCTTGGGTTAACCATGGTAGCAGCTTTTCAGGAAATAAAATTAAATTGTACTTACCCCATTGCAGAACTACAGCATACTATGAGAAAAAATAATATTTTCTTTTTCTGTTTCCTCCTAATGTGTCCTGGGAGAAATTTCATTTTGTTTGTTTGAGAGTTTGGTTTCTGTAGGGGCTTTATTTGTTATTTTGAGGGGAGTTTTTGTGATTTGCTGAAAGGTGTTCATGGAGATAAGGTTAGTAGTTGCAGGTGCAAAAATATGAAAACTGGCAGAAGATATGCTATCTAAGAGAGGATTCTTTGGTCTGCCTTCACTATTCAAGATAAGATGTTGAGACTGGCAATTAGTGATTTCTTAGCCCATGAACCAGCTCCTGTGCTGTTCTTCATTTAACAAAATAATCTTATTTTGTCACATAAAGTCACACAAGGGGTCTGAATCATGGGAAATCATGTTTTTAAGACTACTGTTAGTGGTTGAAATTTAAATGGTCTACATCTCTGCACCACAGCATTACATCTAGATAGAGTTATCATGAACTAGAGAAATTGGGTTGAGTATTAGTGAATAAAAGCAAATCTGTTTCACTTGAAGTTCTTTTTCTTTCCTACCCACTTGACATGGCATTTTGTCACTCAGATACTTTCCACTTGATGTATCTTAGATTTCCCATACTCCTTGCACTTCAGTTCTTTAGAATCTAAAGCCCTTTCTGAGATGAAAGATGCAAAGAAATTTAGTGCCATATGTATTAGTTTGAAAACAAACCAGTGGAAGATCACAAGTCAGGATTAAAATTCAATAGGAAAATTAAAAATAAGTGCAATAATACAAGGAAAAGCACTGACAAAGTCAGATACAACCTGACACCCTGTTAGGGTGGTGGTAGCAATCCAAATGAAGTAGTTAGGTTGAAGCAGTAATCCTGTGGAAGGTCTGGTCCCCTCCTGAAGGTCTAGTAGTAGCTCTTGTCCTCTAAGAACCCAGAAGACAGAGCTGACTAGGGTAGTTCCAAGGCCAGGTTATATCCAGGTGAGAATGCTTGGCTCCTCCCTCCTGGGTGGAGCATCTCACAGTAGGATGAGATAAATCCATGAGTTATGCGGCGCGTCCTTGATGGCCCATTGTCTGTTATCAGGGGTGAGTCATATAGATGTATTTAGTATTCTATTACCCACAGCTGGTGGTAACAGAATACTAAATACATCTATATTGTCACCTAGGACACCATACCAATCACAAAACTCTATGTTATATCAAGATTTTGGCAATGACATGTTTGATTTGGTAAAGCGTCTGAGGAGGAGAAAACACTTCATAAAAAACTTGCTTGGGTTTTGGTTTTTTTACTGTAAGGTTTTGCTTGTTTGTTTGTTTTCATATGTCCACATCCCCATTCTTTCTCTAATTTTGAATAAATTTGACATTTTTCATTCTTGCAATCCACAATTTCAGTATTTCAAATCTGCTTACCTATCCTATCTGGTTTTGAGTCAGCTAATAGATCTATTTTGCGGTATTTGGCCACAGATGATGGCTTAAATTAACCTACCTGTCTTAAAAGTAATGAATATTACATTTATTGAATTGGTTTTCATTATCAGAATTCTATAATGATCATTAATTCCCATTATTTTACTACTTCTGTAAAAGACAAAAATGCTTTATAATTACATAAGCAACAAAATTACATATTATGCAGTGACAGCCAAAAAAATTATGTTCAAAAGATCTTAAAAGTTCATCTATGGTTAGATAAAGCTCAAAAAACAATAAAGAAAAAGGAAAAAGAGAAATTTGAAGATTCTGAGGGGGAATAATATCTCGGTATTTATTCTAATTCATAGCTGAAAGTAGTAGAAGTATTATATTTTAAGAGTGAATATTAATACTTAATTAACAACTGGAACAATAACGGATTTAGTAATAACATTCCCATTGAAGAACATGTTACACCAATAATTCACCTTTGCTATCACTGTGTAGTAAATTAAAAACAACTCTATCTCTGCTTTCAATATATTATCTTGAGCCATTCATCATAATGAATTTATTCTAATCAAAGTTGTCTTTATTAAAAAAAAACCACTGATTGCATAAATACTTCATTTTGAAAGGGACCCTAGAATTTCCAGAGTACAACATTCTGCTCAAAGCAGCAAAAACTATTAACGAAGTCCATGTTGCCCAAAGCTTCATTCTTTTGGGACTTGAAAATTTCCCAAGACAGAGAATTACAACACCTCAAAGAACTCCACTTCCCAATTATTTTTTTGTGGACTTTTTTTTTTACTAATATCAGGTCAGAACCTCTCTTGTTTTACCTTATGACCATTTTTTTTTTTAAGCTGGTATACTATTCAATTGTAATGCATAAATAAATTATAGTGATGGAAGTTAAATGGAGTCACAAATGCCTGTGGTAGCTGAGAAAGGACTTTGGTATTTACAAAAATGGAAATTAATATCCGAGATGAGATAATGAACCTAATGATCTAAAGGTAATCATGTCTGCTGCACTCTTTTAATGCTAAAACTTTGCAAATAAGTCATGAAGTAGTTTAACTGTATATACATAAAATCATATGACATCCGTAGTATATATTAAGCAGATCATGCACTTTTACTCAGTTGAGTTTATTAAAACATCAGTAAAATAAATCATTAGGCTAATGTTAATTAATGATTAAGCAAAAAAATAGCCCAGCAGGTGACCAGTTCATCTGCTTAGAAAATCAGCTTAATTCCTCTAGTCTTAAATCTTTCATGCTATTAGATTATAAGTTGAATTTAAAATAAGTATAACAAAATTGTTAAGTTTCATTATTGTATTTTAATAGCTGTAGTCTATATTTGATCTTTATACAAAATAAAAGGAAATTCTATGCATAGAATAATAATGACTTGGGCTGACTGAAAATATGATAAAGGGTCAGTTGAGATTTCATATTTAGGAGAGAAGAACAAAAATAAAACCATGCATCTATAAAACTTTCTGGTTGATACAAAATAGCTATAAATATAATTTAAATATTAATTTGCAGGAAGGAAGAGAGGTGAGCTAATATCTTCCTCAAATTGCTGTGCTGGTAGCAGACAGCTTCCCCCTTCCATCTGCAACATTAAACACCTGAGGAACAGAGTTAAGAGCTGTGTACATAACTCACATACCTTGTATTAGCATTATCCCTTTTCTCGCCAAACCTGAAAACTGAACTATCAGAGAATCAGAGTGTGGAATATTTGCAAATACAGCAATCAAAGGCCTTTCTGTTCATGCATGTTACCGTTATTAGTATCTCTTGCAGTTTTTAGATGCTGATGGATGTTGTTCTAGGAAAAGCTCCAAAGAGCTATGTTTTATTACAGGGTGTAGATTACTGAGAGAGTGTTTATTCACCTAGAGAGACAGGTGGTTAGAGGGGAAATTGCCATTTCTCATATCTATATTGACTATAGAGTTCATTGTAAATTGTTACCCTCAAATGAGCCTTTCAGAGAGTCAGAGCTAACGTTTTTTTGCATCCTTATGTAACATCAACTGTGCCTATAAATATTACTGTCTGATCTCATCTTTTGCAGGGCAAAAGCCTAGAACTTCCAGAACCTGCAATCTAATTGCAAATGTAATTTTGGAGTAAGATAATTTGTGTAAAAACAGACAATTTCTGACAGTTCTACTTGAATATATCATGAGAATAGCCACTGATCTACAGCTGTAACTAATATCACTGGCTTGGGTTGTTTGTGGCAGGGGTTTTGTTTTGTGGTTCAGCAGCACAGAAACTGATTGTTTCAGTCCTGTAAATGTCTTCTAGATGTCTCAGTTTCTTAGCTGTTCACTCATCCAGGAGAGAGCAATTTATGCTGTATCCGTCAGTTGTAGCAGTACTTTTAAATCAATAAATTAAAGGAAATCAATTCCAAATTGTCAGTAAGGAAGAGATTTAAGATTACTTGTATTTTTCAGAGAATTCTTGTTTTCTCTATTTGTGTATTAAATGGATTATGAAAATGCCCTACAAGTAGTTGTTGCTTTTTTTTTTTCCTCCTGTTGCTCTCTTCTTTGCCTTTATGACCTACCAGTGATCAGGGTTAATTTAGTTTAATTTTCTGGAGAACTTCTTTTCACTGTAATCATAGCAAGGGATGTGGGCCTTAAATCATCAAGTTTTGAGGCAGTAGCACCAGAGATTATTTTGACTGATGTTTATCAGTAGAGTAAAAGCTATATTCAGTGGTATTCTTCAATCTTTAATAAATATTTTTACATAGGATGCTTTGTTAAAAAATACCTAAATGTCTTTCACATGGATTTGTACGTTTAATTTTAACAAGTAGGAATAACAAGATATTTCTCAAAATGCATACAAGATTTCAGAATACAGAGAGAAAAATTGTTTTCAGGTTGCAAGGTGACCTGAAAGGACTTAACATTTTCTTGGTTCTAAGAAAATACCTTTTAATTCTCACCTGAGAATATTTGGACAGAAATAATATTTATTTCCAGACTAGTATTTTTATTCTGTAACTAGAGAAGATTTTTCTGTGCTGTGAATATATTCTGGTGCACCTGTGCAAAGGCAAATTCTTCTGTGTTTAATTATTTTGTGTGCCTCAGTTATCTTTTGGTGAAAGCTCTTTTTCTGCAGAATTGCTTTTTCACTGCCAGTAGAGGGAGCACAGATCATTGGATTTTACTCGACAAAATAAGCGAAAATAACAGCTGGATTTTATATTCTAACCACACTTTTATTTCATTAATTAGCAATAAGTAGTTAATTAATATTAAATAATCAATATTTTAAAGCTGTTTAGTTATTATGGTCGTTCTGAAAATACTAGTGTGTCACTTTTATGAAATTTTAAGGTGAGGAGCCTGCAAGTAATTCTTTTTCAAAGAAAAAATTACTGCCTGACATTAGTAATCTGATGGATTTCTTATAAACAGTCCTATAATATCAGTTTGAATATAATCCAGAATCAGTCTTTACCTACTTAATCTTAAAATAAGCAATTATTTTACTCAAAGAGGATAATCAGAATAAAGATAAATTTAGTATTAAAATTAATATTTAAAACAGTGGTTTTCCTATCAAAGTTTTTTCAGTGAAAATATATGTTTTGTTTTTAACATGTTGAATTTACATTTTTGTGGGAACAACAATTTTTGAGTAACTTGGAAATTAGTTCTTAAATTACAATATAGTTGAATATAACATTATCTTTTTTTTCCCCTGTATTGTCATAGCTTGTATTGCAATGAACTTTTATCGCTCCTTTGCATTACAAGCTGTCAAACAGCAGGGTGTCTTATTCCATTCATTCTTAGACAGCTGCATTTTATGTTTGATTTTTTCTATATGTTCTTGCTTTATCAAGCTTTAATCTTTAAATCAGCCAAACACTCCAAACACAATCGTTTCTGTAGGAGTTACAGCTCCTTGGCACTTTTCAAGACCTATAATTTCTTTAATATTTAATATTTTCTAGCATTATAGCAATAGACCAATGCAGATTATTTGATTGGTGGTGGATATTTTTTGACTAGTAATAATCATTGCCAAACTCCTGAATAGTCAATAAAAGGTATGTTAGGTATGGCTCCAACTCCCAAGACAACCTCTGCCTGTTAAAAGTTAATGACAATCAATCATAGATTGTGGTTTAATATCACATAAAGGATCTGTTTGATTGTTGTTGCTCATTTATGTTTTTTGGTTTGGTGTTTTGTTTGTGAATATGGGCTGTAAAGCATATACATATATTAATTTCAAGGTAATTGGCCTATCAACAGACACTTAATTAGCAATAATTCTGTGATTTTGAAGGTAAATAATACGAAAATTTGTCTTCTGGGGGATTCTGAGCATAGCCTAATACTGTTTGCTTCTGCTCTATTTCTTTTAAAGAAACACTGCTTTTACTGTTTCTTTCTTGTACAAAAACAACCCTCAAAACAAACATCACATGTGGATTTTTTTCATAGTATCTATTGACACAGATACACACTTATATATATATATGTCTCTATATTTTTATTTCTCTATAGCAGTCAAGAAAGTAGTTCACTGTGGCTTCTGGGTCAAACTTTAAATTAGAACACAAAACTAAACCTCTTGTCCATGCTTGTTTAAAACCAAATGAAGATGATGACATAGCTGAACCTTTTAACTCTCACTCCTTCTGCACAAAAACTCACCCAAGTTTTTTTCTGTCTGCCTACTACCCTTTGATTTTTGTATTTTTGTTTTTGCCTATAGGAGTAGGAAATGGTTTCTAAGCAGACAGCAACACTCAACTTCTCTTATTTCTGTCCCAGCTTATTTTTCCAGAAAAAAATGTAATGAAAACATTGGCATTCCTTTCTAACAAAATATTCTCTAATATTTCTAGGGGTCTGAGGATTTTTTTTTATGCCTTGTGGTTACCCTCTGTATTGTGAGCTTGAGCACTCAGAGAGGGCACAGAGTAATTAAAATCCTGCCTTCTAAACTTTTCTCAATGTGTGAAAATAATCCTTTCACCTTCTAGGGCCAATCTTTCCTAAAATGTCTGACTATGATTATAGTACATTCCACTTTTAGGCTGTATTTTTAAATCTCATTGAGGATTAAAATTCAGAATACCTGTATCTGTGAAGATGTTTATATAAGTTTTTAAAAGTAGGCATTAAAACTGTAAGTTATTTTAAATGCTTTCTATTTTCTTTTAAAGTGTTCTGATGTATGTTTAGGTAACAGCTATAGGTACTCATCTTTTCCAGATAACTTGCATCATAGACACCTAAACAATAGAATAATTAGTGATTAAAAACTATATATTACAATGTCTGAATGGATTTACTTTAAAAATGTTCCATTTAAAATAGCCATGGAAAATTTTTTTCTCATTTATATATTCCCAAGAAAATGGTTTGATAGTTTTTATTTTGATTCAGTTGGCTTTTTTTTATTACTTTAAAAGATTAAAGATGTCTGAGTCAAAGTCTTTTTTTTTCTATTCACAGAAAAATCTTTTTCCCATTGTAAACACTTGTTAGAAAAGATAAAACTCCTTAGTTCACATATCTGTAAGGATAAGAGATAATCCTTCCCCCTCAAAGGTGACGACTGGGGAGAGGGGATCAAAAAACCACCAAAACTGAACAATTCAAGTGGGAAAACATTATCCCCATTTTTCAGATGAAGAATTGGAGCATGGTTTTCAACTAGTTTGTCTACTGAGAGGTCTAGAGGATGAAATAAGGTTGACATTTGGGAGACGGAGGGAAATTTCTTCATGTACTCTTCTGGAGGGGAAATAATGCTCTGAGGATAGAGACAAATGTTTGTGGAAATGCAGCAGCAGCTTTCTCACTCTGTTTTCCTGTAACAAAAACAGAAGAAAAAAAATTCTAATGGGACTTTTAAAATGGACTTATTAAATAATTATACATTTCTTGAGAAATTTAAAAAATCTCTGATCTAATCACCATTGTTGCATAGCAGAAACAAGAGTTTATAGTGCAAATCATATTTTATAGGTTTTTTTTTCTTTTTCTGCAATCTTCAGTTTTCTTTTTCTGTACTGACATGTTTCATGCAATGATTCCCAGACTTAGGGAAATCTTAGGATTTTGTCATCCTAAGATTTCCCGTTAAATAGCCTTCTCCCAGTTTTATATTTCTGTTGCTTCTATCTACCATTGCTTCCCTTTTTCTTCTTATTTTTCTATTTCAAATGTTATTACCTAGCAATTTTTGCCTATTGCAACTGAAAAGTTTTTTCCCCACTTAGCAAGCCTAAGATGTCCATATAAAGAAGAAACAGTCGAGTCCTAAACAAAATTTTTTTTCTAGTTTTTTTGTTAATAAAAGATATCCCTTTTCTGTGAAAAAAGATTAAAATGAACTTTGGCAGAAGAGCCTTCATTGTCAGAGACACTGTACAAGAGTCAGAAACACCTCAGCATCAGTTTGAGGAATTTTGTGTGTCTCTCTGATGGATGATAAGCACATAGCTCATATCATAGTTCTCCTAACTTTTGCCAGTTTTGCTCTTCTGGAATAGCAAATCTAAGTCTTGGAATTCATAATGAACCTGACACATGTAGAAATCCAACTATTTTCAGATAATTTCAGTTAAATTTCCTCAGGAAAAGACAATCAATAGAGTTCTAAGAGTAGTTCAATATGGAAGAATTTGGTAACTCCAGCTCCCATATTGATCCTATTATGAATGAGCTTTAAAATGCTAATATTGTTCTTGCCACTGACTGAGGATTTGACTATTAACCTCAGTAAACATAGAATCATGGAATGATTTGGCTTGGAAGGGACCTTCAAGATCATTTAATTCCACCCTTTCCCCTGACATGGGTAGGGACATATGACGGTTTGTCTCTTCTTTTTCTGCACTTGTCAGAGGAAAACTAGAGAGTTGATGGATTTATGCACAGTTTTCTTTTTTGGTTTGAGAATCTGAGAACAACCGAAGAAGAACCGCTCTAGTCTTGGCAATCTCTCTCCCTCTCCATCTTTTCTAAAATATAACAGTATGTTTGCAATGTGGGCTTGATAGCAAGGTTACGGAAATCAAACCAAGCTTTTTCCCAACATCTCATTAAATTCAACATACTATACTTTTGACTCTAAATTTAAGTTTCTCTCTAAATGAGATTTAAATTTTATAGGCAGAAACCTCTATTTCCTCTAGGATACTGAATCAAAGTCTAATTAAAGATTTCACTGCTTCTACTCTTTGTTTACTAAAATCCTTTCATATTTTCTTGTAGGTTCATCAAGCCTGTCATGTAATTGCAAGTGGTTCAGCAAGTCATTACCTAACTCCCTCAACATAATGGCATCCATACAATACTGACCTGTTGACTTATATATGCAAAAATTTTCACGATACTTTCTTATCTACTTTTAACTACAGCAATAGTGACCTGGTGTTCATTAATTCCTAATTCTCAGAAAATTTTCATCTTTCCCTTAAAGGACTTTAAAAAGAATAGGGTAGAAATTCAGTTATTTTAAAATTATCATTGAGTTGCTTGCGCTCATGAATACTACACTTATCTACTGCCTTCCTTGCCTCCTAAACTTATCTTCTGATCTTTTAGTGAACACTCCCCTGTTTGGTTGGCTGGTTTTTGTTGTTTTTTTTAGATTTCTTTGGCAAGCATTAATTTAAGTAATTGTGCTATCATAGAAAATGATCTCCAGAAATGACAGCATGAACTTAGTAAAAATGTTTAAAAAAAAACCTTGATAAAACATTTATTTTGTACACGTGGGACTTGCATAGAAACAATGAAACATCAGCATCCAGCTGTGTCTATAACTTAAGGGGTGTGGATGAAACATACCATTAGCATTTGTGTGGGTCAGATTTGGCCAGCCTTAATACATGTAAATGTTTAATGTGAATAAGGTTTGCAAAATATATGTCAAGTGTATTATAGCTCTACATAATCTACGATTGCTTTATCCCCACCATTGGTAGTTCTTTCCTTTTTGCCTCCTCCTATGTGTCTTTATAGAAATCTAGGCAGACTACTAAAAGTCTACTGCACAAAGTAGTAGGACCACAGAAGTAAACTGAAAAGCTGGAAATTTATTTGCTGCTTTTTAGTTTCGTCTGTTGCTCTGTATTGCAAGTTTTGGAAAGAATGATTCATATGCCAGGGCTGTGCTCACCTTGCCTGATGTACTCAGCTCTTCTGGGGTTTTTCAGAATAGGATTTTTTGTTTCGTTCTTGTCCATGCTTTTACCCTTGCAGTGACAAGATCCAGTGGTTTTATTTTGATGGCTACCTATGCAACCATCTGTGACTGCAGCTAACATTATTTTTTTTCAGTCTGCTCTATGGGCTGGTTTCCACGGATGAAAGAGATGATTGTCCAAAGTGTTTTTCTATCAGCAAAACATTGATGCATTTGTCTCTTTCATATATCTCACTGTGTATATAATTATCACAAACCTTCATTTTCACCTTCTTAGTCTGTTGGAAGTCTATTCCAAAACAGAAATCCTTATCAGTCTTGGGAAATCACACTTCTTTTTAAAAATTATTCTTACAATCAGCAAATGGAGAGTGGAAGCCTTCAGGAGCATATGTGTATATTGATACATTCTTGCTCTACTGAGTGAATGTTGTTGACAGGTCTGACGGCGCTTCCTGAGAGATGCAGGAGCAGTAGTAAACAAGGTGGGTGGGACTTGTATATTGTAGTGTTTTTGAGATATAATAATAAATTGTGTCTCCTTGCTTTTATATAATTTAGACCATGTCAGTGAAACAATGAGTTATTCTAACTAAATGACCACACTATTTAAACACTATTTAATCAATTTGCCCCTGCCATGAGCAGCAACATTTTCTATTAGATCATGTTGTTCAAAGATCCATCCAACCTGGCCTTAAACAGTTCCAGAGATGGGGCATCCACAACTTCTTAAGGCAACATTTTTGAGGGCCTCACCACCATCATAAGGAAGAATTTCTTCCTAATATCTAATCTAAACCTTCCCTCTCTTGGTATAAAACTCTTGACCCTTGTGCTGTCACTCTAGACCTTAGTAAAAAGTCTCTCCATCTATCTTATAAAAAAGAAAAATAAAATAAAAGTTTTTAAAATCCCAACACAGAAACATAACAAGGTTTATTGCAAGTTTTAACAAAGCAATTTACACTACAAGAGTGAAAGAAAAAATTACGTTAAATTGTAGGCAATGATGCTTTTCAGGGTCATAGAGTAGAACAGTGATAATAGCTGCCAAAAGCAAATGGCCACAAATGCAGAAAATAATTTCTAATGATGTGATGTACCTTCTTTTTTCATCTATGTGATGCTTCCTATTTTCAAGGACCTCAAGAGCTGCAAAAATTTTGAAATTAAAACTGGGTTTAGAAATAAATAAATTAGCTACATTTCTAAAATAATTATTTCTATTTTCCCCCTCCTTATATCAATCTCAGAAGAAATCTTAGCATTTTCCTCTTTATTGTATTGCAAAACTTTATTCCTGAGACTTATATACTGAGCCATACTTCCTAACTTCTAATATGTCTCTTTCTCTCACGCACATAAACAAGCAAATAAATCAATAAAAATATTTCCTTTGTCTAATCTAAACATCATCAAGACTAATTTCTCAGCAAACCCTGATGATATTACTTATTTTGAGTCCTAGTGCAAGTAGATCACAGGCCTCTTAAATATTTTTTGTAAGCTAGTTCTAGCATTGGATAATTTTACAAAGTGGAAATGGAATTTGTGTTCAGAAGGGGATTGCTTAAAACTATTAGTGTGCCTCATAATATGGAAAGAGTGAGATCAATTTGACTTCTTTGTTTTCCTGAAAGGGAAAACTTTTGAACTCTTTGCTGATTTCCTTTTCTTTAGAATAGTTAGTTATAGATGCCACTCAATTTTATTTGGTATGACCGGAAAAATAATTTTAGATGCCTGTGAGAGGCTGGACTGATAAATGACTCAAACAATCCACCTAAGTGCCCAGGTGCAGAGGGCATGGACTCCCATCATGGGAAGCTAAAGCCTGGTGTTGAACAAGGGAAGAGGTTGATAGGAGGCAAATTCTGGGATGGTTTTTTTAATCAAGCCAATGTCCTTCTTTACATAAGTGCTCAGCTGTGAAAACTCCCCTCCAGGAAATACTGGGACATTCACAGGTGGTCTGAAGTGATTCACCCCTTCTGATGGGCCAGAATTGACTCAGTTGTGCTGAGATGAAAGGCAGCTGTGGCATCCAATTCATTACATCATTCAGTGTGTAACTGCCACCCCCCCACCCCAGCCCGGGGTGTTACTTGGGCTTTCCCACCTGAAACTGAGAGCATATATAGCACATGGAACTTATGTTTTATGGGCTTCTTTCATCTTTGATAGGTCAAGACTGTAATCATCAACTCTGTTACTGAAATTGTAAAAGTCCCATCTTGTCATGGGATTCAGTGGGTCGTAAATGTATACCTTTCTACTCTTATTCCTTCTCTTTCTTTTTCCTATTTCTTTCTATCTCTACTTCACATTTACTGTTAAATAAAACTGTACTATTGACTATGGCATATGATCTTTTTCGCACCTTAGTTCGGGCAGAAGCATTTTTCTAATCATTTTAATAACTGGATTTTAACAGTGGCAAAATAAAAAACTTTCCTTGAGAATCTTAGGAGATTAATACATTTGCAGTACTTAGGCTGAGCTAGATTATACTGCTGTGTGTCTATTACACATTGCAGAGGAAGTTAGTATGATACCATGTAAATATGGTTTCAGCTGACAGACTCTGCATGGAATTGCTCACAAGATTAGTTTTCAGTTTGATTGTTTAAGGCAAGCATATTAATGTAAATAAAGTGGATTTTTTTAGTAAACAGATCAATGAACAAGGATGAGGAAATGAAATCATCATTTTTTTTCTCTTCAGACAATACATTGTGGAGACCTATTAAATTTAGGCACTTATTAAACTGGATAACATAGTAATGTCAAGTCCTGCAATTTAGAGGCAATAATGTTTTGTGATTTATAGTAATGTAATTATGTAAATAGACACAGAAACACACATTAATTCTTACAGATAAAGCTGTATTAAAAAGCCAAAACAAAATGTTTAATGCTGAGTTGTCCCTATATGCATGATAATGAAGGGGAAAAATACAAAAAGATGCAAGTTATTCAAAGATTAAACAAAACCTCACCCCCTCCCACCAGCAGACTGATGCCCAGCCAGTCTCCCAGAAACAGCTACTTTGGATTACAACACCCATTACACACCCAGTTTTACTTCTCAGCTTGATGTCATGTGGTATGGAACATCTCTGGTTACCTGGGGTCTGCTGTTCCAGCTCTGTCCCCTCCTAAGTCCCTGTGTGTCCCCAGCCCACTTGCTGTGGGCAGAGTGGGGAAAAAGACCTTTACGCTGTGTAAGCACTGCTCAACAACAGTTGTAACACTGGTGCATGAACCCTGTTTTAGTAATAAATCCAAAACATACCCCCCATATGGGCTGCTAGAGAAAAAAAATAATTTAATCCCACTTGGACACAGTAGAAAGTATCTGTTCTCAATAATGTGTGCTCAGCTTTAGATGACCAACATTTCAAAATATCAGGTTTTAGCTATCTGCTTTTCGGTTGAAGATGAGAAGCATATTTAATATTGGTTATGGTTACAAATACTATTGAAATTCATGTATTTATTTTCTTGTTTTGAAGATGGCTTCTAATCATCTTATGGCTTCCTCCTAGCACAGTGGGATTGACCATGTGCTTAGAACTAGTGGACAGATCAACCATAGTAGAAGGACCCAGTGTTTGCACTCTTTTGACAGTACAGGGGCAGGATTGTCTGGACGTGCCCTGACATGGGCTTGTTTAGCTGTAATTACAGTTTCCTAGCAGTCAGGTAAGTATTTCCTAAATTTGTTTTAGTTTAATTTTAGTTTGTGAAAAAAACAAGCAGTTGGAAAATTTTCTATCACCTGAGAGGCCTATGACTCCAGAATAAAATGTGGCATGGAAGAATGGAAATACCAGGAAAGTATTAGAGGTCCCGGGCTAAAAAAGTGCAACTTAGTGGTTTTTGGGTAAAACCAGTTTTAGAAATCAGAGGGGAAAAAATATTATTTGAAAACTATGAAATGGTGTGTACTGTTTTCAGATAATATTAAAATAAATCCCTACAGTCTCAAAATTGAGGAGGAGAAAACTATCACTCTCTTTCTGATGGAGAGGGGGAAGAAGTTCCTATCATGAATACCACTTGTCAAAGACTACTGGTTTCTGATGACTGACTTTACCCCTCTGACTGAAATTAACAGCCTTGTGGCTTGGAGGAAAATTGGAAATTTGAGCATAACACCTAGAAAGTGGTAGATAGCATGAAGGTTGTCTTCTACAGAAGAGTTTTAACTTTGTTATTAATGATCTAATAATTTGGACAATTCAACTACTAAAATTTTAATAAATAATAAAATTTTGCCTTCCCTGACCAAGTGTGTTCCACTTTAGTGCATTAAATAATTTTGAGTGCAAGAAATTGCCTACATGTCCATGGTAGAAATATAGCTAAAATTCAGTTATTTACTGCAGCATTTAGTTGCCTATACTACAATAATATACGGGGGGGGGAGGGGGGGAGGGCTTGACATTTGCTTTTTGTCATTTCATTTTTAAATAAATTCATTTTCAATAGGTTTACGTTTTCTTTAAGAAAATTTCAGAATACATAATCATGTATTCACTCCTAGAAACTTGACAGCAATTTCATTTTTAGGGAAGAGTCTCTTTTGAGTGCAAAATTAAAGCTAGGTTCTGGCAGAGAAGTCATTTCATGAATGTCTTGACTGACAATGCCTAGTTTCTTTTGGATTAGTGTTCTTGAACTGATTGAATTATCGAGGTTATATTGAGAAGAGATGCTATCAGCATGAAGAAAATATCTCCTAGTACTGAGAGGTTTGATGAAATAGGCACACATTTGACAGGATAAATACATCAGTGATTATCTGTTCTCTACCTGGCCATATACTTGCATTAAATATACAGCAATGTATTTATATTTGAGGCCTCTTTAATTCCACTAACTTTCCTTGGAATATTAACATGTTTACTAGGGAGGGGCCTTACTGACGTGTTTAAATGTAAACATATCCAAGATAGATCTCCCAGGTTTCTATAAGGCTCTTGGAAATAAACAGGCATGATTCCTTTTTTTCAATTCAGTTTATCCTAATGTAGTAACCTGAAAAGGTGAAACAGAAACATGCTAAGATGTACAGTCTGCTTCTGTTCAGGCTACTGGTTTACCTGCCAAAGTCTACATCATTATCCACCTGAGTCAGGCACTAACAAAAGATGTTTAAAATCTTTCTGTTTTCACATAAATTTGCTGAGAGGTTTTGAAGCCATAGGACTGTAGAATAATTTAGGTGGTAAGGAACCTATGAACTTTCCAAACTCTGCTCTAGACAGGAGCAGTTGTGAGGTCAGATCAGGGTGTTCAGTGCTTTGTCCAGTCAGGTCATGAAAACCTCCAAGGACATAGACAGCATAACTTCTCAAGGCATGATCCTTGGGTGGAAAAAGCTTTCAGATCCAAGTCTGTTGCGTGCCTACTTAGGCCCATTATCTCTCAACCTCCAGCTACACACTGCTGTGAAGGACCTGCCTAAATGTCTTTGATGAGAGGCCTTCCTGCTGTTAGGTTCCCCCAAAATTTGTCACTTCTCCAGGCTAACAAAGCTCTGTTCCCTCAGGCTTCCCTGTGCTACTGTCCCAAGCATCCCAGCAGCCTTCACCTGCATTTGTCCCAATGTGCATCAATGTCTTTCTTGCCATGAGGATAATTAAGATCCAACACAATGCTAAAGTCAATCTTTGTGTACTTTCACATAACTATTACACAGTTCAGAAATGCTTTGTGACTTCTAAGTTTTAAACAGTTTTACCTATTCAAAAAGTCATGCATTGAAGCTCACCAGTCTTGAATTAATTTTATTCTGAGATTTCTGTTCACATCTGAATCTCCAAGTAAAATTTAGGAGATGTAAGCCCCTGCAGATTAAACCCCTCTGCATAACAAATCTTCTGATTTTTCAACAGCTGTAGACAGAAATGGAGAATTTTTATCATTCCTTCATTAAAGTTGACCAGCTGTATTTCCAATATTTGATTTTTAAATTTCCAAATACCATAATTTACTTCCCCAAATTTCCTTTGCTAATAAAAGGGACAGGATAAATTTTCTAATTATATTTAACATTTTATATTGGAGTATTTACTAACACAGATGGCTTCTTTTAGCATATGGTTCATTTATTTGGTGTTACTAGCACATTGAAAATATGTTAATTACCTATGGTCAGTAGTCATTTTAATCACTCAGACTTCATTTATTCAGTCAGATTTTATTCACACATTTTTTGTGACTGTTCTTTAAAGTGAAAACCAGATAATTTCATTTCCTTTTTTTTCCTCCCCCCCTCTCCTTGCATGCGGTATGCAGTGTGTTTGTGACTATCATGCTATTACCAAGACAGTGAATATTATAGATGTAGGGTAAATATTTGTCTCTATGTACACTGTTTTGAAAGTTCAGTCCTTGAAGAACTCTTTGATAGGACCACAGAGTACTGTAAATAAGCAATTCACAGAATTTCTCTTTTCAGAGAGAATCCTGAGAAATCGGATTTATAGCCCCCAGAACATTTCAGTCATGGTTAAATGAGGGAGAGGAGTTAGGAAAAAAATGCAGTTAAGCATGTAGATGTATTTGCTGCATCTCTTTACTGCAACAAGAGAGTCCTTTCAGAAGCAGAATAGGCATGCAGTGGTTGATGAATATGGACCTATCCTGTTCACTGAGAGCTAAACACTGAAGGCAGGAGCACCTGGCCTTCTTCATGATATGTGTTTTAATCGTTGAAATAACTGTATCATGGCTTCAAGCTCTTTATTAGAGCTGGGCATGAAAAAGTTATTTTCTTGGGAAGAATTTTTTCCTATGTGTTTTCATAACAGAAACAAAGTTATATACTTTGAGGTGAATATTAAACTTCCATTCAAGTTTACCCATGTTCTTCTAAAATAAATGGTATACGTATTCTGCAATGTTTTGAATCTTATATTTTCTATCAGAGGGAATTCTAGGGCAGGGTTATAACTGCTTCCATTTACGGTTACAGGCTTGTAGGTCAAGGACTTTGAGAAGCTCGGGAGCAGACACATAAACAGCTTTACTGAAAATATTTTTTCAGTGAATTATTGCAAATAGTTATGGAGTAAAATTATGTAACCCTCTAGGGCTATGCAGTGCAGCAAGCACCTTGGCTCTTAGTCCAACTTGGCTTGATTCCTTCAGGGACATACAACTATTTTTGATCTCTGGACACTCCACACAGATCATGACTTTCACCCTTAGCTTTCAGAGACATGCAGAGCTCAGCTTCTTGTCATTGCAGAGGAAATCTTTCACAAATCAATCATTTGTTTTCAAACACAAGATATACATATGTAAACATTACTAGTCTTTGAATCTGTTACTTATTTTTATGCATTTGCATAGTTTATTATTCAGGGTAATCTGTTCACAGAGGTTGATCAGTCACATTAAAATACCAACTTGTGCTTATTTCCTGTATATTGAACAGTTTTGATCACTGACACTAGGCAAAGTTTTGCATTGATAGTATTTTAGTTTATGAAACAAATATGTGACTAATCCTGATTTTAGGCTTGCAATTTTCTGTGGAAGTCCTAAATCTAAATAGGACTTCTCCACAAGACTTTTGCTGAAGGCTAAGTGGGATTGCCTCAGTAATCCAGAGTTACATTTTCTAAGTAAGCGCACTGTGTATTGGTTGCGCCATGAATGACTTGCTCAAGAGAGAAGACAGTGTACCTCTGAGCCCTGGTAATGATACAGGCATCACAGAGATGAAGAGACAAAGAGATCAAGATGGGAATAATGAGGAAACCTGAGAATTTGGTGAAAGATATGAAAAAATCCTCTTCCTGGAGAAATATGCTGATGCTGAAATGTTCTGCTACCAAAATAATGGCAACTGTAGGGAAACAAGGTCAGCAAGGAATCCTGGAATCAAATTTGAATTACTTTTTTGAGGCTAAAATTTTCTGAAGTTACTCATTCAATAAAAACATCAGTAGATTTTTCTCTCATATTTGGCTAAGGATCTACTTGAAGCAATAATGAGAAATAATAGACAGCCCTCTGGGTTTTGGATAATAAAGAATTTTTCTGTCAGAGTCCTGAGTGCATCAATAGACTTTAGCTGACCTGACCAGCCTGTAACTGTGTTTTTCCATAACTCTTTGCAACCTTTTCCCCAAGGTTGAGTAGCTTGTGTTGAAAGCCAGCTATGAAATAGTGCAGTTGCATGACCTTGGACCAGACAGCTATAAATACAGAGAAATTTCCAGAAAGAGAAGTGAGAAGTAGAAAGTCATATACTGCCAGAGAGCTGTCAAATGCTTCACCTGGGCCCCCGTGTGTGCAGATTCTGCCTATTGATCTACACATTGCATTTAGGCTCAGTTCTTGCCTGAGCTACACCAGAGGTGTGTTGTGTTGGGCATTATTGCTGTTCTCAGCACTGCTGTGATGATTTGAATTCCCACCTTGGCCTCGGTCTTCTTGGTCACTATGGATTTACCTGGTGATTGCTGGACATTCAGCTGACCCCAGTCACCACTGCCATTCTTGCCCTGGTACCAACACTTCACAATTTTCAAAACATCTTGAATTCTAAACTGAGCAAGCATCATAGAGTATTTCTCTCAACCTGTGCAGTAAATACCTGGGGGTTTTGGTGGGATATGTTTTGTTTTGGAGTTTAATTTATTCTACTTATAAATGTGAACAAAATAAAATTAGCAGGCATAAGAAGCCAACATACAATGCATAAAAATGCATATCACCTTAAGTTCTGCTGCTTCAATTGGCCATTATATGCAAATAAAATTTAAAAAAATAATAAAATGTAATAATTGCACAGTGAGAGATGTTGGAAGTATGCTTTCAATCTATCCCTGAAATCCCAGTTCCATTTAGTCTTTCAATCTTGAGTTCAAGGGGAAATTAAACTAACCCTTTACACAATTTTTCTACCTCAATTTTTACTTTTTTTTTTTTTTTCCATTTTTTTTTTTTTTGTTTGGTTTGGTTTGGTTTATTTTTTCCCCACCAGACTGGTGGCAATAGGTCTTGGGATTCTAATACTGAACTCATTTCCAAAACATGCTTTGACAGTTTTTCTTCTGCCCTCTTGAAAAT
Organism: Grantiella picta; assembly: GCA_013397955.1. Lineage (NCBI taxonomy): Eukaryota > Metazoa > Chordata > Aves > Passeriformes > Meliphagidae > Grantiella > Grantiella picta. The sequence goes on along the minus strand of VZRM01006430.1, from coordinate 249,079 downwards.
ATTGCTTCCAAAATTTGCATTTTCCTAGCACACTAATCTTAAAAAGTTCATTAATACATGCAGGGATTTGACAGGTGTAAAATTGGGCTGCACAGCATTTAGGAATGCGGATGTTTTATTAAATGTTAAATGAATACCCAGAGTATGAAATCCAGAATTACAGGATAGGGCTGTTCTAATCTTCATTTTCTGTTTCAGATTCTTCTTTAAAACTATTCAAGTCTGAAATGTAGTCTGAAAACAGTTACTAGTTACAGTTTTTGTGGTTTAATATGCATTGATATCATTGTGTATGTGGTTTCAGCAGATGTACTCCACTTGATAGTAGATATAAAAATTAGGCTGAGTTGTTTTCACGTTCACATTTTTCCTTAGATCATCCATGTAGAACCACAACCAGTTACATGCACTTATTTCTGGCTTTCTTTACTTGAAAATAGTACCTTTTTCTTAATATTCTCTAATTTTCCACTTATATAAGAAATAAGAAATTAAGGCAGTCAGATCTCACAGATCTTTAAGATTCATTGCTCATGCTGAATGTGGACAACATCTATAACTTGTTTTACATTTCTTTTACCTTCTTGGAATTAAAGAACAATTAGAGATATGTGAATTTGCCAAAGAATGCAACTGTGCTAGGAACCCCTAAACAAAGAAAGGAAAGGATACAGAGAAGATTGATACACTTTTGAAACTGGTTCCTAAGGCTATCAGTCTTCTGCTGGTCTTTCCTATCACTGTGTGACATTTAAAAATATGAGTCTTTCAAAATGCTCTATACCAAACGTAAACAACAATGCTGCAGTGTGGTTTGGGGTTTACAGTAAAGATGGAGAGAGCTGCTTTCAAGAAATTGTGTAATTGCAGAAATAAAAGTCAATGAGTTTTGGTTGAATCTTTTAATACTTTGCTATTTAAAATCAGTTTGATTTTAAACTCCATGGAGAAAAACATATAGAAATATTTTATTTTTTGACACTGTAACAACTAGAGTCTTAAAATGATGTCTGAATAAATAAATGGAAATTGCTGAAATAGCAGCTTCAGAAGGAATATACCAAAAGCTGGTATGATAGCTGGGAAGTAAATGTAAGAACAGGGAAAAAATGTTGGTTTGATCTGACTAAATATCTCAGAATTTTTTTCACCATTCCTTCACCTTGATTTGTAGTGTCTTCAAAAAGTGTTCAATAGCTGTTTTAGTAGGTGAATTATTTATTAACATCCTTGAAATCAGTTAAATACAAGTGCATGTTTGTCATCTATCATAAGAACATTCTAGGTGAATTGACTTGGGATTTAGGATGAGAATGCAACTGAGGAAACGATTTCAGGATAAGTAATTCCAAACTTGCATAATAAACTTCATTGTTAGAAGATTTTCTGGTCTCTTTTACATTTTAGTTTTACAGATAGACATAGTCATACCTTTGGCTGGTCTCAAAATGAGTTAATACTATGTAATACCTTCTTCCAGTTACGGTGTCTGATGGTAAATTAACTTACTGACTTTTCATCTCTAGAAAACTTTATATACCTCCCTGAAACATTTTTTATTGCTTATGCATAGCTTCATGCAATATGCATGCAATATGTGACTAGTATAGGTTATATTGTACTAAACTCATGTTGATTATGACAACTGGGCTTGAAACAGAATAAAGTTTTCTGTGCATCTGGTCATGTTATATTGGGGCATGAGCACAAAGGCTTGTGAACTGAGACTTTTTTTGCCTATTTGAGAAGGGAAGGGATTGCCATTATATATCACAGAATCAAAGAATTATAGCAAGGTTTTGGGTTAAAAGACCTTTAAAATCACTTAGTTCCAATCCCTCTGTCATGGGCAAGGACACCTTTCCCTAGACGAGGTTGCCCAAAGCCCCTCCAGCATGGTCTTGATAATGGTTGCCATAAATATATATATTTGATTTCAGAATTTTGGAACATCTTTCCATGTGTTGTTTCACAATTACATATAGTTTATCTTTTAAGTATTGTAGTAAGAGTGGTTTGTTAGCCAGCTAAAGGCATACACCCACTTAAGTGGAAGGCAAATGACAAGTTGCTCAAAGATGTTGTTAACATTCTTTTCAAAAGTCAGTTCCAACAATTTAGAACTGAAAGTAAATTTTTCTTCTTGAGGCTATGCAAAACTGTTGCATAAAAAAACCCAAATCAAGACAAACAACCGAAGCAATTTCATTTATATCTATTAAGTCAAAAGGGCTAAATCATAGCAAAAAGTGTTATTGGAAAATTAATGGCTATTTCTTCTCTGCAGCTTGTTTTTACTTGACAGTTAAAATAATTACAATGTTAAAAAGCTGGAGTACCACACTAAGAAATGTTTGAGTATTGACTCAGAATCAATTGCCAAATGCTGGATTAGCAAAACTACATCATGGTGTACTTACAAAGTTTTTGGTTTTTTGAGACCTCCAGACATTATGAAGGTTGGTGGGTCTGAAGAGATCATTGGTAGAGGTGCTCTAAGTACAGAATGAAATAGCAAAAAAGCTTAGAGTGTTGTCCAGAGAATAACCACAAGACAGCAAATTCAGGCATCATTTTGCCTAGAGATCTATGTAAGATTAGTTGATAAAACTTTTGCTGGCATATATGCACTGAGAAGTGACATGAAGGGCAAGAGAAAAAGGCACTTTGATCATTGATGAAGTAAAGAAATTAAATTTTGTCCACAGACAGAACATTGTATTTCAGTTTTTTGAGTTACTACTTAGAGCTCAAGTGAGGTAGAAGACAAAATCAGTTGTTAAAAAGAAAAAAAAATTACACATCTAATCACTGACATGTACCATTTTTTTCCGAATATTTTGTATAAATATTTTGTCTAAATATTGTCCTTTACATTTCATTATGATCAGCTGCAATAGAAGGCCTAATGGAGAGTGTTAATGAATAGCATAAGTCGAATGAGTTGATCAAGTTAATGAGTCAGTTAATGGTAGCTTTGGGGATGAATGAAAAGCATATTTTCATGAATTGTAAAATGGGAGAAAAAAGGAAATATTCTTCCTCTGTATAAGGTCATTAGGTAAGTAGCAAGCAAAGATTTGGCCAAAACCAGTTCTCATGGAACCAGCTGTGAATGAAGAGGTATCTCTTTGAGACAGAAACCGTGACTGGGGGAAAGAAAAGAAACACTTGAAACCAGAAAAATCAATTATGTTTATTGGTAGAAACAAAGACAATGATTCTTTGCATTTACTATTTTGAGAGAAATATGATGGAAAACCTAAGCAAGAAAAGGTGTTTCTAGTTATATTGTATTATGGGGCAAAATTGTATATATATATTAATGTAAAATGAAATTAGACATTACTGCTCACATAGTTATCTCAACAGAAATAATCCGAGAAGAAAACAGCTCTTAATTTGGTCTAAAATGTACTTCAGTCTCTTCTAGATCTTTTTAAATCTGAAGACAAATGAACAATAAAGGTTAAACATGGTTGTATGCCTTATGAATATGTATTTAAAAGAAAAACTGCAGAAGCAAACAGCTTCCTGATTCCAGCATGCTGCTGGAGTTTGTTTCTCCAGTCTCAGAGACATTTTCTTGTCCATTCATTTTCACATATTTTTTTTTCTTAATTTTGGTGCTTATTCAGAGCTATACAGCGGCTTTGTCAATCAGGTTGCAATCTGGTGTTAAATTACTTGCTTAACATTATTGCCAATCCATCCTAAAATCAGAAATTGTGAAGTTGTGAGTCATTATCTTCCTTAAATATCAGCTTTCCATGTCCTTCAGGTACTGTCCTGGTGACACTATTGATTTTACCCTGCATCATTGCAGCTAACAAAACAAAAAAACAAACAAACAAAAAAGAAAACAACAAAAAACCCAAACTAACCATCCAACCAAAAAACCACAAAAACCAAAAATCGCAAAACAACAAAACAATCCAACAAATGAAAGACATAGAAATTATACTGTTTCTTGTACAAAATCAGTTAAAACTCAAACCTAAGGATACAAGTTCAGTATGGAATTTGTTTGAACAAAAGTAGACATCAATTAGTCATCTATGGTGCCTTTGAAGGCAGAAACAGGGACTTCTAGAAAGTTATTCCACCTCATCCTTATATAAATATTTAACACATGTAATCCAATCAGTTATCACCTGATATAGTTATTTTCTTTCCTAATTATAAAGGGAACTTAGTATTAATTGTATTTTAGATGTCTAAATTTAAGTAACATCACATGCTCATTTTTCTGTACAAACAGTAGATTCACAGAACCTTCAAAGTAGCATAACATGTTCAGAGTGGGAAATGGCAAACAAAAATTTGCTTTTAGGAATACTGCTATGACATAGAGTCAGCTATGAGAAGAAACAGTAAATAAGAACGAGAATAGTACAATGGCAAAAGGCAATTATAAATTCATTTAGCACTGAAGGAATTCAACTAAAAGTTCAAATGAAATTAACAGCTCCTGGTAATTGTGAGTCTGATGAGTAATGGTTGACAACATAAGGATTTACGAATAAGCAAGTGTTTAATTACTTAAGCATAGATGCTTAGCACAATGTAAGACACAGCCATATTCCACCTGTGGTGCAACACCAGATGCTCAAAGAACAGGAGACTCCATAAATCCTGTGTTATATCTGTCAGCTGTTACACTCAAAATTTTGCTGTGGGCCATGAGGACTACACCTTATTTGCCAAATAAGGAATTTATTGTTAATCTAATTCAAATCTTAATTATAATTAAATCTTAACAATCTAGTCAAAGACATATTGTTTGTTTAGTTATAGCAATACTTCTATACAATTGTCCAAACTATATACAGGTTAAACTGATACAAGCTTTCTAGTATCTATCCATTTATTTGATGTTATGCTGTTTTTCATGTCCAGAGGTGTTTGGATTCAATTTGGGAGGGGACTTAGAGCATGTTATTGCTGTCCCAAGTTCTTTGCCGAGAGAAATGTGCTGTTGATGAGGGTCTCTTCTTTGCCAAGAAATGAGTATGTCATTTACATTTGTTTTCTTTCTTCTTAATCCAGGATCTGCTTGTCTTCACTTCTTATGTTTGCTGGTAAAATCTATGCCTTGCNTTTAGTTATTCCTCCCCTTGGATAATATGATTTGTACCCCTAATTGTCAGTCTCCTTAAACTGTACCCCAATTGGTTCCTTACCCCAAACTCCTCCCCAAACCTTTCCCCCTTTTAACCCACTGCACAGCAGTGCTCGAGGCTCTTGCCTCTCCCCTCCTCGACCGCTCCTGACCTCTCGTCACCCTGCCCTCCGGATTCCTATCAATAAATCCTTTACCCTGAGGCAAGAGTCTACAGCTCTTCCTTTGCAATCGGACTGTGCTGACAGTGCCTGCGTGAGCTTCGGTAGGGACTGTGGTGGAGGAGATCCCACCGTACAAGAACTCCCAGACCGTGACTGGTGCCGGTGGGCTCAACGGAGCCACCCGCCCGCCACATTGGGAGGGGACTTAGAGCATGTTATTGCTGTCCCAAGTTCTTTGCCGAGAGAAATGTGCTGTTGATGAGGGTCTCTTCTTTGCCAAGAAATGAGTATGTCATTTACATTTGTTTTCTTTCTTCTTAATCCAGGATCTGCTTGTCTTCACTTCTTATGTTTGCTGGTAAAATCTATGCCTTGCTTTTGTCGTCTGTGGTTTTTACCACATCTGAATTTATCATATGTTCAGTGACTTACATAAACGGCAAGCCCGAATTTCTTTTCATACAGTAATTGATATTATGAAATTGGTGATTTTTTTTTTCTATAGCCTTAGGACTCCTGTATACCATGGGCTGTCTTTCTTATTATATTATACCTGTACTTGGTACCCCTGCTTTTAAAAACAGTCTTCCTCTACACTATATAATTATGACAAGACATATATATATATCAATTCACTTAAAATAACTACTTGCTTGTAGTAGTAACTACTAATATCTTTGTAAAATTGTGGTTATACCACTGAATTGTACCCAGATAAATTATTATAATTAGAAGCACTAGTTTAATTTATTAGTAGCTAAATATTTATGATAAAATTAATAATGGAAAAAAAAGAGCTAATGCAGAATCATGGAACACTGTTCTTATATTCTGGCTCAAGTCACCTTTAATATTGTCTGAACTGGAAGAAAACACAATCCATGGCAGGTCTTGAAGTGGCATGACATTTCTATTTTTACGTGGAAAAATACTTGGCTAGTTCTAATAATGGCAGAACATAACAAGTGCCAATAAATCCACCCTGACCAGTACCAATACAGTTGGCACATGAAAGGGATCATTGCAACAGAACAGGAAATCTTAATTTCAGAATTTTATTAAAGGATTGTTGAATTTGTAGCTTGCTTAATCGACCTTAATGGGAAAAGGATCTTTATTTTTCAAGTTTTTGTTTTTGTTCATATTACACGTTATTGTTTTTTACACCAGATACAAACCTGACCATCAGGTAATGCTGAAAACTTTGTTTCTTATAATTAAACATTTATGAACACTGCCAGGTTCTTGGGTTAGTTCTATCATGTCCCAGTCAGCTTTTCTTTTATGATTCATATCTCAAAACACCTCCAGTTTTTACTTAATTGGAAAAAAACGTGCCAGTAGACCCCATTCTTGATTAGTTAATATCTCTATATTGCACCTTTCAAACTAATTTTTATTCTAATCAAAAAGTATCCCTGTTGCATTGTGATATGAGATTACTTCTTCATAGTATTATTCTGTGGACTTTTTACCTGTTCATCATATTGGCTTCTTCATTTTTTCAAGAGATAATTATTTCTATTATTAAATGTTTTCTCCTTTTAGCTGCAGTTTTATTTCCCACAGGTGTTCTTACAAACAACATATATTTTTAATACAGTTGTTGATCAAAACAGTGACTCAAATATTCTGTGAAAGGTTAAAATGTGGACTGAGAGTTTTTAAGGGTGCTCATTTTGGTTTTATTAATCTGTAGAAATTCTTCTAGATACTCAAACTGAATCTATGTCCATGTTTTTTTTAGCATAAAATGTAAAGGCCTCAGACCATAACTGTAAGAAAAAATAAATTCGTATGCTTATTTTCTAAACTAATCCTCAAATAAAACCTGAATTCCTTAGTCAACCTCTTATTCCTGATTGCAGGAAGGGTTAAAACACTTTTAACTTCAAATAATTTGTAGAGAAGCATTTTATCACTTTTCTTATTCTATTCTCTATTTTTCCTTGCACAAAAACCCCCCAAAACCCCTCAGCCCAACCCAAATCAACTCATTTATTCCTTGGAGCAAAACTGGGAGAGGCTTACAGGTGCAGAGACTCCTTTGTGGGCCCTACAGCTAATGGAATTCACCAATTTCAGGTACCCAAGTCTGAGCAAAAAATCCCCAAACAAACATGCAAATAAAAAAATAAAGGGAAGAGAAAGAAAATAGAAATTTTCTGCCCCAGCGGCCTGCCATGAATAGCAAAGGACACTGCAGACAAGTGTCCTTCTCTGGGCATCCATTATTTTCTGTGAGAAATCCAGCATGATAACAATTCACAGTCTGCCAATGCCAGGCCATGAGGGTAAGAGTACTTGAGACACCAGGGCAAGGTCACTGTACAGCAGCCTGAGGATGTGGAGATGGGAGATCATGAGGTGCCAAATGAATGAAAGGTAGACTTAAAAATTGCAAGTGGATGGCCCTGAAGTGTTGTGCAAGAGGCACAGGGGCCTTTCTTTTTCCACCATGAGGTTATACTCTGTTGCTCTTCATTGCCAATCTAGAGACCTGTTTAGTGTAATAGTTCTTTCTTTGGTATATCAGTAATTAAATAGTAATGATTTATTATTTAATTATTTTAATTATTGAAGTAGAAGTTGCTCACTAATTACTTGAAAAACTAATTACAAAATTACTTTTTCATCTGTTTAACCTGTATATACATTTTTTTCTAACCCAGATCAGGATTTTTTTTTTCCTTTCATATTGCAGATGAATGGATTTAACAAAGGAGGTGGAAAGACAGAGACAAAGTCAGGAAAAATGCAGAGACAATTTACCCTTCAGGAAAAAGAAAGCTCCTCTCTGTAGTCACAGCTACTTTTAAGAACTTTTAATGAGACTGCAGTCATGTGTATATATTTGCTCTAAATTTATTTCGGGAGCAGTTGTATTTTTACGCCTGTTTTTACTGCGTGCTGTGAGGAAGAAAGATGAAAAGATTGTATTACCTTTTATACAAGTAAGAGTTACCTATTCTTTCTTCAAAATAATTTGTGAATTTTGGTCTGGATTCTGAAAGTATAAATTCAGCAGAATGCTCTAAGGCATGTAGTAAATGAAAACAACAAAACATTTAATGTAACCTGTGTGGAGAGAGGCTTTAGTCCATTTTGTGTGCCAGTTCTCATATTTTTCGTTTTTTTGTCACTTCATTTTATTATTCATTATTATTTTATTTATATTCATAATATTCAATATTTATATTGAAATAATAAGAAGTGTTCAATGGCTGGCAGATATTTCAATGTTCTGAATCCTTTTTCCTTCACTTCTGATACTAATATCACAGAGAAGAATGCATTTCAAGTTTCAAACTGCTTGGAGAGTAGGTGTGATAGAGGGTTAAAAAAGTTTGAAGTCCCTGAATGGATTCTGACATCTTTTGCCAAGCTTTGATACCAACACATGCTGCTTTGGCTGTCACTACCTGTGCTAGCATTGGTTTGTACAACTCCTAATGACACACTTTCAATTCCCACCACAAGCAGAAAGCAGGTATTCTGATCTTTGCTGTTGTTTTGTTCTGCTGTGTCTCCCTTCAGAGACCTGAAGCTTATATTCCCTCTATTATTTAAGGCAATTCCTCTGACCAGAAGCCTCCTGCAGCAACTGAATAAAGGCTACTAGATTCAAATAAAGCTTCTATGTTGGTTGGCAGGATTTGTTTTCAGGAACTTTCTGAAAATAATTTGCCTACTATTATTTTGTGGTTTTGTGGTTATATTACCTATTGAATCTGTGGCTGGACACTTTTACTTCTACATTTCTCATTCATGTGTAGGAACCTTCCACGGCAAAACCCAAAATCATGATATTCCAAGCTTGATTCCATCCATTAATGTGTGCTACAGGCTTCTGGTTGAGAATACAATATTTTTCTCCTCAGAAGGCATAATGCTTCACTGAGAGTTAACTGTTCATGAAATCTGACAGCTGAGGACAAAATGACACCTCAAAGGGCACACAATAAATAAGGTTAGGCTTCTCTTTGTACAATCTCTCTTTATTTGGGAATAAATTTTTGGAGCAAATTTACGCCTAAAATTAGTGGAAAAACAAGAGTTAAGCAGTTGAGTAGTAGGTAGAAAATTACAGCCTGAAAGTCAGTTAAAGGTGAGTGCAGGACCTAAATGCACCTGAATAAAAGAGGATGTGAATGTGGAGAGTGCTAAGATAACAAGGTAGGCCAGTAGACCGAGTGGCTAGATGGAAACTATATGAGGTCATAAGGCCAGAATGCAGTTCCTTGAGGACAGATCCATTGATTTTCACATCCTAATTTGTGTGCAGCAAGAAGTGCAGAGAGGTTTTGCAATGATGTTCCTGGAAGAACCCATTATTGGAAGAAGAGGCTGAGGAGAAGTAAGGAAAGAAGGTTAAATACTTGGGTGTCAATGGTAGAAAAGCATATGGCTTTTGGGGTCAGTCTACAGATTTTATCACTTTAGGATGTGTGTATGGTAGCTTGAGACATATAACATTTGTTTAAAGGTTAAGAGGTGAGTAATGGCATGTTTTTCTTTTTTCCCCCAAACTTTCTTGCTAGTGATTTCAGTGATGAAACCAAATTCAATAGAAAACGCAATATTATTTGATTTGGTTTTCATAAAAATTACAAACACTAGACATAAACTTTACCTCTCAGGTCTAAATTAAAAATAAAAAAAAAAATTACAAAATGGGAAATAATGCTAAAAGCAAAAATGCATTGGCACAAAATAGTTACTTAAAGTTGTAAATCTGATGCATCAGATTGTCTTTCTTGCTATTAGTTAACTGAACCACAGTATTGACATCTAAGTATTACATATTTCCAATAAAGGTGAGAAGGCTTAAAACTTCCTTTTTTATTACTAGAACTGGAAGTGGAAGAATGTATGTATTAAGTCCAGTCATAGCAGTTTCATTTAGGAGAAATGTTGACCCCCTTGAGAGCAGAGAGGTTCTGCAGAGAGACCTTGCAAAGAAGAGAGATGGGCAATCACCAACCATGGGAAGTTTAACCAGGAAAAGTGGATTCTGCACCTGGGATGAGGCAACCCTGGTCTATAAACCAGGGAACAAGAGGCTGGAAAGCAGCGACATGGAAAGGCACCTGGGATCCTGGTCAAGGGGAAGTTGAATAAGAGTAAGCAGTGCCCTGTCGGCCAGGAGGGCCAACCTTGTCCTGGGGGGCATCAGACACAGCATTAGGCACACTAAACAGCATATTTTCAGAAAATATTATTGTATTTTTCAAGAGGTTTGTTGTGGCTAAACCAAGGTACTTATCAAGGATTTGTGTTCTAAATAGGCAGTGAATTGTCCTTTTCTGCCAGAATTTTTCATTCACATAACGTTCTTTACTCAGCAAGTCTGTGGGATGTTCTATCAGATCTGATAAAACAGAGAATCACTAACATGCTTCAAAATGAGTGACACAACCAATAAGAACAAAGAAGAAAGTTGAAACCTGAATTAATTAAAAGTTCTTAAAAAAAAAAAAAGAAAAAATTTTACTTCAGGTAAACAGAAACACCAGCATTCCAATAATTCCAATCTATTATTCTTTCTGTAACTGGTTACAAAATCTTTACTAAGCTGGGATATATAATGAGCTTTTATTTTGCCAGACTTACTGGAAATTCTAAACATATCCTGCTTGACCAAAAGTTAAGAAAGAGGTAAATATAATATAAGTTATGCTATGAATTTCATCATTTAAGTTTTCATATAGCTGTCTTCTGAGGGCAACATTTTATTATGTAAACACAAGACAGCAGAAAAAACACACACTAGAAAATACTTAAATTAAAATCTTAGAAATATTATTTGTGAGAAGGCCTTTATATTTCACAATGAAAGCAAATATTTATGTGAAATACAGGTGGAACAAACAAATAAAAGGGGACCATCAAGACCAGTTGCAACATAGATTAGTAGTAAGTTTTTCAAAGGAGAGTTCCTACTTCATCATTATCATCATCATCATCTCATTACTGTAATTGTTTCTTGAAACACTGATCAGGGTGCTCAAGTAATTGCAAATATGTAAAGGAAGCATTTATGTGCAACCCTGCTATGTCAATAGGATTATATTTAACATCTTAAAGGCAGGATATTGAGTTCATTTTTACAATGATGTAAACCCTGAATCTTCCAGCTTAGCTGAGTAGGGAATTATTTCTTGCAACACAGAAAATTCATCCCAGTCTTTTAAAGTATCCCAGTTCTGTATAGGACAAGAAAACAGCAAAAGGAAGATATATTCTATGAACTCACTTTTCTGTGTTTGCTACCCCTTTACACTCAAAGTGCCCTTTTTCTCTGTTTTGATGCATTTTGGAAAACTGAGCTAATTTTGATACCTCTGTTTTTGCTAAAAACAGATTTAAGCATTGTGAACCTTATGCTGTGTCCTGTGTTTGACATGTACCCTTTAACAGGACTAAAGATCTAAAGCAATTTTTGGTGGGTGTTCCTTTGAAGTGTCATGAGAAACAAGCCCCTCCACAGATTGTAACCTTCCACATCTTTTTTCATATCAAGGCTATGTGAGCTTGTTTAACCATACATATCAAGTTCAGCTCACAAATACGTCAATTCCATATTTTGCCAGAGAATATTTGTTAACTGTCTGCATTATTCTAGACCCAGTAACTCCAGATTGGTCTAGGGTAGTACTGAGAACTTCTCTAACCCCTAGCATGTTTATTCGTGCCTGTGCACAATTCTGTAAATTATTATGTGCTTTTTAAATTAAAAAACAGTGAATGCCGACAGTTTTAGTCTTGAACTTCAGGTACAGTCAGTATAGCAACCTCACCATTTTTTCTTCACTGCAGACCTAGATGAAATGCTCATTCAGCCTTTTATAGAAAAACATTCTGCAAATGCAAATAAACCTAATACAACTTATACTCACTTCAAACACACTAGCGTAACAAAAGAGATGGAAACATGCTTAACTTTCAAGTGCCCTATACTGTAATAGCATTAAAATTCCTTGGACCAAAGTTAGCTTTATTAAAAACCTAAACTGCTAGCCTAATGCCTTTTTTTATTACTTGCAGGAAGCTAAATATCTGGGCTGCAATCCATAGCTTCAAAACTGTAGCAGTAGCTAATGATTTTCTACTAAATGACAGAGCTTGGACTGTCTAGACTATTTATTAAGCTCCTCTGTTAAAATCCCCCCCCATCTTTTTTATTTCTTTTTGTTTGGTTGGGGTTTTTTTGGTTTGCTTTGGTTTGTTTTTTCTGCTTAGTTTTGGTTTTGTACCCTAGTACAAAAACTATGATTTCCAACACAATGTATGTATAACTTACTGACTATTCATCTGAATTCCCATCATCTTTGTGTTACTGATTTGTTGACACAAATATGTGGATGTTCTATGTAGACTTCTATGAGAGCTATTCTAAAAATAATTTTTAACTTCTACAAAAATAAGTATTTACATTGAATCCCCAGGAGGAATCTGAAGATGACTCCCAAGTCTTTGCTGGGTCAGTGTTCCTTTTTCTCTTGCTCAGAAAAGAAGAGAAAACCAGAGCAATGCACATCTCCTCTTCCTTCAATGGATCCTGATAAGAGATTAGTGTCATAGCATATACAATTCAGGTTTGCAGACTGATGTAGGCTTTATATTACTTTAGATGATTATGAACTTTTTAAAGCAAAAACCAATAGCAGTTACCAAAAAACAAAACAAAATAAGCCCCAAAACCCCCTAAACTGACCAACTAACCAAACAAGAAAACAACAGAAAAAACCCAATTGTTTGGTTGTTTTTTATATTTCACATTGGCTCAAATGGCATCTTCCACTAATACCAGTGGGAAAACAGTAAATTCTGGTAAAATAAGGGCAAATTGAGGTAAAAGTGAGCTCAGAGACTCAATAAAATGCCACTAACACATTAATCTCAAAACTACAAAGAACAAAGAAATTCTATATTTTCAGGTGAGCGAATAAATATTGAGAAGGCAGGCATAGGTCCTCTCTATGTCACTTTCTCTATTCAGAACATTGACTGCCTTGCCTGAGCTGTTTGCTGAGGCTTGATATATTTTGTACGGAACCAACCTATAAAAATTAGTTCTCATTTCCTCATGTTCCATCACTTGCAGAAATAAGGGTCTATTTCTGTCTAATCTGTATTTTCTACTGTTTTAGAATACAAACTCTATTGTAAGGCAAAATCTGAGTAGTTGCATTCACTGAAATCAAAGGGGACAGGATGCAATGGGACAACCTATGGTTAATATTTTTTCATAATATAGGTAGGCAAAATGAGTAAAATTTTTGGTTCAAAGTCCTTTTTTAGCCTGAAGATTATCACTGTATTTCCTGTTAAATAGCCCATTCTTTAGTCTCACCATTCAAAGGTCAAAACAACTAATAAAAGTTAAATAAAATTAATAAATCCATAAAAAAAGTTACAGTATGTCCCTTTGAACTGATGCAATCACAGAAAAGAATATGTTTTGATATGGTTCTACATTTATTCAAATTAGATGTTACAAACCACATAGGAAGAGAACACAAGCTGTGTAAAGCCATTCTTAAGAACATTCTTAAGGTTATTCTTAATAAATATAAGGTTAAGAGTATATATATTAAATTTCAAATTCTATTTTAATGGGTCTTAAAGATGTATACACCTTGTCAATGCAGATCCATATGTAAGATGCATAAAATTAGAATTTCCCTTTCTGAAATACAGTCAAAATAAGACATCATATATGCAGACAAAACTATGTGTTATCCCATATTGCTGGATTAGTAAGAGTGGCAGCAGAAATTATTTGAATATCATAATTTCCATTGCAACCCAAGGTAAGGGTTATTAATCTGATCAAAACTTTCATTTACTTCATCAGACATATGGTACAGGTCTTCATTTCCTTAAACTTATCAGTCTATGGTTTACTTCACTCATATGTATGCAGGGCTGTAACAACATGCTGACTTATAAATGAGCATTCTGCAGTCGTATAGTCCATATTCTATTTGCATATAAACTTGATGATACCATTATAAATTATGTATTTTACAAAGGGTTTGTTTGGTTGGTTTTTTTGGGGTTTTTTTGCTTCATTATGATCTGTGGAGATGTACTTTCTGTGGTAATGACTAGAAAATTAGGTTAAATTAGCTGATTTCTTTTATTGCTTCAGTCATATTGTTCACTGAAGCAGCACTGTGATGTAATGGTTTTGCATTTATAGCTGGGAGTATTCATACTCCTTTTCCAAGGTTATGTCTTATCTTCAGTTAGATGTTTCAGTTCTATAAAAAAAAATTCAGGTAAAATAAAATTATTTTTTTATAATGCAGAAGACTTCATCATACATCTATTTCACAGTACCACCCTTCCTTATCTCTTTCATTACTATTCTTTGGTATTATGATTATGCTAAAAGTAGGATAAGCTATGGGCATTTTCTAAGAAGGATAAGAATTAGAAAGGTGAAAACGCCCAGCATTAAACCAAAATACTAATAGTCTTAATTGTGAGGCATGAGCTTCAGAGACTGCTGGAGCAGGACTGAAGACCTGTTTGACAAAACAGGTTGAAGCCAGCTTTCCCAGGTGTCTTCTGTAAAAACAGAGAAATAACTTATAGGCAAACAAGTATAAAAATTCAGCTGAAGAGACAAAGATTTTAAAAAAAGGGACAAGGATTAAAAAAAAAAAAAACCTGACATTTTTCTTGTGGGAACTTTATGTAGGCAAGAGGTAAATAGTGGTAAATCCTGGGCAACAGCAAAAAAAAAGGGATTCTGGATATTTGCAAGGTTGTGGGTATATACCGAAGGTGAATATAGAGTTCATGTCTATTTACCAGTATTCTATACACTCCCATGATGATGATGATCTCTAAATCCCTAAAATATATTATTTGTGTGCGTACATACATACATATATAACCTACGATGCGTGGGTGTGTGTGTGTGTGTGTGTGTATGCGTGTATGCAACCATATATAAATATTTCCACATATTTTCTATTGCAACAATGCTGGAAAAAAGTGAAGTTTGGAAAATTTGTTTTAGGAGAGATGTTTCCTTGCCCAGCTGAAGGATTTGGATTTTATTTTTTCATTCCATTTCAGTTAAACAGATTGTATCATAAAATGGTTAGGGCCACATCTCACTATTTAATTTCACAAACCTTATAGCTCTCTATGCATTTAGGTGGAATAGCCTAGATAGCAAGAAAAGGCACTGAAAAAGGCACCAAAGCATTTTGCAGTGCATGTGTTAACTCTCTATTAGTTCATTACAGCCGCCCTGTTTTTTAAGAGCCAATAATGTTGAAGACCAAATATGCAATGTTACCATACTTACTGCTTTAAACTCATTTTAGTCTAGTTTCCCTCATTTTCCTGACTGTCTTTCTCATCTGTTATAACACTTGTCCTCTGTGTGGGAGAGATTGCCTTCTTTTGGATCTATTTATTGGTTTTCACCAGTAAAAGGACTTTACAGTTAGTACAAAATTTCTTGTTTGCACTTATCCAGCTGTAGCTACCTATTTTCCCTTTATGAGATTATTTGTGAAATAGCCTTCTGTCAGTAAAAAGAGAGAGGAAATGGCGAACAAAAGAAGAAGCTGTGGGGAAATACAGTATAAGGAATGAAGTCTTAAGCATCTTTTGCCAGCACTTAGATTACAGCTATTATTACGGGAGGTAGAAACACACTTTAGAAGACGACAAAACAGCACCTTGCAGTTTCAAAATAAAAACTTTTCCTGTGAAGACCTTTCAAGACTATACTGAGAGTAGTCTGAGAAAATTCCCCAAATCGATTTGGGATGAGGAGAAATGGCATGATAAATTGTGGAATGAGGATAAGTAGCACATTTTATTCTTGGAAGACATGTTTTACTGTTACATTTCAAATAAAAAGAGGCCTTAGGAAGAATGCAGAGAATCTACCTCTGGAGATGTTATTCTTGTTGCTAGATAAAGCTGAATGTCAGAGCAATCCTAAAATGATAGATATATTGCATGTTGGGAAAAAAATGAGGGAAAGAGAGAAAAAACAAGGAAAAAGCAATACAGCCCAGACTTTATTCATGAGTGCAGCAAATTAATGAAATTTGAATGAACTGGAAATGATTTCACAGTATAAGGTGGAAGACTGAAATACTTCGGTACTTTTTTTAGACAGAGTATGTATTATTTGAGAAATAACTCAAGAAAGACTGATACAATTTACATCCATTATTATAATGATTGTTGTCTCTAAAACTATTTCTTTAATGACAGTGATTCTTTTTGGAGAATATTTTAAAATTCAGAGTCTGAAGAAACAAAGTTTGATAGTAAAAGACCTAGTTTTGTGAGATTCCAGGAAACAGAATTACACAATTTATCTCAAGATTTACATCCAAAATCAAATTATCAAAATAAATGTATCAAGAGACTTTTTTGTTTAGTTTTTTAAATGCTTCAATCTCACTAATAGCTTTGGGATTTATATATTTGATCAATATTTACAGGTAGAAGAAGTATAAATTAACAGACTTGTAGACAAGGCAGTATATCAACAAATTTAAAAACATAAATCACCCTCTGAATACTATTTCCAATTCTCTAAGTCATATAAACCATTAATCTATCCCCAGACTCCTCAGAAATTATGAATATTTGAATTTATAGAATATTATCTTTGTGTTTCATTTTTCAAATGTTTAAGTGCAGATCTAACAGTCAAAAAGGAGTTTCAAACTCTTCTTTCAACTGAATAAGATCAATTCACAGCACCCACAACTTTTCCTAGTTCTTTTTTTGTTGCTGATACAGCAGAAAGGACTCTCCTTGCTTCCATGGTTACTTTCAATTCTACTTGAACTTTGCTTTTCCATTTTCTGTCCCTCATACTCAAGCAACGTTTTGGTATCCTTTCTGGATATCCTGTCCTCATTTACACTTCCTGTATACGATATTCTTTTAATTTTTTTTTAAAACTGATTCAGGTGTTCACTATTCAACCAACCTGGAGTCCTGTTGCAGCAGTTTGACCTTCTGAATAGACCAGTGATTTAGACTGTTCGTATGCTTGAAGAAGTTTGTCCAGCATCTCTCCTCAACATCTTAACTCTTCAGGTCACATTCCCATAGGAAATGTAACCAGACTCATTCCTTCATTAAGTAATAATTCATTCATTCATTCATTCACAAAATGAAACCTATTTTCTTCCACTCCAAGTTTACAATTCTTTTTTTTATTTAACAGACTTCTCTGAGTGTCTAAAACAACACCGTCTTTGATTGCTGCAGCCAAGTCTGTCATCAGCCTTAATATCCCCAGCTTTTTTTTCTTATTTATTTAATCAACTTGTCAATCAGCATTGTCAAATAATTATCTTTAACATCCTCTAGAAATCTTCAGGATTGTTTATATTTCTTTCCAGGAAACGCTCAGGTGAAAAAGTCTTTCATGAGAATCAGGGCTTTTGGGCATCTTTACTCTATTGCTCCTTACTCGATTCCTCACCACTGCTTTATTGCCTGCGCAGGTTGCACTCAGTCCCTTTGGTGAGACAACTCATGGCACAGTGTCTGTTTGAGGGAGAGTATGGCTAGTACTTAGCATTTTTTCTTGGCTGCTTCTTTCATTCTCATCCTCTGTTCCAGCACAGGCTTTTTGCAGGCTGCAGTGCATTCGGGAAATATCCATCTGCACAGGCATGGAGTCCTCCATCAACCCCAGTGTGGATATCTGCTCCAATTGGAGCACAATTTTCTCTTCTTCTGACCTTGGTGCTTTCTCCACTGCTTTCCCCCTTTTTTTTTTTTTTTTTTTGCTTTTTGGTCCCCTCATCTACTCTCTTTGTGACTTTGTTTTCTCTTTCTTAAACATGTTTTGCCTGAGACACCACCATCTCGGTTGCTGGGCTCAGCCTTGTAGCCTTCTCCTCTATTGTGTTGGCTGGAGCCAGCTGAAACCATCCATGTCTGGAACAGGGCAGTCCTGGCTGCTTCTCACAGTGGCCCCTGCAGTCCCTGCTGCTGGTGCCTGGGCAACCGCACCCAGTGTATCAGCAAAGATGGGCTGTCTGAGCAAATGTCAAAATAATGGCTACCAGTGTCTCTTGGAACTCAGCTAAAAGTTTTGGGCTCAACACTGATAAGTAAGTGAACCAAAATGGAAAACAGAAAATGTACTGCTTGTCCTTCAGTCTCATATGTAAGGATGGCTTTTGAGAAATACTGGCACTTGTCATACAGACAAAAACTAAAAATTAAAAAGGATTAAAAAGAAACCGACCAAACAGTTAAAACTAATAAAAATTAGATACCTGTGTTTTTCCTAACCACATTATTTTCACAGATTTCTAACCCAGATTGAAAATAATTGTCTAAATACACATGAAACAAAATTATTAGTGAGCAAGTAACAAAGTCTAGCAGATGTTTTGTTAAATTCTTCACTCGACTGTACATTTGGCAACTTTGAAATTCGTCTTATGAACACTTATGCCCTCTTCTCAGCATTGTCTTTATGTTTGCTTGAGAAGAAAGAAGCATTGAGGAAACATGTACAAACAGACTGCCTGATCAGCTGTATGGTGAAGAAAAACAATGTGCTGGTCCAGAGGTGAAGAATATGATAAAACCACTGTTCTCCAAACTCCAAATACATTCCCTTGTGTTTGAGTGTGTCTCTCAGGATTTTGGGACATAGTTATTTAATATTTCATGTGGGACATAGTGAAGACAGAATTCCTAAGCCAATGGGTTACAATGGTAAGAAGGAAGAAAAACAGAAAAAAAAAATCTACAAGGAGTCTTTTGGTTCTTTTAGCCATATTTTGGTTTTGTTTGGCATAAAAAGACTCTGATATCCTCTTGAAAATCTAGCAGCCATAAATTTCATGGGTAAATGGAGAGGGAGAAAAATTATGGAACGTAAAGTTGTCTGTTTTGCTTTAAAATATTTGTTTTGCAAAAAAACCCCAAAAACACCAAAACAACCCTGTAAAGTATAAATTTGTTTCACTCGAAAGGACTTGTTTTATGTTTGAACTCTAGTGCAGAAGACAGCCTCGGGGTGAAAATGAAACAAGCATGACATATGATGCATACAAATTAATGAAAAAAATATACTATGAGAATCCAAGGTTTATGTAGCCAGTGGTTTTTTTCTGATTTTTTAACCAAAAATCATAACTCCTCAAGTTTAGCTTTGGTATCTATTCTCCATAATTCTTTCTGTCTCTCTTTTTTTTTTTTTCCCCAACTACATTCTATGTGATTTTAGTAAAGCAAAAATCTTGGTAATTACATATATGAAGAAAATAAAACAAACTGTAGAGAAACAAAAATTTAAGTTATATTCAAGCCTGGGGATATAATTCTGTCAGTGGAATAAGAAATTGCAAAAGCTGGGAATTTGAAGTTAATCTCCCAAATCACACTTTCTTTATTACTTTTAGATCTTCAAAAATTCCAAGAAAAGCACAGTTACAGGATCTGATTCCATTTATTTACGAAACCAATTTTCCTTTGTTCTTTCAAGTCTTTTATGACTGTCTCTAAAATATATTTTGCTAAAGGCTCTACACAGACAGAGAACAGATAGTTTAATGTTAGCAGAATAATGTCTGCTATGTAAAGAAAATTCAGGGATGCTTATATTGTCAGCTTCAGAACTTTATCCATTTTGCTTTATAGTGGTTGTACCCAACTTTTTTTCTTTTGTTTACAGACTAAACTCTAATGGCTGGGTGGTTTAAACCATTTTGCTCAGGAAAATACATAAAGCATTGAATTTTCTTCATTACACCTGCATGGCATGTGTCACAAAGCATTCTAGATGGTAGAATTTGTCCTACTGCCCTTGCAGCACCTTAAAATCTGTCTTTACACTTCATATGTCCATATCTGTCACATTTACTCTATTATTCCACTACACAGATGTACATTAGTCCAGTAGTTAAATACAAAGTTTGGAACCCTGCACTTCTTTATTCCGTCATCTCACTAGTCCAATTCTGATGCCTTCGACCTGACTATAGGTTGCTCAGGTTGCTCACCTTCTTGTCCTTGGTTCCAGGACTGCTGTAACCTAATCATTTGAGAAACAGCATTGTATATAAAACATGCTCCTTTTCAGAGGACACGAAATACTCACAAGCAGAATGGTTTCAGAATGAGAGCATTTTATCGCCCCAATCTGCCTTTTCAGAAATGGGATCAGAGCTAGCATAAGCCAGCCTAAGTGTCATTAAAAACAAGTAGACTCCCTATGCAACAAAGTTTATGCAAAAAGCATAAGGTTGATGTCTACATAGGTAGGATTACATCAAGAATAATTAGATGCTGCAGAGGAAAAGATAAAAGGAAAGTAGAGAGCAACATAAAGGCAGGAACAAAAGAAAAGTCTCTAAGGAAGATGTGTAAGCAAACTTTAATTATCTGGTATTTCCTGTGAGCTAAGACCTAGTACCTGTACTGTCACATGAACTTAGTTTTACATCTGTGGATATCCAGGTTCATAGGGAAATGTCAGACCTGTACTCCAGGGATAGTTATGCTTCTGTAATATGAGTTATATTAAACAATGTCTTAGAAAAAGGGCATTATTCATTATGATCCTAGTAGAAAGCCACTTTGACTTTTTAAGTTATCATTTATAATGCTCGTTATTAGAGCTAACACTCTGCAGTAATACAGATAGTCTTGTGTCCCTTGAGATTATGAAAGCCCTGAATAATGTAACATCAAACAGGACTCCTTGTGCAGTACACCACGCCAACCCTGTCCATAACAGAGGTACTCCCCTTTCAGTTAGTCAAGTTACGATAGGATTTTCTTACAAGGAAACAACTCTTTTGTCCTTTCTACAGTTGAAACAGAAATTATGTTCTCATTAGAACTTCTTTCTGCATCTGTACTTAAAGGTAAAGCCATGCAGGTGGCAAAATCACCAGTAACAAGTGGGAACTTCCTTTTGGTTGCTCTGTTAGCTGGCTGAGGTTATCGTGCAGAAATGGGACTTATGCTGCACAACACAGAACTGAAGCTCAGGCTGTACATTCAGCACAGCACAGCACAGCACAGGCCTGGGCCTGCTCAGGTTTGCTGTGTGGGGAATCACTACCTCCTAAAATACAATATTCTTCCACTCAGAAGAGTGGAAGAACCACTACTGACATCAAGGAAAGGGAGAATTCTAGTAACACCTTGAGGGTAGGTCTCCACGTGCTGATGTTTTAAATGAAAGAACACTATGAATGTAGAAGAGAGAGGGGAATTTTTATTTCTTCGTCTTCCAACAGCAGTGTGATTTCTAAGTAGCCAGAAGAATTTTGTTGAAAAACTGAGGCTGCCAAATTTATCAGCTGTATCTGATGTTAGACATTATTTGATTTGATATCTCTAAGTTACAATCAGATTGCTAAAATGTTATTTTGTGCAGAAAGGCAAAAAAAAAATCAGATTTGTCAATCCAACTCAGTTAGACATTATGTCAAAATAAACCCCAAGACGATTTGCTCCTACAAAAATGCATCCATGAAATGATAGCATTTTCAATACCCAGTGAAGTAAGGAGAGGCATCAACAAAACCTCTACCCTGGGCTTTCAGAGGGCAGACTTTGGTCTATTCAGGCCATTGATTCAGAAAGTCCCTTGGGAAGCAACCTTTAAAAATGAAGAGGGCCAAGATGGCACCCAACTCTTCAAGAAAGAAATCTTGAAGGCACAGGAACAGGCCATCCAGACGTACCAAAACCTGGGCCTGGCTGAGCAAAGAGCTTTCACAGGAACTCAAGGGAAAAGAGGGATTATGTCACTTCTGAAAAAAGGAGCAGGCAATCAGAAAGTATTTAAGGATGTCATTAGGTCATGCAGAAAGAAAATTAGAGAGGTGAAAGCTCCTTTATAACTTAATCTTGCCACTTCTGTAAAGGATAATTATAGTCACCTAAGAAAAGGCTGAGGTACTTAACACCTTCTTTCTCTCTTCAACAGTAGGGCTGGTTATCCTCAAGACAACTAGTCTCCTGAGCTGGGATACAGGAGTGAGGAGCGGAATGGATCCCCTGCAATCCAGGAAGGACCTGCTGAGCTACTTAAATGCTCACAAGTCTATAAGACTAAATGTGATTCATCCTAGAGTGATGGGGAAGTTGGTGGAAGAGCTTGATAAGCCACTCTCCATCATTTATCATCAGTCCTGGCTAATGGGTGAGACTCCAGATGACTGAAGGTTGGCCAGTGTGGCATCCATCCATGAGAATGACCAGAAGGAGGATCTGGGGAACCACAGGTTGGTCAGCCTGACCTTGGTGCCCAGACAGATCATGGAACAGGTTACCTAGAGTATGTTCATAGGGCATATACAGGACATCCAAGGGTTCAGGCCCAGCCAGCACAGATTTAGTAAGGGCAGGTCATTCCTTACCAACCTTATCTCCTTTTATGACCAGGTGACCTCCCTAGTAGATAAGGGAAAGGCTGTGGATATTGTCTACCTGGACTTCAGCAAAGCCTTACACACCGTGTCCCACAGCACACTCCTGGAAAAGGTGGCAGCCCACGGCTTGGACATGTGCACTCCTCTCTGAGTTGAGAGGCAGGAGGAGGGCCCAGAGATTGGGTTGCATCCAGTGAACAGTGCTGCATCTAGTTGGTGGCCAGTCACAAGTGATGTCCTGCAGGGATCTGTGTTGGGCCCAGTCCTGTTTAATATCTTTATTGATGATCTGGATGAGGGGCTCTAGCCTACCATTATCAAATTCATGGACTACACCAAGTTGGGTCAGGGTGCTGATCTGCTGGAAAGTAGAGAGGCCTTGAAGAGGGTCCTGGACAGGCTGGATCAATTGACCAAGATAAAACAGCATGAGGCTCCTCAAGACCAAGTGCTGTGTCCAACGCTTTGACCATGGTAACTCCAGGCGGTGCCCCAGGCTGGGGGCAGAGAGGTTGGAAAGCAGTCACAAAAGGACCTGGGGGTGCTGGTGGACAGACAGCTGGACATGAGACAGCAGTGTGCCCAGGTGACCAAGAAGGCAAATGGCATCCTGGCCTGTATCAGTAATAGCGTGACCAGCAGAACCAAGAAGTCATTTTTCTGCCTATACTCAGCACTGGTGAGGCCACACCTTGGGTGCTGTATTCAGTTTTGGGCCCCTCAGTTCAGGAAGGACATTTAAGGGCTGGAGTGTGTCCAGAGAAGGGCAACAAAGCTGGTGAAAGGTCTGGAACCAAAGTCCTATGAGGAGAGGCTGAGTGAGCTGGAGCTGTTTATCCTGGAGGAAAAGAGGCTCAGGTGTAACCTGATCACTCTCTACAACTGCCTAAAAGGAGATTGTAGCCCCATGGGGGTCAGCCTCTTCTCGCAGGTAACATGTGATAGAACTAGATGACATAGTCTTAAGCTGTGCCAGAGGAGGTTCAGGCTGGATACTAGGAAGAGATTCTTCACATAAAGGGTGATTAAATATTGGAACGGCCTGCCCAGGGAGGTGGTGGAGTCGCTGTCCCTGGTGGCATTTAAGAAAAGACTGGATGTGGCACTCAGTGTCATGGTCTAGTTGGCATGGTCTAGTTCAGTCATAGATTGGACTTGACGGTCTCATAGATCTTCTCCAGGTAACTGATTCTGTGATTTCTTTTTACTAAGAAGATAACCTCTTGTATTCACAACTTCATTATAGTCTTGCAATCACAAGTTTATCTGGTGTGGGGACAGTTAGAATATATAATTAGCAAATCAATCTTTGAATTACAGTCAACTTAAAATAGAGTTGATTGAAAATTAATTGCTTGTATGCAGAAAAAGATAGATTAAAATGGAAGATTCTGAGTTAAAAAATAATGGTTCACATAAATACTGTATACAAAGGTACAATATTTCTGTTAGTTCTTGCCACCATATCTATTTTATCTGTTTAGGACTTTGCAGGTGTAACCCTAGATATAGTAACTGCAACTCATGTGTTTTCTTGAGGAGTTAACCTACGTCTACCATCAAATTTTTAGGTTCCCTTTGTTTCATATAGAATAGTTGACATGGTCTTCTTGGACAGAGCTTTCACTTGATGGTATTAATATACATTTCATTGAATAACCACTTTCTAATTATGCAACTCTTGTCAGTAAGCTGACCTCCTTGTAATTTGTTACTTTTTTGATCTTCCTTTTTTCTCATATGAAAAGACATGACTGTTCAGTCTGTAGAAAAGGCAGCTCAGAGGGAATATCATCAATGTGTATAAATACCTGAAGGGAGTGTTGAAAGAAAATAAAGACAGTATTTTTTCAGTTTTCCAGGTGGATGAGCAAAACCTGAAAAGCAGCAAGATCCTTCTGAACAACAGGAAACACTTGTTTACTCTGAGGATGACTGAGCAGACTTCTGGCAGAACCTGTGAACATATGGAAAGAGCCCCTGCTGGAGTAGATTTGCTGATAGGACTTTTGAGCCCATGGGAGATCCACACTAGAGAAATCTGTTTCTAAATGATTACATCCCATGGAAAGGATTAGAGAACCATAAAATATCTATAGTTTAAGAGACTCACAAGTATCACTGAGTCCAATGCTGCACAGAAACCTCAGGAACAACTCCTTTTGCCTGAGAGCATTGTCCTAACACGTCTTGAATTCTGACAGGCTTGGTGACATGATTTCTTCGCTGGATTCCAGTGATCAACCACTCTCTGGGGGAAGAATCTACTTCTAATATTGAACCTAAATGTGCACTGTCACAATTTCATGCCCTTCCCACAGGTCCTCTCACTGGTCACCAGAGAGAAGAGATCAGTTCCTGCCCCTCTGCCTCCCCTTGGGAGGAAGCTGTAGACCCTGATGGGGCCTGCTACTACAAGAAAGACATTGAAGCCCTGCTGGTGTGAGTCCAGAGAGGGCAACAAAGTTGGTGAAGGGGCTGATGTGGAGCTGCAGAGGGAGCTGGGTGATTCTTTAGAGTGGAGGAAAGGAGGCTCAGGTGTGGCAGCCCACTTGGCTGAGTTAGACCAAGCGTCACTGATGTGTGACACAAAGCTTGATGAGCCCGCAGGGTCCTGGGAAGTGGCTGAGGTTTGACTTAGAGTCACTCCCAGTGGTCCCTGAGGCAAACCATCCAAATATTGTAATCCTCTGCCATGGATTGGCTGCAAGAACCTCCTCCCCTGTTTCGCTTATATGGTTTGGTTCTAGAACTTTCTCCTTTGTCCTGTTCAAGATTGTTATCATTGGTTGATTTATATTTAGTTCCCTCCATAGAGTTGTTCTGATTAGTTCGTTCAGATGTATGTAATCTTTCATTGTATTCCCATTGGTTGTTACCCTAAAACTCCTCCCATGTATCCTTCCCTTAAAACCCCCTGTAACCCCCTTGCTCGAGGCTTTTGCCCTCGACTCCTTGAACTGCACCTGACCCGTCCTTCCCTTCCCTAAATAAACCCTTCAAGGTCTTGACCAAAAGCCTGTGTCTCTTGCACCTCTTTGAGCCTTCGTCCAGCAGCTCTCCTGGGAGACTCCTGAAGGAAAGAGTCCTCCCCCTTCTCTGAGCCAGGATTTGAGCCAAGCTGTCTCAGGCAATGAGACACGAGCTTGCTTCACTCAGGGGAGACCTTGTAGTTCTCTACTTTCTGATAAGATTTTGTATTGGTTTAATACTTTTTAACATTTGCTAAAACTTAAAATTTACTCTTGACATAGTGGGGAAGCGCTAAGAGAATCTGACCTGAGATCTTCACTAAATGAATTTATAGGTTGACCAAAGATGTCATATCTGCTGAATTGTAATAAACAAACAATAATAAGCAGTCTTGACTGGAAAGTTTTTTGTCCATGAGTCTCAAGCCATATGCCATAGGGACTATAGCAAGATCAAGGATTTAGGCTCTTTCTTAATGGTTGCTTCAATTTATCTCTTCAAGGTATTTCTTAAGTCAACACACTTTAAAAATATACTTGATTTTTTTGGGAAAAAAAACCAAACATAAACAAACAAACAAACAAAAAGCCCAAACCCAAACACTTTTCCTCAATAATACTTACAATGTTAATAAATTAGCATCATTGTGTAGAAAAAAATCAGCTTTCAAATTTTGCATTACTAAGCTTTATGCTAAAATAGATATTGTATTTAAATAGCTATATTTGGAAACCTTGTCAAGTACTTTCAATTTAAAAAGCAGTCTACATACAAAGTCAGCATTCCCTAGAGACGGTGGCTGATACAGACTGCTATTCTGCAGGAAACTCTTTTCCAAAAGGAACATTTCCTAGTATCTCGCTTTTAAAGAAAATGAAAGGGGTATTTTATAGTATTAGAGGTAAAAATAACCCTGCTGTACTTAGGGCAACAATGAGTATAGCAAAGCATAAAGTATTCACAGAGCTTTCCTGTGCTAACAAGGAAAAAATTGTTTTATCTTTGGGGTGTTATTATGATACACTGAAAATCTTTCAACAGAATGTAAAGTCCATTCTGGAAGGAATTAAATTTAAATTTTACATGTATGAATGATAAATGCAGACAACTTTTCCTAAAGTATTAATTTGAAACTTCATGGAGCAAAAAAGCTACCATATATTTTTTCTTTGTTTTAAGAATCTAGAAGTTACAAAGCACACAATAAAATATTTGATATTTTCAGAATGTTTTCCAGATTTGCTGTTAAGGCATTTTTGTTTGTTTGTTTTACAAAGATGGAAATCAAACCAAAGCAAACAAGAAGGTAATCCAGTAACTTCATTATTTTATTTACCAGTTTGTTCTGTATATTTATTTCTGTGAAAGAAAGAGTGTAGTGAAATTTTCCAAATTTGTGCAAGGCCATCATTCACATATTTTAAACTGCTTTTATTGCTACACTTGCAAGTAACTCAAAGATGTCTGGGACCTTTCATCTCAGTGTTTTAATAAGATAACATCTTAGTAACTAAGTGAACTGCCTTCTACCTGGCTGTCTGTCGTGGTCCTGCAGGAAATAAAATATCCCTTCCAGTTTAAACAAAGACATGTTATCTATCAGTCAAAGTGATTTTTCCTTTATTCTTTTTTTTTTTTTAAATCACAATTTCATGGTTTTTTAAAATTAATGATGGTTTTTGAGGAGATGTTGTATGCATATCTTTCCACATTCATACTTTCTGAAAGACTTTGAGGGGAAAATAATGCTGTATTAGTGGAGGATATTTCAGTTTTATAAAATTCCTATTGGAATTTCATGATGATAGAAATTACATGTTTCAGTCCGTAAAGACTGCAACTACCTAAAAATTTGACTTTATTCTTTAACCCTCTTATGAATGTAGATCACTACTGAACACATTTTACAGATCAATGAGTTAGCTACAAATAGATTAAGAGATTGTTGAATACTATACAAACAGTTATACCTGAGACTGGATTTCTTCTATATCCCAGTTCACCACATAAAATTAATGGAGAACATTTTATGAATTTTGGACAGAAAAGAAACCACCAAAATAGGCACATTCCTATCCTTCTTGGTGAAGATTCCATGAATGTGAGACCTTATATTTAATTATAATAAAATCATGCATGTCTTATTTTATGATGGGCAGTGTCTTGGCAGATGACAAATGCACGTCCAAGTGTATGATGTGAAAAGGTATAATTCACAGTTTGAATGGCCCCACAATTAACTTAAAAGTTCAGAAATATTACAGACTTATGAGAAAGACTTTAGGAGTTCAATCTTTTTTGTCAAAAGACAGTAGATATATGGAATGATTTAATGCAGAAAGTAAGATCGTTTCCTGAGGAGTATTAATGCAAAGTATGACAGCTAAAAGGCTGAAAATGGTTTAAAAAAGATATTTGTGTCATTCAATACAAAATGCTGCACAGCATTTTTGGATAGCTTAAAACACTGACACACTTTATAAGACCTTGTATGGAACTTCCCATCTTTGACAGTTTTAGTCAGAGACTCAATACTTTGATGTATTTGAAACAAGAATTAATTCTCAGAAGCTAAGATATGCATAAGATCAAAACTTGATGACTTAAAAATCTCATTCAGTCTTACTCAGTGTGTTATTTCATATTTAAAATGATTAGTTCCTTATGTGATGACTTTGCACAGAGTGAAAATATTTGTAGGAAATGTGTGGGAGGAAATGCTGGGGATAAATTTTTATTGCCTGATATGTTTGACCCATGCAAGTATGTTCTAGGTTTTTTTTGTTTTGTTTTTTTTTTTTAATAAATACATAAGTAAAGTATTGCCTAAGAGAAAAATGGAGTAATATTGTTTCACTGTTTGGCTTTTATGATACCATGAGGCTCTAGTATTTTACACACACATTATATTCATCCAGTGTACTCAAACTGAAAAGCAACTTGGAATACTGTTTAAATAAAGTTCTTTTTAAAAAGTACAAGGAGATCTGGAGCTGGATATAAGGCATAGCAGGGGGGAATCACCACGAGGATAATTAAATTCAGGTATTTTTTCCCAAGGATTGAATGAACAAAAACCTGAATTCAATGACATTGATCTGAATTCAATGTCCATCTTCTGAGTAGAACCTTAGAGTGGGTTACTTCCCAGTTGTAATTTTCCTGATATTTCCTTTTTTTGTCAGAGGTGGAAAACCAAAATTGAAGTAATTTTTGAGTTTTGTGAACAAAAGTTAATGCATTTCTGTTTTTTCTCAAACGTTGCATAACATTTCAACTGAATCAAGATGTAGAAAATATGCAGAGATTTTTCTTTAATCTTCTATATAGCTGTCTTTGCTATAACTATACTTCTATGTGGCTAGATAGCTAAATATAATAATATTGGGTTTACTCAATGAGAAATCTTTAAATAAAATTTAATACATGAGTACGATCTAAGAGGTATTAGATATGACATTTTTTAAACAATCCAGTAAATTTAAGAATGATCATTCCCAAAGTAATGTTTTGAAAACTTCATATGAACAGAAACACAGGAGAACTTTTGCATGTGGTACATGTGGAAGAATACACAAAAATTAACCTTTTGCCAAGTAAAAATAATATCAAAAACCTTGTATCCTCTGTCCTGGGTTTACATGAGGTCTTTGACAGTTTCAAAATGAATGAAATAGTATAAGAAACCTGCTATTCTAATTGCATACATTTTCTTATACATGTGTGTAGATGGATAAATGGCTGATTCTATTTTCATTTCAGTACACTGTTTTCTAAATTGTTTTTCAGTGTGCCTTCACTTGGTCTCTGTAGAAAAACTGTGCCCTATTTATGTCCTAAAATAGGTTTGCTTCAAGTGTAATTTTCAGAATGACAAGTCCTCAAAGAAGTGCCTTGAAAAGTACTTTATTATTTGGTTTTCAGAAATGAAGGGATTTTTAAGATGTGCCTTCTGCACCACCATCTTAAGGGCATAAGAAAAACAGTGTTATATCTAAGTCTTCAAGAGTATGCATGTGAATATGAACTAACACTCTTCTGTTAGCTGTTGGAAGGACCAGAAACTTCTTTACTTGCATCAGAACAGAGAATCATGCCAAATTTTCATTGCTAAGGTGCTTAATCTCAAAGATCTGTGTTTTTATACAATTAGAAGGATGATTGCACGTTTTGGCCCAGGTCAAATAGCAGTTCCCAAACAATCTTTAAGCAAAATTTAGGAACTAGCATAAGGCAATGGCCATTTTTAATCACTTCTTTTGATGCAGACTGTGGTTTAGGAAAGGTGGGAGAGTTGAATAGCATGGATACAGGCCACTTTAAGTCACCTGGTCTTTTCACAGTGAAACAGTTCACTGTAGCCCTGTAGATCCTGGCTGTGTTTGTAACAGGGAACAATAGCCATGATCTAGCAAGTTAGTTAAAAGTACATAGTTGCTGGTATCAATTCAGTTTTACCCTTATGCAGCTATAAATTTTGTCTCCTGATCAGCTTGAAATCAAGTAGCAAACTGAACAAGGCTTGCTAATAAACCTTGCAAATATAGGGAAAGAATAGATTGGCCTCTGGCTTCTGTGACCAAAATTCCTCATGTTTACTTTTTCTATTCGCCCAGCAGAATATGTGACAAGGTCTAGCCATCATAGCCGATTTCTTCTAAATCACTGTTAAGTTTTATGATAAAGAATGAAGCTTTGATGCAAATAGGCTTAAAGGAAGGTTCATATGGAGCTTACATTTGATACACTGAAGCATTCAGCAGAATCAAGATGTTTCATTGCAAAACCAGTTTTGAAGGTGAAGGTCTCAGAAAACATCTAGATTCTCTTGAAATTGAACTACAAGCCAAGGTTTGTAGCTTGTTAAAAAATATATGGTGTGTTAGGTATTTCTAGAACAAGCTAGAACACAGTGAGCATCAAACTATTGAGAGTTACACATATTGTAAAGACATTATCCTGCCTACATTTGTCAGTATTCTGATCAAGTTTTAGTATCCTCTTATCTTGATAATGATATTTTCTTCTGGGTGGCAGTGTTCAAGTGCGTGTATACTGCTGGTAATTTCATTACTCACTAAATATTTTCAACATTAGTACTCTCTCCTGCTCCTAATTGAAGATATTTTACCTTACAGATTTGACTTTTCTGCCATTTGCACTGTTTTCCTTTTAAGATGTTCATACTAGTCAGTTATTCCCAGCCATCTAAAGCTGTCTTCCTTTGTAAAGATCATTTTCTGAAATCCTAGCACTATTTGAACTTGAAGAATGCCTAATAATTTCAACTGTTCCAAAAGCAAGGTTTATTTGTCCTTGTCTTGACAGCAAGTATCTCATTATATAGCCCTGAACTTTTAGTCCATATAAAATTTGCATTTCTAATCTTCATGATCAGGTTTCTTGGCTTGATTGTGGAGCTGAGATGAAATTAGCTTGCTGTGAATCATGACAAACCTTAAAAATTATTTATTTGGATAACCTTTGTTCAAGAATAGTTCAAAGAAGTTCAAAGAGGTAACTGTAAAATGCAGAATCCAAATCCAAAATAAAAGCCCATTCATTTATTTCTTTTAGAAAATATCTGGTTCATTGAATGGTATGAAGACCCCAGGGCGACCAGGACAGCATGTCAGGTTTGCACAATCTCTTTGCTACAGGTCCAGGGTGCATCAACAGCTGGAAACAAAGCCTTTCCTGTTACACTAAGGCAGGTGTATTCACCCCTTGAATGTCTTTCTGTCTTTGCTGCTCTTTAAGGTACTCAATTGACATTTTTATGACACCTCTGCTACTACTCTATGAGATATTGCCCTCCAGCATAGGTTTTAATGATTCCCTCCAGGACGCACAATAAATTGAGAGTCAAGTTGTACCAGAACATTTTCAGCTAATTATTTTAGTGTCCTTTTAGCACCACATGCTACTGTTTTAGTAGGAAATTGAAAATATGGATGAATAAAAAATTACCCCTTATGGAAATGAAAAATTAGAATCGGTGTAATTTTATGATCCACGTAATGGAGGTGAATCTTCTCTGTAGGATAATGTAGTCACCTGCATCATGTTACAAAAGAGATTATATAATAACAGGAAGATAGAGAAAATAAGGTAATCAATCCTTACTTAGACTAGCATGTCAGTTGAAACCTGACTATTTTCTCACAAGACATCCTACAGTCTGGAAAAGAATGATGTTTGCTGAGAAGGCACTGGCAGCCTTGCCTCTTTGTTATACAGCCAAGCAGCTAAAATCAGGTGGAAAGCTCCCTTGAATAGTTATGCACAGATCTTTGTGTGCTGCTTTGAGTTTTTTAATGATTGATGGACATGGCTGCCATTTGAATCCTCATTTGGCTTCAGCAGTTCTTTACATAAATGCATAAATAGGGCTGTCTTAACAGCTGGATTTTCTGTTTGCTTGTGTGTCAGAATTGTGTGTCAAAGTTGCTATACTTTGATAAATTCTGTTGCTATTTGCCTTCATGTACCTGAAAAGACTATGACCATTCCAATGTCTTCGGAATACTAAAAAGATTTCAAAAGTAAGATACTGCAGTATGTGCTGTATGTCACAATATTGACAAAATAATGCTAGACTGCAAGTAATTTTATCCTGGTCAGATTTTTTTTTGGCTGCATTAGTACAGTGCTGGTACATTAAGATTCAGATTTGCTAAAAGGAGTGATTTTGATTACATCCCACAACAGGCTAATCATCAAAACATAATAAATGACACCCAAGCTAAAAATTCAGAACAAACAATATATTTAGTGTATTACATATGCTTTGCAGATCACAAAATTGTTTCAGCACAGGTAAATTCATGAACATCGTATCTAATAACATTGATCAGGGGTGTAAATTACACAAATGAGTAACTGTTTTATTAGATCAAGACTTGTCAGAGGGTCAAAGGAAATCTATATCTTGTTAAGACCAATTTTATAATTTAAATATATTTTCATATATTTTCAATTTTTTAAGTAATTATCCCAAAGTAAAAAAAAAGTTTACCATGAACATTTGATTTTTTTGTGTGGCTTTCGATTTGCATGAGTTAGTTGCTATCACAAAAAATACCAAGGTACAATTTTTATTCTTAGTTTGGTATTGAACACATCTTTTAAACAAGAGGAAATCTAAAAAAGCTAGGCTGTTACAGAAACAAGTAGTGCTAGGCCTCACCGGAGATGGTCAGAAAGTATATAGGTTATTTTTTCCAAGGTCAACATTATTCTCTTTCAAGTTAGGAGTCTAAACAAGCTAATAAATAAATAAATAAAGAGCTATCCTGTGGAAATGAGTTATTGCACAGAAAATACCTTCAGGACAAAACTCACAGTAGTATGGATGTGTGAAATGATAGTCTGAAACAGTTTGTGAGTTACATTTTTTGAAAATTTATAAATGTTTGGGATTAATGATTTTTGGTTTACCAGTATGGGGTTAAATTGACTTTTTTTAAGCAAAAAATGGTTTCTGTTATGATTTAAATTAAGCTCTTATTTTCCTGAAAAGAGATATTATATTCCTATAGATATTGTGCTTGTTATACTTCTAGATTCATATAACCTTGAGTGAAGTGCAAGAGCATATATAAGGAGGAAGAAGGAATTTTTCAACAGCTGAAGAAAGGCACCTGTACCACTTATTCAAGACTACTAAATCATGAGCATGCAAAACATTTTTTTAAATGAAAATTCATTTTCAAGATGAATAAAGACTTTTTATGCAAAAACTTGTTAACTTAACAGTTTGGTTTTAATTTTTTTGTGTGGGTGTGCCTTAGTTTCCTTCGATCCAATATATACTATTTCATGATGGAAGTTACATAACAATAGTATAGATGAGCTACTAGAAAATTGGATGCATTTATCAGTACTGCCTTATACCATCTTGAGATTTACTATGCCCAATTTAATTAATATTATGATGAAAATAAAGGGTTTTAATCTGAAGACAAGTGGATTATTTAGGTATATTTATATATCTTCTGCTCAATTTATGCATGCCTAGTCATAATATTGATATACTGTATTTATATGCATCTTCAGAAATATTTTTTTGTCCTGTTCCAGGGACAAAAGCAAGAATAAAAACAGCTTTATACAGCCTGGACAAGTTAGTATTAATCACAGCACCCACATTCCAAGATTGGTCATTTTGTGTCTTTTACTTTAAAACAAATAAGTTGTATTTGCACTGTAATTTTATAAGAGCACAAAGTATGGTTTTGTCAGGGATTTACCTATGAAAAAGAAAGAGTCTTGGTATCAAAGCAAGATGAGTTCTTTCCTTAGTAGGGATGTGCTTGTTTCTGTTTTGTTTTGATGGGGTTTTTTTGGTGGTTGTTGTTGTTTAGTTGGGATTTTTTTTTTGTTTGTTTGTTTTAAATTAGTACTAATGAGACTGTTCCCTTCTGTATAGAAAAGGAAATATGAATTTGGATAAATATAGTATTTTAAGTGATTTTCCAGAGAGAAATATATTAATATGGATGAGTTTTCATTGTTCATTAAGAAAATGGATGGTGACATCAAGTTATCTTGGAGTGTGATTCTCATTAGTCGGTAAAAGTTTAAAACTTAGAAAACATTGTACATTTATATTCTCTCCTCTTTGTTTCCATGCTTTCTCCTTGACTCTGCAACTTCTGTACTCCAACCTGGGGGCTAGAGCCTCCCCTCAGAAGATGTCAAATTCAAACTTTTCTGGCCGAGGTTAGAACTGATCCTCAGTTTCCATTCTACTTCAGGCACTAGGCTGTTATTAACTGTGAACCACCTCTCTCTCTGGCTGTTATTTTGCATAAGAATGGCCCTGGGGTTGCTGTGTTTTTCTTGTATGGATGATACATGCATGTCAGATGTCTTTGAAAAATCAGATCAGCTTGGGCCTGTCAGTGAAGTGTCTGCCTGGTTTGAAAATGTCCAAACACCCTGAGGTTTCTGAAAAGTCTTGAAAGCTTAGATCTGACAGCTTTGTGGTATACATGGCCCTGAAAAACTATAAAATCTAGAGAATTAACTTTAATAAA
Source organism: Grantiella picta (assembly GCA_013397955.1). Taxonomy (NCBI): domain Eukaryota; kingdom Metazoa; phylum Chordata; class Aves; order Passeriformes; family Meliphagidae; genus Grantiella; species Grantiella picta. The sequence goes on along the minus strand of VZRM01006430.1, from coordinate 214,365 downwards.
ATTATCTACAATTCCTTACATTCCTTACCAATAATTTTCTGGAATCACAAACTTGGATTTAGCTATTACAATTTTATTTCAGCTGTACTTTATATATAAGTAAGGGCTTTTAGATTTTTTTGGGGGTGGGTACTACTTTAGAGAGTCACACATATTTGTGTATTTGTTATGATGCTTGTATTTTCATCTTATTGGACTGGCATTACTGACTACTGCTACTTTTATTATCCTAATGAAAATGTAACTAACTAAGATGACAAAGACAATTAGAAACTGTATACGGAATTATTGAATAATCATTTATTTATTATGTTTAGTATGTAGTAATATCCTAGAAAGTGAATATATATGTTTCTTAATAAGTTGTTTGCAATATTCATTATTTCAAAGTCAGTTGCATTCATTACAGTGATTAATTCTTCTTTGCAAATACACAGACGCACATATATATTAAACCCTTCCCAGTTAATTGCAACTTTAATTTGAACACTTGACTTTGGGGATTAAGGTATTCAATTATTAGTTCCATCTTTGAAAGTCAGCCCTTTTATTTTGTGTTTCGTTATTAATTTTGTTTCATTCTAAGCTAAATTACAAAATAGCACTGCCTGCTTTGATGACAAATTTTGAAATGTATTTAACATTTAAAAAAATTTGCACTTTATATTTATATATTCATTTAATGGGATTGTAAAGACTACAGTCTAAAAAGACTGTTCACTTTGGCACCATTTCAACAGACTTGTTTTGGTTTGAATCTCTTGTACGTTACAGAGAATTTTTTCCATCCTATGAAACTCCACTTGTGATCAAAATTAATTAATCTCTGGAATAAACAGTAATATCTTCCACTAATTCTCTATGGAGCTGTAAGTATTAAACATAAATATGGATTTTAATAATGTAATCTGTCAAAGTCAAACAGACTATATTGATGACAAGGTACTTGGCTGTTTACTCAAACCTGAATAGCCAGAAGTATTTTAAAAGTTCTGCAAGTTGGGATTCCCAACCAAAAGAGCACCTGAGAAGACAGTAGAAGTAGCTCTTCAGAGTAATTCAAATTTTATTGACCAGCTTACTTTGCTTAAAGGAAAACCAAAATGAGATTAGTGGAGGAAAATTTCTCATAGCATTATATTCACTATTAAAAATAAAATAAAATCCCAAAAACCAAACAGAAAACCAACAAATATAAACCCCAAACAAAAATGATGGGAGAAAAAGGAAAATATGAACAGTTTACCTTACAAGTACCTTTGGTAAAAATAAATATTAGAATAAAACACAGACAAGGACATTTAGCGGTAGTGCTTTCTATGATTTTTTTTTCTTTGTGGTAGAAATAATTCCTATATATGCCTGCAATACTGCTGTGTTTGCAGTTCAGTAAACATGTAGCTTAAGCAAAGATAACTGTGTCAGCAGTTGATTGCAGATCAATATTTCCACAGTACTGCTGAGTGCTGAATTAAGAAAGTTGTCTATTTCAGAGATAAATAATGCTGATGACTAAAGTAAAACTGAATTTATCTGGGAGAAAGATCAGTCTTGGAGACAGCTAAAACCTGTGTGTGTAAAAATATTATTTTACCTCCTCTGTATCCATGCAATAATAGAAATGAAAGATTTGTAGCATATGAGCAATACTAGAAACATGAAATAAGTGTGTTTCTGGAAGAGTTAGTGCATTCTTTATTTGCATTTTTCATTATAGTTAGCTTATTTACTGAATATTGAAACAACCAAGACAAATATCTGCCTGATGCAAACCTATAAAAGAATAAGGGTGTCTGTCTTTGTCCTCGACATATTTATAAAATTTCCAGTAAAGGAAAACAATGCATCCAGTTTTCAAGTGGACGATGAAGTGGTTCACGCAATCCTGGCAAAATTCTGGAAGTTGTGAAAACAACTTTTTTCTTTTTACTTACTATTGTTTTTCATCAAAGGCAGAATCAACATGAAAAACTAATGAAAAATCCCTATAATAAACTGGATACTTCCCTGAGTAATTATTCTTAATATCATTCAGGGGACTTAATAAATTGGCATGGAGACTCACTTTTAAAGCAAACCTACAGCTTTTGATACACTGCATTTTCTCCATGATAATGCTGTCCTAAATGTACAATGACATTGAATCAGGAAGTAGACAGCCTTTTTTGTTCATTGATATTGTTAGCAAATTAAGAGAGTGAAAATATTTCAGTGTACAATGAGCAGTGTGTTATATCTGGGGATCCTAATCTATACGTAGTAACTGGGGACATCAGATGAACAAACCATGGGTGAAAATTCAGATACAAAAGATACTTTCTACTGTGACCATATGGCAAGAAATATGTAGATAGAACTGTATATCTTGAAGGCTATCTCCAAGTATTTCATGCTTACATGATCTCTATGAAACCTGTATTTATTAAACAACCTCCAAAACAGGTCTTTCCCAACGACAGGCTGGTATTTTTAATGCTGCTACAGAAGCCCAAACTACTGACAGTTCATCATCCTTAGTTAGGAACTACTGTCCCATATAGTAAACAAAGCTCAACAGTGATGCCTGGAATATTGTGACATGTTTATCAAATTTCATAACTAATATGAATGTATTTTTTACTGGCGCTACAGTCAATAATAATGAAGTAAAAATGTTTGGTGGCAAAGTAAGGTTTTTCCCTTTCTCTGCCTTCCCTGACAGGGAAAAGTGCAGATATCATTTTTCACTTCACAGCTTTTGCACAAAAGCAGGAAAATACCAGGTATTTGCGTCTGNTGGTTTTTGTTTGTTTGTTTTTCTAATAGGAGCTGCAAAAAAACTCCAACTAATTGAAGTCCACAGCTTTATGAAAAACAATTGCCAAAGGAAAGAAAGAGACAGTTAAAAGTGTGATAGATAAAGCCTGATGGTGAGGTGAACTCATACAGTGCTATAAATCATTATGAATGGAGCTTACGTAGTGCTATAGGGTAGAAAGGAGATATTTCCCATATGGCAATGTTCAGTGTAATGGAAACAATTGGGTTTAACAACTGAAAATTCTCCAAAATATTAGTAGTGGTGGCCTGAGGGTAGGCATCATGAAATTCCCTTCTGCATGAGTTTCAGAGAACAGATTCTACAGATGCCAACAGATATGGCTGAAAAAATATCTGAGAGAAAATAGTAGGCTGTAGAGTGAAAAATGGATGCTGAGCAGTAGTTTGTAAATGTGTCTAATACCTGATGAGCTCTGGAGCCTCGCAGCCCTGCTGAGTCCACAAGAGCAGATGAGTTCAGAATGTCCATAGTCTGCTGCCTCTATGTAAGGTCAGCAGTAAACACCAGCATGAGCAATGTGTTTGTGTAGTTCAGGGCACATCCAAGAAGCTGATGGGTGTTATACGCAGATAAGTGCTTCAGAATTGCATAAACACCCGATGAAATAAGAATCTTCAGGAAAACAGCCACAGCCACACTGTGACCTCTGCTTCTGTGCTAACAGCTATGGCTGGCCTGTCAGTTGTTGCTCAAAACAAGAGAATCAATAATTGTGAGTATGCATCTCTGCGTGCTTGCCTGTGCTAATGAGAAAGGGCAGGTGAATGTATTGTACAGACAATTATCTGCTCTTAATAGCAACAGCTTAATTAAAAGGTGTTCTAGTAAATATTGGTTGTAATTTGTGTCTCTCCTAATTAGATCCCCTTAACAGAGAAAAGGGTTTTACAACAGGAAATGAGTCTTTCATGCTTTTTGGAGAAAGAAGGGTCAAGAGGCTGGCATGAAGGTTTTAAAGGTGAAGTTGAGATTAGTGTCTGTGAGAAAAACAGCAGAAGAGATGAAAGGGGAGATAATAAAAAGGTTCTGAAAGATAAAAATTGTTGAACTGATTCAGTGGTCCAAGAAAAGTATCTTATCCTCCCATCCACTCAGTTCACAGACCCTTATCAGAAGCAGAGTGTTGAACAAAACCTCCTTTCTCTGAGATTGAAATCTACAAGAATAATGAGGAGAGAACTGAAGGAGACTAACTACTTGTCAAGTGGCCTTACATACCTTAATCAGAAAGCTGCTACTTTATTTATTTATTTCAACAGAAAGTTGTGTAATCCCACTTGAACTTTTAAACTAAGCATACCGTGTTTCTGGATTCCATTTTATGGAGGCTAATGCTAGCATTAAAACTTAAACTAGACCAAAATACAGGCCTTTAAATGCATCATCCTGCTGTATTTTGAAAAGAATACAATCTCTGCACAAATTTTCTTGTATTTGGAAATGACAAAAACAAGATTTTACTTTCAAGCACTTGTCCCCACAATGTCCTACAACAATGGAATGAAATTGGTATCAATCTTTTAGAAACAGTAATTTCACAGACTGGCCTGAGTAATACCTGGTAAGGGTCCATCATCTGGACTAGAACAGAAATAACTGTGCTGTCACAAAGCACAGACTATGATGGTAATCACTTGGAGATGGAGTGTACGAAACATATCAAAGCTCAGAGAACATATTTAGAATTTTACTCTGCTTTAAAACAGTGATAGATGGGAGTTTTTTATGTACTTACATAGGAATTTCACAGTAAAGCTCTCCAGATGGCTTTAAACACTGCTGAACAAGAAAAGAGGTCAATACTTTATACTGATCCATGGATGGTGGCAAATGTGGAGGTGATTGCAGCAATGGAATCAGACTGACTGGCAGGACAGACATAAACACATCTGAGCTGCCACACTTTGACAAGATATTGCCTGGGTGACAAGATATTCTCGCATATGGAGAACCTGGCTGTGAAGGTGTGCCATGAAGATGTTAATGTACCTGAATATGGCCACTGAAGATCACCAGAACAGCTCACACATGGTCAGGCTGCTGAGATTAAGGTGTTTCAAGTGGATCTGCACTACCAACATAATGGTGAATTATTTCTAGATCAGTGGGCCCATGACCACTAAGGCCATCAAGAAAGAGATGTGACAGAGAGAGGGGCTTGTGATTGAAACGTAGACCATGGACACAATCACACAAGTTATACATGGATGTGAAACACGTGCTGAAATTAAGCAAGTCAAGAGTTTAAAGACTGTCAGGTATGGAGGATGATGGATGAAATATGAGTAGGTCTGGCGGATTGACTATATTGCACTCCCACAAACCTGCAAGTACCACGTGCTTACAGTGGGGAAAGCAACAACTGGAAGCCTGGAAACATGTGCTGTGCCCCATGCCACCACCCAGAATAATATCCTGGGCCTTGAAAGGTCTTATGGTGATATGGTACACCATAATTGGAGGGGTTATAAGCAAGCATATATATTGTACTTAGTTGCCAGCTGGGGTTAAACCATGACAGAAGTACGTGCTGTAAATTATCTTCTGAGGAAACTTTTTTTCAGGCTTGCAAGATGTATTAATGTAATTAATTTTCTTTCAGATTGCTATCTAATGTTATGTTTTATGCAATTTCAAAGGTGATGAGGAGTTGGGGTATTTTGTGAATTAGTATGATTTTTATATTGGAATTATGAATTTGGGTATCTGTTTGTTGTTACCTGAAAATTTTTTTGTCCAGATTTTGAAAGTTCATGAGTATGTTTAACCTCAGAAGCATGCTTCCTCCGCCAATATTTGAAATTAGAATTTTTTTCTCATTCCACTTTAATAACTATCAATTAAAGGGTATAAAATATCTCTGCATGGTTCTTAATTAAAGAAATTAGATTAAAAATATGTAAGAAAACACTGCTTATGCAAATAGGTTTTCACTGTGGTTGTAGACAGAAACTCTAGAAAAAAGTATATAAAAATAAGAGCATTTTTCAAAGTATTTTAATGCTTATTGCATATGGTTTATTTCTTAACATATTTAATGTAGCTGTGTTTTTTTCAAATGTACACCAAAAATTTTAACATGACAGAAAACAGCATTTCAAATACTATGATAGATTTTCTGAAGGATTATAGGAGATAGAAGGGTATAAATAAGATTAAGCAAATGCCAGGTTTTATCAATTTTTTTTTTTCCAGGATAGTCATAGACTGCTAACTGTTAATTGGCTTTATCTAGCTGTTCTGATTCTTTTTTTTTTCCTTCAGAATTTCCAATGTAGATTTTGCTCCTGCTGACAGACATCTGCTCTGGGAAGGTTGCCATAACACTATTTAAAATAACAAAGTGTAATTTATTGGTACAAATCAGGAGAAAATACATCATAGCAATTGTAAAAACTTTGCATTGTTGAAGTTTACTTCCTGGGGTAGGGACACTTTAGGGTATCTGTCAATTATTTATATGTAACAATGAAGAAACTGTTAATGCAGAGATCTGAGAAGTTCATGGCTGAGAAATCTGGCTAGAAAGTAGACTTGCTTGCCAAAACATTTTCTTCACCACTGTCCTCAGGTTGAAGAGTAACTAAGTAGAATACTAAGTCTCTTCAGCCGAAGATGTTAGTCATTTCCCACACAGCTCCCAGATCTGTGAGGAGTAAAAAACCTTGTGTTTTCTTCCTAATTTAGAACAATAGTTATGGCTTACACCCTTAAATACATTCCAAGTCATATAACCCATTCATAGCATGGTGATCTATTTAATTTTTAGTTGTGAAGAAACACATTTCTTTGCTATATAACTAGCTTGAGAAGCAGTTTAGAAATTTATGAGAATTAAAATTAGATGAAAATTAGGATATAATTTAATTTCCAGCAGTAAACCAAACATGAAAACATTATTAGTAGATTAAAAAGTGGATGATTCAGCTTGGAATTTCATTTTGTAGCTGAAATTTTTTTAGAGTTTCATTTTACTTTAACAGGAAATATTTTGATTTCTCTCAGAAGTTTTCAAACACATAATCAGTTTTTCTTTCTATCTTCTTTTATTTACCTCTGCATTTACTGAGTATCAAATTTCAATATATTATATGTATTTTTGTGTGTTTTAATTCTCTTTCTGAGTAGAAGAGCAAGGGATGAACGTTTACAACTGTACAGTATATACTAATTTGGAAAAAAACAACCAACCAACCAAAAACTTCCCACCAATCAACCAAAAGGAAAAAAAACCCAAAAAAACCCCAAAGATCTTAGAGTTGTTAAACATAAAGAATAAATGAAACTAAGGATCACATTGGTAACAGAAGCTAATCATACATGTCCTCAACTAAAAGACAAGTAAATTAAATTCTGCATATTACAGTTTACAAAATCTCTAGCTTTGAATTGATAATGTTTAGTTTTCTTAGTAGAACAGGAATGCTATGCATATATATGTATCTGTGTTAGACCTAGTACTACTGTTTATATACACTGTTTGGAATTAATAATTTTGCTCTTGTATCTCACAGAATGAAACAGAATTTTGTTTTTGAACTGAAAGTGATTTAAGTGTTCTTCCAAATTCCTGTTCCACCATACCATACCATACCATACCATACCATACCATACCATACCATACCATACCATACCATACCATACCATACCATACCATACCATACCATACCATACCATTGAAATCTCTGGCAAACGCTCCATATAAATGTAGTCATAAATAGCATAGATTCTACGGGAAATATTAATAGTCTATCTAATTATTTGCAAGTCAGATGCCTGAGAACAGGGACACAAGAAAAAGCATCCTTAGTGAAAAAAACACTAGAGCTGAAGAAATATAGTTGCTTTAGGGAAATCTAGGTGCTCTCCTCAGGGCTTCATTTTATTGTTCTTCAGATCAATAATTTCATGTTGTGATTTTAAAGAGGAGATAGGATTCATTTTCTTCTTTAATTACCCCAGTGGAAGATTTTAAATGAAATTTAATTTTATATATATGCCATGCTTTTTAGGGTTTGATTTTTTTTTTTTTGAGAACTTGAATATGTGGTAATCAGAAGTATTAGGCAAATATTTCAAATGCAGACACTGTGGCAACAAGCCATATTGAGAAAATAATTATATCCTTTGGTATTTTTTGTTAATTTAATGAAATAATTTTATTTTAGTAATATGCTCATTTAAAGTAAAGGTTGCTTTGTTGCCCAGACATATATCTCCTTAACTAAACCTTTTTCTATATTTTTTAAAAGATTATGGTCAATCAAATAAAAATTAAAGTCAATTTGAGTGTCTTAAACATATCTACGGTTGCTACTAAAGACGATAACCAAAAATTGCATCATTTATTCTGGCTGCTGTGTTTCCAACCCTTAATATTAATGTTCTGATAACTTTTCTGCTAAAAAAGCATATGATTTTTAAAATGGAAATTGGTAATTGTGTGTTCCCATGCTTACAAATATGTCTGCATGGTTTGGTAAAAAAATCAGTACATGCACCTAATAAAAAATTCATAGTTAAATGCAGCAAACTGAGATGTATTCTTGAAAATTGTGTAATATCTGAGCATACATATATTTATTTTCTTATACATTTTACAGTGAATTTTTGACAAATAGGTGTCTCAGCTAACAAATCCCAGTCAAATTCAGTATGGTTCATTACTGGGGATGGATAATCCTCCTTCTCTTTTATACATTGATTTGGTCACTTGACAGTAATTACAAAACTACTTTCTTGCATATGAATTGTAGCCTAATTAAACTGGCCTGCAGGCAGCCACAGCAATGATGCTGGTTAAGCAGCATTTTCTACATTCCCAGATGCTACAATGCTCTTTCTGCTTTTGCTGATTTCATGCATTTTCTGCCAAGTTAAGCTACCGAGGCAATGCTGTAGGGGAAGTTTTCACTGAAAATGCATTTTTCCTAGGTCTCTTACAGAAATTAACAAAGGAGCTGGCTATCCAAATCTGATATATTTCAGTTAATCAGTTTAATTGATTATAGATTTTATTGACTACATATGTTATTGATTACAGAAAAGTTGTGATTTTTTTAATTAAAAGTGAATACATTCTGGAGATCTTTAATATTTTGCTTTGCATTTTGATCCTGTGAACCACTAAGCGTAAAAGCCCCTCAGTACCCTCAGCTGTTGGTCTCTCTGGAGACCTTTGTTTGGAGACAGGTTACTTGCCTTAGAACAGATGTTCTAAAGTTTGCAACTAAAGGTTAATATTATACTAGTAAATTGCAGCATTCTTTAGCATGTTTTTTGAATAGATAATAATGAGATTTAAATTTAAATTACATCCTCAATATATCATTAGTAGGAATAATTGTTATGTGGCATACCTGTGAAGCTTTTTTTACCTCTTTTGAGGACATTTGCAAGAGTATAATTGGCAGAGAGTTTCTGTTTATTCCTTTGCAAAGCTAGGCTCTATTGTCAAGCCTTTAGACAGAAGGTTGAGGGTAATAATTTTCCCTCTGTATTCGGCATGTGTTCACATCTTCTAAATGAGTTGAACATGCCCATGTTGAGATGGATTTGATCATTAGGGCCACTTTTGAAACGGTTCCTCTCCTTTGTCTGTTTATAACCACATTGTACTCTTTACAATAATCTTCATGCTGAATAACAATGTGCTAGTAATTCAGAATATGTGGACTTGTGAAAAACAATTTATTTTCTGAAGTTTCTTTTAACACAAGTTCACTTATTTGTGGAGACGCGTGTTCCACGTTAATAGAATTCTTTATTCTTTCATCTGCCAATGTACCTTATTTATGGTTTTTTTTTTTAAAAAAAAAGAACATGTAATTTATTTTTGACCCATATAGTTAAACTTGTTTTATTTTGGCATATTGAAAATAAATATAAAGGTTCTTTGAGATGAAAACATGGCTTTCTTTCAGATTTGTTGCTATCTTTTACAGTTTCTCCCTTGAACCCTTTAAGGCCATATTTTCAGCTAGCATTAATGGATTTGGACCAATGTGGGCCATCAATACTAGATCAGTATCAGCTGACTTTACCAGCCTCACAAAAATTATAGTTACAGTTTGTCTCTCTGGTCCAAAAGGACAGTAAATACTGTAGGTGTCAGATTGCCACTTCCTGAACACAGTTTTCATTCTTCTTTTTATAGATTCTCCAGCAATAATCATCCATCTTCTGTGAATGCTGGAAAATATCTTTGAATCCTTTCCTGTGTGCTGTGCTGAATGCAGCACATGAGATATATGTCAGTTATGCCAACATATGGTCCTGCAGATATAAATTCCATTTTCTATACTGGGAGCATGACAGACAATTTTTATTCTTCAGGAGAACTTGTCCTTGGGTTCTGTGGTATTTAATGTTTGTTTGTTTGTTATATTTCCTTTCCTTTTTTGTTTTTTTCCCCTTGGTTTTAGTTTGTTTGGATTTTTTGGGAGGATGAGGATTGGCCCATAGTATCTTCTTTGGCCATTTAGGGCCTGCTTGTCTTATTTTGCTGCATGGACTAATAGAGCATCTTGAATGCAGTTGACTAAGACTTCCTCTGAACTCACTGTCCTTTTCCCCTCATATAATTTGGTTTTGGCACAGAAAAAAACCAAAAACCCACCAACTTTAGATAGATTTAGAAAGTATGTACATATTAAACAAAGAGGAGTTTTGTACCTATGTTCAGCACAATAATAGACAAATACATATACCTGGAAATGTATGTCAGTTTTTTCTTAGGTTACTTCCTTTGCTGCACACTCTTCCCCCCGGGTTGGATCTTTCTTTCCAAGCTTTGTCTCTGAGTACTTTTCCAGGTAATGTTATAAGCATAACAACTCTTGTAAAGGTGCATATTTAAGGTGTAGCTGTAAAATTTGTTCATTTAATTTGAGTGTGCTTATTGGCTGACCTGTATCACTTAGATAAACATTTCTAGTGCTTTCTTCAATAGTTGTGTTTTTATATACAGAGTGAATTCTGTTGCTCATATTGGCACGTTAACTGCATATCTAACTGAAACTGTTCCTTCCTTTGATCTCGTTCAATATTGTGATGATCAGGTTTTTAGATATGCTATCTGCCAATCCTGCTGCATGATTAGGTTAATATCTGAATTCTTTAGTGTTTTAAATCATTGTAGCTGCTGCCCAGTGTGCTTAGCAGTCTGCTGGACGTGCATCTCTATGCAAACATGGTGATGTCCTTGGGACTGAGGTGAACACTGTAACAATGGGTTAAGAGGAATATTTGTGTTTCCTCACAGATTTCTTCAATTTCTTCTCCTTACATGTGCCATTTTTTGTTTATTTTGACTCAATAATCCTTGTGGGTCCTTTCCAAATTAGTTTATTCTGTGATTCTGTGATTTTAATTCCAAGTTCTATTCATAGCGTTCAGCACTTGGAACAGTCACAGTTGGATAATGCTTAAGGACTGAATTGTGTTTTCTTTCACACAATTGTCTCTATTAAAAATTTCACTGTAATCCAAAACTCTAATTGTTTTTCATTTTTGTAATCCATATGGAACTGATTAGAAATAAAATTAGCACTCAAGTATTTCCTAATACAAGTGTGTATGTAGAAACTAATCAGGACTTCAGATATATAATTAAGTAAATGGCTGCAAAAAAAAGATTACTGAAGAGCAAGTCAACAGTTTGATTAAATTTTTGAGAAGCATATTACCAAATGGGCAGAAATAATGTTTGTACTCTTTTACTTGCCATCTGTCCTCTTTATTCACTTTAGGTAATGTTCATTTCATTACTTGAGGGTACAGATATCACCTCAAGACAGTGAACTAATCTATGGTTTCATTGTCAGAAATGCAGTACTCCTAAATTCCTCTAAAAAAGCAACAGGTCTGGGATATTTTCACCTTTGGCAAGCATAAGGAGTAAAAAACCTCCAGACAAAACAATTAAAATCTATTAAAATTCAGAAAAAAATCCACCAAAAACCAGAAAGCAGGACCCTTTGAACATAAATGTAAGAAAATCAAAGATCAAGGGGCAAAATCAGGTGCTTCATAATGTTTTTATATTCATAATATAATGCTTTTGGCAATGATAAAATTCATCTTCATAGTAACTTGTACGGTACTATGTTTCATATTTGTGGCAAAACCAGTGCAAAAGGAGGGTTAATTTATTTGTTGAGCAGTGCTTACACAGCATCAAGGCCCTTTCTGCTTCTGTTGTGGTTTAGCCCCAGACAGCAGCCAAGCCCCTCAGACCTGCTAGCTCACTCCCCCACCAGCGGGATCAGCGGAGGAATGGAAAGGTTGCAAGCTGGAAAACTCTTCGGTTGAGACAAAGAAAGTTTAATAGGGAAAATGAAAGCCTCACACACAGACAAAGCAAAACAAGGCACACACGCAGGCAAAGCAAAAAATCCACTCCTTCCCATGGGCAGGCAGGTGTACAGCCATCTCCAGGAGGGCAGGGGCCCATCACACGTAACTGTTCTTTGGGAAGACAAATGCCATTACTCAAAACATCCCCTCCTTTCCTCTTTCTTTGCCCCAGATTTATGTACAAAGCCTGTTCTATGACCGGATTTTTCTAGAGGCCTCTGCCTGAGAAAAGGAAGGATGAACTCAGGAAAAAACCCCACAACCAATGCCTGAAGTTTAAAGAGAATGTCAAATAATTAAAAAAAAAAAAAAGAATCCAAAAAAGCATGAATGAGTGGAAGAAATTCTGTAGAATAGACCTAAAGAGTAGACCTAAAATCAGTTAAAATTACATTTTATGAAATTATTATTGTAATAAGGAGGAAAAAAATATTACAGTATTATGTGAAAGACTGAGAAATGTGGTCTTCTCTGTACCATCCTCTATTATAGTTTGGTGAGTTCACTGTTTGCTTTACATTCTTCAGTTAAAATAATTCCTAGGGTAAATGGCACTTTATGTTTCCAACATTAAGCACAACGATTTTTTTTCTGAATAAATTTAAATATCTTGGTTGACAGAAGAGGAAGTCTGAGGTTAGAATCCCTTACAGTTTAGAATTCAGTTATAGTTTCCCAAGGATATTTCTCACTCAGATTTGAATTCTGTTATTCATATGATGAGCATTAGTAACAATCCAGATAAAAGCTCTCACATGCTTTTATTTTTCCCTTCTGTGTTGAAATATTTTCATGTGATAGTGGGTGTAGCTGATCAAAAGTGTTCCTGTGACATAGCATGTAAGTATCTTTCCCAAAACAAATAAAAAAATGGGTATGCCTTTTGAAAGACAGGAGATTGGTGGCTCAAAACATTTTAGGGCTTTGTGTTTAAGGAAAGGGACAGGTAGGGCCTTGTCTTTGGTGAGGTGATGCCTTGCCCTATACACCCTACACCCCCAGGCTGTATCCCAGCCCTGCAGTGCCCCTCAATCCCTGGCACACGAGAGACAATGCTCCACACCTGCTCCTGGAGCCCCACCCCAGCTCCTGAGTGGCCAAATGACCAGAAGTCCCACCTGGGAGAAGGAACCAGGAAAGCCAAAGGATACTTAAGGCAGAGCACAAGGCAAGCATGTCTTGACCTGACCTCTTAGAATTTATGTCAACAGAACACAAATTGAACCAGGAGGGGTAGGTATAGTTGTTCTTTTCTATATATTTTCTGTCTTTCTTTTTCTTCTTCTAATTCCCTCTTCTCAGAACTTTGGGAAATGTTTTGAAGAACATAAAATTGGACAGGCTTAGAGTTTGTGAAGTTGAATAAGCTAAAGTTAATGCTTTGAGAAGTGCTTTATGTGGATTGAATGAGGCTCTAAATATTTTGCCAAAGTTTTCTGATTGTCCAAAGTTACCAGTAAATTTTTTGTTGTTTTGACCTCTTGAGAATATCTTGTCAATATTTCTCCCATGTGTCTGACTCAGAGTACGTGAACAACTGTAAGCCCTCCTAAGAGTGTTGTTGAACATGGATTTTGGAGCTTTACAGTGACTGTGTTATAAAACAAATATTACTGGTGTCTCTTATTTTTTGTCCCGGGCAAGGTTATTGATCCAAGTAACTGATAATCAAAATCATTGACTGCAATTTCAGAAAATACTATGTCATTCAAATTTAGGAGTGTAAACACTGACAAAAATATATTCTGTAGACACATTACAGAGTCGATATGCTAGCATATTCCAAAGGCTTTATGGATGAAGACTTTGTTACATCCCTAATTACAAGAGATATGCAAATGCTTATTATTATTTAGACTTATATAGATTTTGTATTAATTTTTTTGCAGGGTCAAACTAGAAGTGGACTGTGAAGATCTTGTGAGCAAGTTTGCAATGTAGTTATTGAAAATGAGAATCTCAGATTTCCATATAACTTGTCATTAAAGATAAATGCAGATGGTGTTTTTATTTTTGAATCTCCTTTCCATCTGTGGCCTGTATGTATGCAAATAACTGAGCTAATTTCAGATAAAAGGATTCTGTTCAAGTGTAAAATCTCAACTAGCCTGCTTTCAGTGGAAATGGAACATTTTATGAGTGAATTTGCCTAGACAATTGCTCTTTCATTAAAACAGTTTGAATCCAAAGACTATGAATTCCATTTACCAGATGGAAGAAGTATTGCTTTAAAATTATTACATGAGGAGAACACTTTGTCCTAGACAGAATTTCACCATAACACATTTAATGTTTGTTCATTTTTAAAGGCAATCATCCTGTCAGAAAAAGTATTTTTATTTACTCTTATCAAATTCAGTTACTGGCAATAATCTCAGACAAAAATGTGCCTGTGTGAAAAGGAGACGATATCTGAATTAATAACTTGTGGTGGATTATTAAACTACAGGCAATGTTAGGTTCAAATTTCATCATGGCACGCGAGGTGAAAGCAAAATGTATCTGTCTTCAGACATCACTGGAATAAAATCACATGCAATTATTTAAAACACCAAACATATTCCAAGGATCAGGAGAATCTCAGGAAAAGAAACATTTTCTTCTGGTTCCCTAAGAAATATCTAATTACGAACTACTGGATAGTTTATTAAATTCATTTTTTTATCCTAGTACTGTATAATTTCTCATTTATCTATTTACTTTCATACAGAAACTGCTTATAGATTAGACTACAAAAAGCATGTAAGAGGCTAAATCTCATGTAATTCTAAAATATAGCAGTCTTTATGATAAGCAGAATAGAAATGGAAAATATTTTTACACCATTCTGGGGAAGGCAAGAGACATTGTAGTCACAACCTAGCAGCTAATACACTTACTAGTTTAGTCACATCAATTCTTAACACAGAGGTTAGTACAGAAATTCTTGCTAGCTGACTAAAATAAATGATAGTATTATTTTATGTTAATATATTGTAAATATATTTATTTTTATATTGATAATATTCTACATTTTTATTTACATAAACTGCATTTAGTATAGAAGCAATTTTTTTTTCTGGGGGAAAAAAAAATCTATATTTCCAAAACTGCCTTTTAAGCAATTGTCCATTTTATTTTGAAAGTACGTAGGTTACTAGCACAATTTAGGTATCTATTTTGGGGACAGTTTCTGGATGAACTAGAATAGATCACAATTTTGAAAAGCCCTACTCTTCTTTTGCTTCTTCCTTATCTCTTTACATTCTCTTTCCCTTCAATTTATAGTATTTTTTTGACACTTTCAGTTTGAATTCTCCCTTGTATTGTAGCACCACTGCTATGCTATCCATTTTAGACAGAGTTTAGCTGCTGATGTAAAAATTTTTCAAACAGGCATCTCTGCCCACCATTTGAGTACTGCAAGAATAATTATTTCATCATCTTCATATTGTGAGAATTTTAAATAGAATGAATGATAAAGTCTATTTTCAGTTCAATATCGGCTCTATTATTTATACAATAGATTCACATATGGGCAGAGGAATCATAAAATGTGAGTCTTCAAAAAGCCTAACACTGATGAAATCATGGCTTCAGTAAGCTTTGTCAGTCAATGCAATTATATACACAAACTGCAAAAAGGACATTAAACAGAGTGTCAGAATTTTGGATGACCACATTATAGAGTCAATAGGCTAAAACCAGCAAGAGAGTCTTGCAGACACATGCAACTGTGGTCCTTAATGAAATAATCTAAATACATAAAATTATATGTCATAAACTGCATTTTCTCATCTGTTTCAAGGTTTATTTGGTCTGACCCAATTAACTTAAAAATTTAACACTTTATATCATGCTGTAGTTCCATATTCAATTCATATTCTCTAGAATAAAAGCATGGAACTCAATGTGGCATTTAATTCACCTGTTCAGCTGTTTTCAACAATGCATTATTTTTTCTTATATTGCATTGATTTGTACTGCATATTTAACTCGAAAAAATTTGAAAAATTACACATAAGGTACTCAGTTGCCTCAGTACAAACTTGTTTTGATTTCAATAATCTGTTAAATACAGCCTGCAAAAGTTAAAGTGCACAAAATATTTATAGACATGCCAGACAACATGAAACAGTTAAGATTTACAGATTTTACTTTCTCAGATGGTATTGTTGTGGCAACAGACTGTTTATGGCAATACAGTTTTTATTATATCACATAGAAAAATAAAGTTTTTTAAAAGGTACTATTTATGAATGCTTAAATTAGAATATGTTCCTTTTTTCTCATATTGACCTGCAAGCTAACAGTGTGCTGATAAAGATTTCTTTGTTTCTTATCCTGAGTTAAATTTTATATCAGTATAATTTTTATTTATTATGACAGAGCTTTTGCCTGCACTATTACAGAATGGCGTCTTTGTTCCAGAATCAAACCCCAACAATTTGATTAAGCACAAAAAAAAGAAAAACCAAACCCAACAAAAACCAACCCCCTTAATC
This sequence comes from Grantiella picta, assembly GCA_013397955.1. Taxonomy (NCBI): domain Eukaryota; kingdom Metazoa; phylum Chordata; class Aves; order Passeriformes; family Meliphagidae; genus Grantiella; species Grantiella picta. The sequence continues at coordinate 197,703 of VZRM01006430.1, read as the reverse complement.
ACACAGTACAGTCAAGATGTAAAAATAAGACAATCATGAAAATGACCAAGAGAAATAATTATCTTTCTTTAACATTTACATTTTCTGTCGCTCACCTCCTCCACCAATCCTTCATCATTGTTTACATGGAAACTACAGTTGGTGCAGTTTACTCATAGTTTTCCATCTCTGTTCAGCAAGGTTTTCAAAATCAGGCTCCAAGCAGATCTGAGCAACTGCTCCTGACCTCAGAGTTGCTCCTGCTTTGAGCAGGATCTTGGAGTATAGACTTCCTGAAGTCCCTTCCCACCTGAGTGATTCAGTGGTTCCAGAGTTCTATAATTCTCAGTCCATTAACCCCTCAATCTCGTTGTGCCTGTGGTGGGAATTTGAAGGAGTATAGGTTTTGAAACTGTCCTCCCTTTCTCCAAGCCCTTTCAATTATCATTTTCCCAGTAAGGGAGGACTAGAACAGGTGCTCATAGAGTAGTGCCAAGATGTAGACTTAAATATTAGGGATTTGCTCGGACCTATCATCAAAAGGGGCAAGCTGAAACCTGCTTCTCCGTTGTAAATATAGTGTCTTTCCAGGTAAGCAGTTTTGCAGATGTGGAAACCTGTGCACAAGGATAAGTTATACCACCTGATTATTTAAAATTCTGCTTCTCTCAGTTTATAGAGTTGGTGGGTTTTTTTCCTGTGAATCATTCTAGCAGTTTGTACTTGAAATAGAAAATGATAACATAAGAGATGATCCCAGTTTCCAAAGGATACAGTAAAAATCAAATTGTCTATGTTTTCATTATGCCAGCACCCAGCAGAAGTCAAACTGTGGAGGGGTTATTGGCTCAGCGCCTCTAATTTGCTCATCCACCATAGAAGCTTGAACACTTATTTTGCCAAAATTTCAGTAATTCCAGATTGCTGGACAGCTGTCAATACACAAGGTACCGTCAGATAACACCGGGTACACCAGTGGGAGGTTATTTACTTCATGTAAATGTCTTGCCAAAGTTCAATTATAACCTTTAGGTACTTGGGGAACATTATCTGGCTCTCAGTTTGCTAAACTAATGCGATAGACACTGTGAGTTTATTAGCTGAATACCTTAAGCTGTCCATGTCAAGGGCAGCCTTTTGTGAGGATTCTGAATAAGCATCAATCATTTTTCATTTTAATAGTTCAGTCTATCTAGTATTCCCAGTTTCTGTCAAGAGAGAGCCCTGTGTTATGACACTGGCAGAGCTGGCACAGCTTAGGGCACTTTCTGACTTCTCAGTTGTTATTTTGAGGCATGTGCAGTTCATTGGCTTTTGAGCAAACAAGCATTTTTCTTTCCAGGAAAGTTGATTGTGCACAATGTATTGTTCCTGATTTTGAAGGGATAAAGCTGGCTTTGATTTTGCCAGCTGTTCTTAACCTCTCAGATGGAGATAGGAGGCATTTCCATGGAGACAAAGAATGCATGCTTTTGCACAACAATTATAACTCTACAGTTTGTACAGTTTAATATACAAGCTTTATCAGAGATCTAGAACTCTATTTTTTTCCAGCAAATACATTTTTATAATACTCAACCCTTTAAATGAACAAACTAATTTCTTGTCTAATGCATTCATTTGGTAAGCAATTAAATTCAATTAAATAAAAGCAACCTTTTTATTGTTATTATTAACATCCTCATTAATTTTTTTTTTCCTCTTTTATATAGCTGTTAGATTTGAGAGAAATAAGATGTAACCTAGGGCAAAATAAAACAAGAAGATCTGGCCAGATTTCTTGCAAGCTGCTACGCTGAAGAGTGGTTTGTGAGGACCCAATCTTTTAAAAGTCACTGAACGTGGCTGCTGAACTAGTAAGAACAATGTCAGTGCTGGTCTGCTGATCCTCATCTAAAGCTTATCTGACTCATGCCATGACACAGACCCGTGTGTGAAACTGGTAGTTCAGTACCTCATTTTTTCAGGCTGATGCTCAGTTAAAATTGGCTGTCTTTATGATAATTTTTCTTGCATAGGGTAATGAAATTCATGCTGAGAGACAAGGAAATGTGCCAGGAATATTAAAAGCTATAGATATTTCATGTTTAAAACAAACAGGGTAAAAGCCATGCAGCATGAAACAATCTGCTGAGTCGTTTTGAACACCTGTGGTTAAAGATTACCACCAAGGTTTTAAAAAAAGCAAGAATAAAACGTAAGTGAAAAAATGCTTCTATATATTTGATGCCAAGGTGAATATTAAGAACATTACTTTTCAGAGTAGCAATGCTTAACCAGATGCTGAGGAAAGAGAGAAAGCATATTTATCTTAGGTTAGTTCCAAGTATTTGCATATATAAATGTATATGGGCATATTTAAATAGCAAACTATTTATTTCCTACTTTTTCACTTGATCACTGACATCCTTGGGTGTAGCTATAAGCAAGCAGGAACAATGTAATTATACAGAACTCTACTCTCAGAGTTTATCCAAATTCTGCCACATGGCCTCAAGTTTGCTTAATGTGATCATACTTCACTTTTGCTTGAAGTTGGATTTTCCTCTGGTACTCTGGTCAAAGACAAAGTTGAAGTCTATGATCCTTGGTTATAAGAACACATAAACTCATTCTGTGCCCTCCTTCCTGTATAATTTTAAATATACGTGTCTTTCAAAGACGCACTTCCAGAGCTCTCCTGAAACTGAACTGTATCCTAAATTGTTTATGCTTTTCCTCAGAATTTAGAAGTCACTGCCTCTCCAGTGATAAAGTGTTACCTCTCCTTAATGCCTTGATGTAATAAATTGGAATACACTCTAAGTTTCTACTTTCTACACACTGACAAGGCACTGATATGAGTCAAAAGAGGAATGTAAAAAATGCTGTTTTAAAAAATAATTCTTTTTATTATTATTATTATTTTATTTTTTCTTCTCACTTTCTCTCTTTAATTTTCCAGGAAGAAAAAATGGCTTCAGGTGTCCTTTAAGGAAGCAAAACAAATGTTTTAATATATTTCCAGTCTCTTGTTTCCTGAAACGTAAAACAAGAAGTTATTGACTATTGCTCTGTAAAGCATCAGCACCAGGTATGTGTACCCAAAGCCATTAAGTATCTTTCTTAACATTTAAGAGAGGCACCTTTTCCTTAAATGAAAATTATTTTATATCTGAATACACTAATTTGCAACTGACTATAATTTAAATGCTATCTTCTATCAGTTTTACAATACATCAATGTAAAAGAGCATTTCTGCACAAAATGACATTAGCTTTTTGCAGTCTGAAAATTGGAAAGCTTTTATCATAGAAGAAGCCTGGAGCATGCATAAAATACACTTTCATTATGTAATAAAATATTTTGCAATATTTTGATTACTACTTTATTCTAACCTCCTTGACAAAAAAAAAAAACAAAAAACTGTCTCATCTTATTTTGGAGTTTTTTTCTTTTTTTATAGGGTCAGCTAATCATTCAGAAAGCTTCGTCTGCAGCTATTTGAAATCACTTTTTACTGATCTTCTTGCTATATTTTAACCTTCCCTCCTCATGTGGACTGTAAAGGATGAATGAATCAGACAATGGTATAAAAGGTATAAAAGACTCTAATGCAATACACTTACAGAACTGCCTTTTACTTAAAATAATCTTACTACCTGACTATGATTTGTGAATTTGTCAGTCTGGACAGTTGACATTGAAATTAAAATACGATCATTTTCTTCTTATAATATTTTTGAAAAGAAGGTCCCCTCATCTATGGACCTTATCTTCAGATACAAATTACCTGGGAAATATTTTTCTTCCCCCTTTTTTTCATGTACTGAGAAGTTAAAAGCAAAGTGAATGATCCAGGAGCAACTAATTGCCTGTCAATAAATTTATATAGCAGTGTTTCAAGCTTAGAAAAACAAAAGTAACAATAGCAACACAAAATGTCCAGGTCTGTATTTTAATGGAATAGAATAAATCATGATATTAAAGAAAAAACATTACAACATATAATAATATATTAGCAAAAAAAATTTCAAATCTTTCCCATGCTTCTATGACAAAGGTAGATAAATAGGGGCTTGATTGGTTTGTTAATAGGGGCTTGATTTGTTGGTTGGTTGACTTGGCAGTTTCTTTAAGGCTAAAGAGAAAGAATAAGCTTGACTCTTCGATGACAGTATTGCTTGTGCTGCAAATTCAGAGAAAAATGTGCAGGATGAGTAAAAACCACTCAGATCTCACTGTGTGCATGAAATCCTACGTTAACATACAATTAATATTTATGAAAATATGGACGTACCTTGGCTGTGATTTCAGACTGCCAAAGTATCCAAGAAAATCAAGCTGTGAATTGACCTGCCAAAAAAAAAAAAGAAAAATTCAGACTTATTTTGTGGGCTGATAATTACTGAAGCAACAAAGGTGGTGTAAAGTATTTTGAGCAAATGAAACTCTGTCCCAGAATAGGATTGGTCAATGACGGCTTCGTCATTCAATGCAAAATACATTAGATCTAGCAGACCTTAAATTGGATATTAATATGTTTTGTAAAGTGTCAAGGAGATATTACTGATTAAGTAAATGGTCATCACAGATAATTTCATGTCTTCAAAGAAAAAAAAATTATGTAAAACTTGAAAGCTTGGTTTCTTTTAGTTTTGTTTTTAGTGTGGGATTTTTTAATGTTTTTGGATTTTTGTCCTTTTTTTAATCTGTTTTTTTTTTTAATTACTGATTTGCACACCTGTCAAGCAGAATCAGTAGAAAGAATTACTATGTGACTCTGGTCAGAAGAGAAAAATGCAATGCTTTAACAAGAGGGATAATCGAGCCTAAATGCTATGGAAGCAAAGGAAAATTATGTGAGTGAACAAGACAACTTTAGTTCTGAATGCAGTCATTAACTGTGAGAAGAGCCAGGTAGAAGACTACCTCGATTACAAGAGAAAAAAAAAATTAAAAATCTACAGAATTTGCTTATTCAAACCATAATCTTCTTTCCCAACTATCAAATGCTGTTGTATTTTTTGTATTCCAGTTATGCCAACTTACTGTGGTAAATTTCACTTCACAGAGGAAAAAAATACAGATACATAGACATTACATTTTATGCATCAAGCAAGCTGTGACTAGCTTTCCAAGTTATTAATAAATTTGAATAACAAATAAACTTTATAAATGTGTCTGTAGCTAAATTAATAAAAGGTATTCAGCCCCAACAAATATATATCACTCATACACATGCTTAAAAATGGAGTATCCCACTTGGATAACTAATGCAGCATGCATATGAGCATTTCTTTTTGAATTCTCTAAAACACCTTTTTTATATCTTAAGTACTGAAATAATTTTAAAGCTTTTCTAAAAGCCAGGCATGAGATATAATTTTTAAAATTTATTTTCTTTTCCTTTTTTCATGGCTACCTGAGGTTCATCTAGTTTTGCCTCCTAAAACTCATTTGATTTCAGTCAGTTTTCTCAGCTCCCATTACTACCCATAAATAGAAAAGGGAAGTAAACAATGTGGAAGAGGGTAGTCATCACCCCAGAAAATCCACTGACACAGGTGTTAGGTTCCATGAACCTGGAGCATGTTGAAACCAAATAAAAACGGAGGGACAATCTGATACAGAAAGCTCTTACAGTTCTTTGATTAATATTATGTAAAATACCCACAGCAAACCCTGTTTAATATCATAAACCCCATAAACTAAACCCTGTGAAAATGCCTGCAAAACCTGTAAATATATGAATATAAATAACCCTGTAAATATAAGTTTTTTGTTTAAAAAAGAGTAAAGACTGAAAATGAGAGGTGAAAAATTTTAGAAGGGTAAACTGTATCAAGTGAGAAAGGCTAAACTGCAGATAAAAGTAAGATTGTCCAGACAGGATTGTTAGTTTCTCCAGACTTCAAGGTGAATGCCAGCACAGAAAAGTATTAGACTGTATGGAACAAAAGCAGTCTGGAACAGAGGCTGGCTCTCTTTTTCACAACCTGACCAAAAGTTAGCTAGTAAAGACTCTGTCATCAGGGAAGGCCATATGAACACTTTGTCTAGTATCCTTTGAGTGTTGCACAATTAATAATAATTTTGTAAACTTAAGCTCTCTGCATTCTGCTTGGAAAATCCTTTTGAGGTCAGTAGAAGTTGCTGAAAAAACCTCTTTAGTAACACCAAACTTGGGTAGTATGCTGTGTTGAAAATAACCTTCTAGGGTGAGATATGAGACCAACAAATCACAGCATTTAATGGCACACTGCCTTGGCTCAATACCCTCTGACCAGGGTCTTTTAGATAATCCACACATGAAATATGCAATGTTTAATATCCAGGTTACTTATTTGAAGATAATTGGTGTTACACAGGATTTCTGACTTAGAAGAGTGATACGAAATATAGTGAAAATACAATACAAATGTGGTATTTAGCAAAATGTGCCAATTGCAGTACACAATTCGATCACAATGTCAGTGTGATTCCTTAGTACCAGACTTGCTCACCATCAAGACACTGGATGTTCCAAATCACTAGAAGGAAATACACGAGTTTAAGACAGGTGAAGCTGTCATATGGCTTTGTGACGTCAATCCTAACATTCCTTATTTTCATGTCTAGGACATAATCTGATGTTTCTCTCTGCGGGGGGACTTCAGGAAGCGGCGGCCTCACAAAACGAGGTCTCCCCGGCACGTATCTCCACCAAGTCCGGGCCGGGCGGCCCCCGGGGTGCGCTTAGTGTGGCATGGATCTCCGGCCACAGAAATTCTAGCAGGAAATGTAGTGAGGTGAAAGAACGAACTGGACTCCATCTCTGTTCTGCTAGGGAGGTTTATTTGGGGTAATGGGGGAGAAGGGTTGCAGGGGAGGAGAAGGGGAAGAAGGAAGCAGGGACCGGGTAGGGCTAGCAGTGCAGAGATATAAGAGAGACCCCTCTCTGACGCAGGCACAGGCTTATAAGGGGAAGAGAATGGGCAGGACTTTTCTCCCCTGGAGCCAGTCCCGGGAGATGGAGGGGGGGGGTATTGACAGGGGGAACACACCAATAGGTTTTCGGGTACAGCAGAGTGCATATTTCAAAATGAACCAAGGGCATACAGAACGGGGAAACAAAGGGAGCACATGGAAACCTAAAAACCCACATTGCTACAATAATCCAAGCCAAAGGCTAATTCATGAAACAAAGTTCAAAGAAACACTAGATTTAATGAGTTTATAAACAAAGTTTTTCACAAAGAAGGAATCTGGTTTTTTAATGCCTCCCCAATAAAGCAAGAAACTCTAAAGAAAAGCCAGAAAATAAAATCAGTTTTTGATTTGCTACAGATAGTTATCTCTAACAGTCAATTAATTCCCCATTGCATTGAGTCGTGGTTCAATGTGATTGAATGCCTGCACATAGGGGATTTGTAGCATGTTTTTTGTACCTTGTCTGTTCTATCTGCCTTTGCCAAAGGATGTGGATCTCCCATAGGTCATATGTCATAGCTGTAGTCCCATTCATATCTCTCCTGCACATTGTACGCAATCTAAAATCATACTAGAAACTGCCAAAAAAATTTGCCATGGGTTTCAGCAAGAATAGGACTCCAAAAAGCAGTTGTCTGGTGAGACAACTGCCTGGAATACTGCATCCATGTCTGGGATCCTTTGTGCAGATGGGCAGGTTGAGAGAGTTGGGATTGTTAAGCCTAGAGAAGAGAAGGGTCCAGGAAGACCTTCTAGAAACCTTCCAGGACCTAAAGGTATTACAAGAGAGCTAAGAGGGACTTTTGACAAGGACATGCAGTGACAGGATCAGGGAGGTATGGCTTTAAACTGAAAGACAGTAGGTCTAAATTGAATACTAGGAAGAAATCCTTTACTGAGAAGGTGATGGGGAACTGGAACAGACTGCCCAGAGAAATAATGGATGCTCCATTCTTGGAATAGTTTAACACATGGTTGGATGGTGCAACCTGGTCTAGTGGAAGGTGTCCCTGCCCATAGTGCATGGGGACAGAACTAAATATCTTTGAGATCCCTTCCCACCTAAACCATTTTTTGATTCCATGGTTCCATGGTACTAAATAAACACGTGGGGAGGCTGGTGAGGATCCAAAGAAGAGCCACAAAGACCATTTAAGGACTTAGAAACCTGCCATAAGAAAAGCTTACGAATGAGAGAATTGCATTTTTTCCACCCTGATAAAAGAAGGCTATGGTGAGACCTTGTAATGATCTTTAAAGGGTGCAAAAAAGATGAAGACTTCCTTTTTTACATGGAATCACATTGAAAATATGAGCAATGATGGGTACAAATTGATCCTGGGTAGATTCTGATTAGACACAAAAGGGCGATTTTTCTCAGAGAGCAATTAGGCCTTTGAATAATCTCCGCTGGGAAGTGATCACTCCCCAGCATTTGACACTTTACAGATTCAGCTGGAGAGGGTGTTGGGCCATCTTTTGTAGTGCTTTTGCCATGAAACATTGGATTAGATGACCCTTGAGGTCTCCTTCCAACCCAGATTCTTCTTTGATTCTGTGATCAAGTGTCAATGTTGGTTACATTTGCTGGGAAACTCAACAAAGTCAAATATTAATTACCTATTAACACCAAAGTGAATTTATCTGTAAATTTTAAGAGTAGGATATGATACACACATCCTATTTGAAATTACTACAAACTGACATTCAAATTTCCAAAACGATTAAAAAAAATCTACCAAAAATCCTGAAGCAAATATTTGAGCTTTTTTCCATATTTCTGTGATGCTCCCAATAGTTCTTAAGGCTTTTCTGTAAGTACTTTAATGTGGTTCTAAATGGAAACTTTTCTAAAAGAAAAGTTAAGATCACTTGGCTGAAGCAGAGAGGATAAGTAAATTATTGCCTCTGTATGGATATTGTCATTTAGAAATAGAGTTATCTCAGTTTCCTGTAACTCAGTGTTTTTACTAAGGAGATCAACCTGTGTTGAACCATGACAACATTGCTTGAATGACAGCATCCTCAGAATGGTATAATGTGCTTTAGCTTTACAATTCTAATGATTCATCTCCATTTTCTTAAATGTTCTTGTACTGTCAAGGTCTTACTGTCTAATGATAAATAAAATTATCTTTTATGTAATGCTTTTCAGAAGAAAACCATTGCAAAGTATATTTAAAAAGTAGGAATTTAATCCTGAGATAATTTGGCAGTGAAGTATTACATATGGCTAATTACTGATTTTCTTCAGTTATGTCTCAAATATTAAAATTCACTGTAGTAATTAGTCAGTGGGAGTAAAAGTGGCAGGATATAATTCTTCATTATGATGGTTATTGCTCACTTTTATGGTTATAATACTGAAAAGCTCTAAGATGGGCAGTATCCCCTTGTACTAATTACAGAGTAAAGGTAAAACCAAAAATGTTTCCAGTGATTATGCAAGTAGGACTAGACAATAAATATTGGAACAGTAATATTCAAATTAAAGGAACAAAGATGAATTCTTGGTCACTCCTATTATTTAGCATGATTTTTCTCTGCAAAGTCTTGTATTCCACTTGGTCTTGATTTTTGTCTCTTATATTGTTTAAGATGCTTGGATACATTTTATTAAATTGAATTTTATGTGAATCTATGTTCATACAAGTAACACTAAGGCTTGAGATCTGTGTGCACAAATTTATTTATGGTTATCTGCAATATCATATAAAGGTTAAAATGTGAAAAGTTTTTCATGGTCTTAGTTTTCTTGTGAAATTATTTGAAATTATGTGAATTGCTAAAAATAACTGCTTTGAAAAATGTCATAAAATCAAAGATTAAAAAAATCACAGTAAATTTCTATATGTTTGGAAATGCACTCATTCTTACCACTTTGTATCAGTTTCAGACCCAGTAGTTTCAGACCCTGTAAAATCCAGTGCATATATCAATGCTAACTATTAATCGTCTCAGTGATTCACCTTCACTTCTGAACTTTTGAAAAGATAAAAAAAAAAGTTTCAAAGACAAATTTAAATGTAGTGATTTTTTTAATAGTTTCAATCCTTCATAACTGGTCCAAGATTGACAATTGGGTCACAGAGAGAAGTCTCAAATACATTTGAGGTGGAGGTATCAAAAGGTATTTTACTAAAAACAGCGTATCAGACACATTTCTGTGGTTCTCCCTCTATTGAATCAATTGTTTACCCAAGGGAAAAAAAAAGGTTGTTATTTTCCTATTTCTAAAGTTCTTTCAGATTTTTAGCCTTCCTTATACAACAATTCTCTACAGCAGTCTAACACGAAATTAAAAAGCTAAGCAATCCAAGGTAATGTTTACTTCTCAGATCATTCACTATGTATGTTACTTATACTGTATATGATCTGTCATAGAATTCCAGTCCCCCACATTAATTTCAGTCAAAAAAGGGGAAGCCTGCCATGAGTCTTTTCTCAGAATAATTTTTGTTTCACATCCATACAAATTCAATGAATGCTACTGCAATTCATTTAGAAATTTCCTGGATTAAGTATATATAAATATGGTTACTTATAAGGTAGGCAGTTGATTGATTTCACTCTTCACTGATGTCTGATCTGAGGTCATCTGATTCAGTGTGTGCTCATTGTTTACTAACATTTGTTTTATTTCTTGTCCTGATCCAACCATGTATTAAATGGTTTTGGCAGCAAATTTCATTCCATTATTCCAAATAATTCCTTCTGTATCTGAAAAGAAAGCATTCTTAGCTTCTTTTTCTGTTACTTAATTCACACCTCTTTCACTCTTTCTTTTTCCACAAAATTTTAGACCTCTTAGACACCTTGCTGTGGTCAAAACTGCTGCAGTAACAAAGAAAGGATTAATGCTACAAAGAGGTCTACTTTTCTTGCAGAAGGGAATATACACTATCTTAAAATATTGTTCTGCTTCACATTACTAAAATCCTTTTGGTTCATAATTCCTACTTTAAAAATTGCCTCTCAGTATAATTTTGTCACTGAGCAGTAGAACACTACTATATGTTCAGCTGGAAATTTATACCCAAGTGCTCCATGTTCATAGACTGTATCAGAGGTCTGTTTAGGATTTCTGCTTTTCAAGCAGTAGTCCTTTATCAGGTAGTTTAGATGTGCTTGAAAACAAGAATTACTCTGCTCAATTTAGATTATTTGGATGGTGAAATAAAAATATTAGGAAATGCATAGCAGTAGCACCTGGTATCTCAGGAATTCAGTTTGTTTATAAATGGTATGGTGGTGTTTATTAGCTTTGGGTGTATGGTGTCTAAGACACAAAAAGTATGTATTTCTACTTGTGCATATTTTATAAATATCCATTAAAACGATTTATTCCAGGTCTCATACTTTTCTTTAATTGGGTTTTTCTACTTTGATGTAGTATTTACAAGCTAACAATTTAGTAGTAAGAACAAGATGAATAAGAACAATGTATTTTATTTTGTGAAGTATTAAAATGCCGTGTGACCATTGTGTAAAACTTGTCACATATGAAAATCTATAACCACATTTCCATGTCCAACCTACAGTCTTGATAAAATAAAAATAACTCTATTTAACTATGTGCTAAAAATACACAGATTTGACCACTTGTGGGGTTTTGTCTCTTCATTTGTTTTTCCACAAAATTGAAAAAGCAAAGTGTCTTTATATACTTCTGTATTTCAAAGAACCTGTTCCAGTAAAAAAAAAAAGCTACGATAGGCACACACAGTCTCCTTGAACCTTTTAAAAGGATGAAACTTTAAATATTTTCTTCTTTACCTGCCCTAGTTTGAATTTAATGATCCATCTTCATTTTTATATGCTGAATGATCTATAATTTTGTAGTATAACAACAATATCAACATCAATAGCAGTGCCTGTTGCTAAGGCCTCAAGAATATTGGCACATTAAATGGGTATGTAATCTTTAAAAATGGAAGGAATAATAAGTTCTGTGAAACAAAATTGTCTTTTGGATATAATTTATTAAAAAATATAGACTTTGAATTTAACTTTTTGCTTCTTCTGAACATTTCATTTAAAATAATTCTAACTCCAAATATTAAGATATCAGATCATACAAGTGAAAAGTATTTTAAGATTTTCACACAAAAGTCAGCACTGTGTATGAAAAGAAAGAAACCAGTCTTCTATTTAGTATTTTTTGAGAAAAAAAGAATTCTTAACAACACATGAGTTTGAAAACTCTTTGGTAATTTTTTAATATTCTGGTAACTCAGAGAAATATTTGTCTTCTCTGAATTCCTATCACAAAGATGATGCTATCCCTGCATGCTTAATTCAGATGTTTCACTCTCTTGAAATTTATTCTTTTCTGAAAGTGTATAAACAAAAGAAAACCAGTCAAACCAAAAATTACAAGCTACAATCCCTCTATATATTTATAATATTGATAATAATGCCCTCAATAATTAAGGGAAAAATAATTTTGATAAATTTTTCTGTTTCTTGGAATTGATCCTGCCTAATTAATGTCACATTTCTTACTTGTAAAGTCTCCTTGACAGCTCACCCTTTGTTCCTTAGTAAGGATCATGATACTGTTGTATGCAAAGCTGTAGAAAAATTAATTAAAAGATAAATGGAGATAAACCAGTTTATAGAAATTTAAAAATGGCAGTGCTGTGCAGTTTTAAAGCAAAGCTTTAAAACTTTTAAATCACTCAGTATCATTAAAATCAATTACTTTGCACTTTCATCAAACCGATATAACAGTTTGATGTACCAGAAGAATAATTTCTCCTCCATGTAGAATATACCCTCCACTTCATCATCTTCTTGCCACTTGTCACTTCCTTGGCAGTATTGGTTTTCATCCCACACTTCTTTGCCAGTGGATTGATTTTATTTATGCACTAGGAAACTGATTATTTCCTGCAGGTCAGAGTGTGATCATCAGCTCCAGTATGTTCAAATTAACTCCTTGCTTCTGCTACCTTTCAGGTAAATCGTGTTATTCTGCACAATATCCATACTCATTGAAAAGATTGAGTTATTGTATATATATTTTCTATATATAAAATATAGAAAGCATAGAGTGATATGTATATAATTCTATATTTTTACGAATAATGTTTGCTTTGATACTCTTTTGCATGATTTTACTGCTCAAAATTCTTATGTAAGTGCATTTCTTGCAATTTTTCCTTAACACTACTTATTTTCTTCTAAAGGGATCTTCAGCAGCAAGAGGAGCCTGGGTAACAACACGAAGAATTGTTGGTTAGGAGGCAGTGTATACCTTCCAGTCTCAGTTCAAGTTTTAAAGGAGTGACATATTTCGGTGGATTTTATTTTCCTTGAAAATCAATTGAGTTGTACCTGAGAATTCTTTGGAGAATTTTCACCTTAACACAAATGTTATAGAACTCAATTATAATGTGTTAGTGAGGGAGGTCAGCACAGTGTTTTAGACAAAAGAACCGATAAGAAATCTGAAAACACGCATAGTCTAAAAATTGCTCTTATTGTCATAGAAAAAAATAAGATCTGCTTTCTTTATATTCCAGGGGAAAAAAAAAAATCATGGCTTGTCAGAGCATTTCCTTTCAAACAATATTAATCAAATGCGCTGTAATTCCCATCTTGATGTCAGTGGTGTTTCTAGCGAAATATGTTGGTTTACAGTCTATGTGGCAATTTAGAGATATAGAGATGTGTTCAGTTGGTCAATTCTGGAAGACTCATTTACGAATGGTGGGGGGATTTTTGTGTGGTTTTCTCTGTGTGTAACACTCGGAGAAAAAGATATGCTACCACTGTGTCATCTAGGAGATTAAATCTAGCAAAGATTTTAGTCAGAAAGACAAATATAGACGAGTTTCTGAGAATGTTAAAATATCATATCAAATTAGTTTTACAAATTTCTTCCAAGAAATTCACCTCATGAAATGACTATTATAAATGTTGCACAAAATTCTTTAATCAGCAAAGAAAACCACTTTTTTCTTGATCAAAAAATGAATTAAGTATGGTTTACTTTGAAACCTTCAGTTAAGATTTTTAATTTGACTCTCTATTTCTCCAAAGTAAGCCATTTGACCAATATATTTAGGCATTTTGACTAGCTTCTCATTTTGTCCCAGTCCTTATTTTTTATTAACTGGTTGTAAAACAGCAACAGGATTAGTTTGGTTTTATTTTGTTTTGTTTGATTTCCTATGGGTTCTATTTACATCTTCTTTGCACACTTTTATTTCATGGCAAGATAAAAACAAAAGTAAAAAAACCAAAGTATTTCAGTGTAAAATATATGTCTGTGCAATGTAAGGAATCACCTCTGCCTAAAAGAATGGCTTCTGTGCCCTTCATTTAGTGGTCTTTAAGAAATGTATAGGTATATAAACCAAACCACAAAAAAAATTACAAAGTCTCATGTTATGAAAGTTGCATGACAAATCTAGAGGCCAAAAAGACAGCCACAAAGTTATAAAAGATTAAGACAAATAAAAGTTCTTCAATATGTCTTTGGCAGGTTGTCCTGTAACTGAGTGACTTCGTCATAATCCGCATCTTTCTGAGGAGACTTCTGCAGTTGCAGGTGTTTGAGATTTCCCCAGGGAATCATACTTTACAATTTGGTTTTCTATCAACAACACTGAGTTGTCAAGGGGCATATGCTTCTGTGCCTTATTATTCTGCTAAACTGCATGGCTTTCAGCAAAAAACTGGAAACAAGAAAGTGGCTTTGGCCATTAGCTTCTGAGAAATAGACAGCTGTCAGAAGGCTTTACTTCCTTCAGAGCAAGATGATTTCAATGAAGCAAACCATGGTAATACTCACTTTAGCAGAATGTATTTAAAGCTATGTTTTACTTCATGTGGCATTATCCAGTCACAGAAAGCAGCAGAAGTAAGGAGAATCACCGCTTGTTTTCTGTTTTACTTTTTACAACTGTGAGAAGACTGTAACAAAATATGCAAGAAAAAAAATCTATTTCTGTTCCAGCTATGTCAAAACTGGCCCAGCAACATATTTTATCCATTATGGCTGATGTGACCTGTCTTTACCAGTGTACAGCAATAATTATTAATCATTATAAATTTAGAATTAATGATTCATAATATGTCTACTACCTTAGCATATCACAAGTTACGCTGCCAAGTATATAGTAGCCTGTATGAGGGATTACCATGGGTTGTTGGTTTCTTTTCTTTTGAATGACATTGTGAGAAGATCACTAGAGATGATTTCACTGCTTGTTTTTTATCAGCGTTTGGTTCACCATTTGATTTACCAGAATGCATACTCTAAAGTATTTAGATCCTGGTTTTCCACTGCATTTTTCTCTCTGATACATCAACCTGTTGTTGGCTTGAGGTCATATTTTTGTTTGGGTAGCTTTTTTCAAGGAGAAGTGAGAGGGAGATGTTGATTTTTTTTTCCCTTAAAAAGTATATGTTTTGAATTAACTCAATTCTTTAACAAAATAGTTATGTTAAATGGAAATGGTCCAACAAATCCAAAATTTTTGCTTCTGAGTGATACAAATGAGCCAGCTTGAGCTATGTTTTCACATTTGACTGATTTTCTGCTTGAGAAAACAGTAAAATAAGAGGCAGTTTCAGAGAAAGGCTGTTTTCTGAGATATTTTTAAAAGTTTATCAGTAAACACGGTAACAAATTTCAATAGCTCAACTTTATTATTTGTTGTTGATAAGTAAAAATTTAATTTAAGGCTCTCTAGTGGCTCTCTAGTGACTCAAAAGAAGCAATGTTCATCTCCTTTGAGCTTTAAAGCAATTTTTACTTAAAGGAATTATCTTTTTTAATCATGCAAATGTCTTATGAACTGGCATTCATTAAAACTATGGACCAGCTTGATTGACACAACCAATTCCAATTTTTAGATCAAGTACCACCTTGTGAATAGAAACCAAACAGCAAAATAAAGTATCAGAGTGGATGCTATAGCACTTCAGAGATGGTGCCTTTATTCAAATAAAATAGTTAATATATTCCAAAAGAATTATTCAGCTCAAAAAAAATTACCTATATTTTTGAAAATAGGCAAACAAAGAAAGAGTGAAATTTTCAATTTCCTCATTTCCTATAATGATAAAAGAATATTTTCCATGATTATCAGAACTTCACGACTTGAATTGTAATTATATGCATAAGGCATGGAAATTAATGTCTGCTACATCTGGGAAGGGAGCAGCCTGCCCCACTTCTTTAACAAAAACATCTCAAGTATGCTAGAGAAGGGTTTTAATCTCTGAAGCTAGATATTGTGAAACAGACATTAGAAGAATAAATATTTATAAATATTTATAAATAGAAGTACAGAAGCTCTTTATGGCAAAGCAGAATAGCAAAAAAGGGCCTGTAAAGAAATTTTGTCCTGATATTGTGTCCAGTTATTCCATTTCCCTAGTCTTGCTCACAGACTCTGACTGGCAACAGACTCCATTCAGTCTCTTTTGTGTACCCTCCAAAAGAATTTTTTCTTGCTCTGCTGGGGCTTTTAAATCCTGCTCCCTCCTCTTTCGTCTTTCTTTCCAGTCTCCTGCTCTTTTCTAGCCTTGTAACTTCCTTTTTCATTTTAACTGCTTACTTTTTTAACTCTCTTCTTTCTCCACTAAACTCCAGTAAAGTGTTTTCCCCAGTGGTTTGCTCAATTGCTAGAAGTATAGCAATCCTTCTGTTAAGCTTTCATGGGAGCCACATCTGGCAGCCAACACAGAGCAATTAGGCAGAATTCCCCTCTGCTCTCAGCCTTTTACCAAATGGGAAACACAACATGCATAAATAAAACTGTGAAAATTAACAAAACCTTTAATTTACTATTGCAAAGAATAACATTCTTGACCTTCTAAGTTACCAAAGAATGAAAAAGACAGTCCTTGTCTTGAGGAGAAGTGAAAAGTGAAAAATAAAAAAAAAAATTCTAAAGCAAAAGTTGGATTCAAACAACCAAAAGGCTTTCTTTAATTATTTAAAAATATTCATTTTGATTCCATGGTTTCTATTGCATTTATTTTACTTAAGACTTGTTGCAGGAAGAAGTTTATAAAGGTGTCATAATATGCAATCAAATGTCTTCTGTGCATTTCTTGTCACTGTGCACCCAATGAAAAATATAATCAGTTTTGTCTCTTGTTCTATAGATTCATTTGTAGTCAAGAATCTCTACACAGGTTGTTATGGAAAAGTTCTAAAACCTCATCTTCTCCCACCAGAAAGGCTTGTGATATGATTTAATATATTGTTCGCCATATACCTTAAATGGTGTAAATACAAAAAAAAAGGGTAGTGATAGTAAATTAGTGGCTGCAAATGACATAAAATTTGCAACATTTTAATTAAATTAAATACACCTATAAACACTATCTTGACAACTGGGACTTTGCAAATGTTTTGAAGAGCTTACCTTAGGCACATTATATTAGCATTGCTTAGAACATAGAGAAATAATTCATAGTTAAATATAGTAAAAGCACAGAAACTGATTATTTTCTGCATAGGTTCAGATAAAGCTGTCAAGGAGAATCTTGTTGATTCAAGAGGTTTAGAAAGGACCCCATTTGTTTTCTAAGCTTTTCAGAAGGGAGTTTAGGTGTAGCTGGATCCAGATTTAGTCAAGGGCTTCTGCCTAAAGAAGTACATTTCCACAAACAATTCTTTATATCACTTAGCTTTCAAAGTTTAACATCTTAATCACTTACCAAGAATCTGCTGTTGCAAGGAATTTCTCAACCTCAAGGGCAGATCTTCAGAGGCATCCTGACTCAAGGGGAGATCCTGGCATGCAGCAAGTAGATGAACAGGAGAGCTTGATAGGCCCTGGGCTGTCCACTGTTGCTGGAGTAAGATAATTGACTCATATTTGCATACTGATTACAGATGTTAGTTTCTTCCACACCTGACTTGAGCTGGACCTTGATCAGCACTGTAGTTAGCTGGTGTTTTTCTTTAATTAGCCTTTGGCTCTTCTCTTTTTATCTATCTCCCCCAAGTCCACTTTCAGTGACCACATGCATCCATTAGACAGCCACTCTTGGTTATCACCTGAGCAGAGTTACAGGAAATAAAGTTGGCAATTTTTAAAATTCACAACAATATTCACAATATTTACCTAATAAAAATAATAAAAAGAAAGCCTTCTCAAGACAATAGTCACTAATATGAATCATGTGCTGTTGAAGGAAAATGTGTTAAATGTCTTTTTGATTTATGGCATATTAAGGTCTCTAAACTTTAATGAAATATTTACAATAAATAGTAGAAATAAACTTCCAGGCTTTATGAAGACTTCAAGTGAAATTGACCTTGCTAAGAATTTAAGTGAGGTGTAAATTTTCCATGAGGTATGTAAAAAGTGAATGTAAATATATGTAAGCACAAATTCTATACACTGCTATTTATTGTTCCTTTTAGATCACAATAATTGAAATTTGAGCTGCTCAAGTCACTTCCAAAGGTTCAGAAGTATCCCCTATAAAAATATTTTACTTCTGGAAGTGTTCACGGCCAGGTTGAATGCAGCCTTGAGCAACCCTTTCTAGTTTGATGGCATCCCTGCCCATGTCAACGGAGTTGGAAACAGATGATCTTTAAGGTCCCTTCCAAGCCAATCCTTTCTGTGATTCTGTGATTCTTTATCTCGAGTAGTGTAGAGACTATTCTACATATGTTTTTAAATCTTTCAGGTCAAATTCTTCCAATTTGTCAGAAACTATCTTCTGACAAGTAGAGATAACATTCCTGGCAAGAGCGTCCTTAATTAGATAGTAGGAACACAAAATTATATAGAGTAGTAGTAGCAGTAGAGAGTATTCAGCTTTACATTTGAGAAATATCAGGTCTTTCTTTCAATGTATATCTGAATGTATGTCAATTTTGTTAGCTACACTGAAGTAATCTTAATAATAATGATAAAATAAAAAGGAAGCAAAATAATAAATAGAAGGAAACAGTATTTTTTACCTTATACAATCTGTTCTGTTTAATGACTTACTTAGCATGCTTCAGGAGTGAAACCAGCAGTCATCAGAGAGATAATGCAAGGCTGTGAAGCAAAGCTTAAACTTGCGGGGTGATTGATAAATTAGCCAGAGGTGTTTGTAACCTATTTAGGAAAAAAAAATAACACAGGGTCTTGATGATTTTAATCAGATCATAGAGCCCTGAGTCTGTGAATGGCATGAAATACCAGGAGAAGAGGACATCATTGTCATGTCATCCTCACCTCATGGGGATTAGTCATATTGAACTGGGGCTTCATGGAGGGACCTGCTCCATCCTGCATGTGGATAGCTATTTTTTGTTTCAGTTGGCCAGGAGGCTAGGTTTGCCATCAACAGCAGTGACACGAAAATTTGAAGATATACTATGGTTGTGTCAATAAGTTCTGTGCATGAGGCAGTAGTACAGGGGCATTCACAGAAGATTTAACATTGCAGTCCACCCTCCTTTCTTTTGGCAAAGGTTTTGTGGAACATAACAGTAGTTCCTTCATTCAGGTTCACAGCTCTGAAGTCCTGCTCTACCTGTTTCTCAGTTGCCTTTGTGGGAAGACAAGTAGATTACACACACAATTTCCTTCTTTCTCCTTCCTAGTGAAAGAATCCAAAATAGGTATTGACAGGCATCACTATCTTCCAATAAATAGGAGAGTTCAATAATGACTTCTAAAAAGATAATAAAGTATATTTTTAAAAACTCACTACCTGTCTAGAAGTTGTCTGTTATTCCTATCCTCCTCAGCTGTAATAAAAAAGCTCAGCTGAAGCAGAATTATAATTGTTCATAATTTCAAGTCTCCTGTAAAGAATAAAGCAAAGGAGGTATTTTTTTTTTTTTTTTTTGCTCCTGGTGTGCATAGCAACTCTTTCTTTCACATAGTCTTATTTTTTACCTTCCAACTGCTAGAAACATTGCTGTAATTTCCATTGATGTTTCCTTCGAGTAGCAAGAGTCAGTAATTTAGCCAACAGCGACAGGCTGATTAGATTTGTTGCACACTGATCAATCAAAGAACTGTCTTGATCTCTCTGGCCTTCAGACACTGCTTTAGAAAGACCAGCCTTAGGGAAAAAAACCTTGCTTTTCTTCTTCATTCTTTTCTAAATAAATTCAGCAACTTAGAAAAAATTAAAACCATTTGCTTAACTCTATGTTTAATATCACACGAAAATGTTGATTAAACACCACACAAGTAAAGAGAAGCAGAAATACAAATATAAATAAAACAAGGCTTCAACCTAAAAATTTATGTACTACAAATGTAACTAAATATGAAAATGATGGAAGTTGAGCAGGAAGACACAAATATGAGAATAAGCAGAAAATGAATAACAAGAAGAATCATGTAGAGTAAAATTAATATCTGAAAGAAATTGGCTAATAAAAATACAGTATTATGTAATATCCTTTCCTCGAAGAGTGTCCGTTAAAGAGAAACCCTGGTACAAATACAATAAGGACACAGAAATAATGTACCACAATAGATAAATATCTCCCATCCATAATAAAAAATTTATTAAAGAACTGGTGAGCTGACAGGCAGAAGAAGAATAGCTAGGATACTCAAATACATTAATGTCAAAACACCAATTAAAGATCCAAATAAAATTTAGCTCAACGGTGTGTTAGCTGGTGAGTTCAGGGGGCTAGTTAATGATTAAAAAACCCAAACACACAAACAACAACAAAAACAACCAAAATAAACCCAAAAACCAAAAAACTCAAAACCAAAACTGCACAGCTAGAAAGATTTAAATAAAGAAAAAAAAAAATACCATAGTGCAAGTATGTTCAAGGTAATAGTATGCCAGATTATTACATGTGAGAACTGCTTTTTTGGGAGAGTTGCAAGCTTAGTGTGACACAAGCTTGTTAATAATGTGCGAAGATGCATAGATAAATATTTATCTCTCTAGGTATCTATATAAAAATCACATTATCAATCTTAACAAACCTCAAATGGCAAGAAAGCTGCAACTACCAGTTTTATTGTTTGGGATGGAATTTCTGAAGCCTAAGATAAAGATTATCAACACAGAATGGCATATAAATTATGAATTTGCCAATGTATACTACAAATTCCAGAGGAAATCTTATTGCTTATGTCTTCCTGTTAGAAAAATTAACAAATTAAAAAAAAAAAAGCTACAATTAGTAATTTTCACTTTATAATAGAAAATAAGAGCTAAAAATGTTTTTTTTTTTTTTTTACATCACTGTAGAATGTTAAAGGGGAAGTGAAAAGACCTGAAAAGAAAAAAAAATTATTAACAAAAGAGCTGGAAATTATCTTGGCATGGAATAAATATGACATTTTACTTTTCCAAATATGCCACAAAATGAAAGTCAAACTAAGCAAAGGCAATGTACAGGTAAGTGAATTAAGCAAACAATTTTGTTCTAGCTTATTATTAATTATTATTATTTAAATTTCAGTATATCTTTAAAAAAAATGAAAGCCTGAAATTATAGATATCAAATTTCCCTTTGATGACAGTGGTGTATCTGAGTAATGTATATATGGTTACAGCCTTCACTGTGACCAAAATAATTACAATTGTTTGGAGTGAGCTGTGCATACAAATAACTAAGCTCCTAACATCATTATCTCTGCACTCAAATTTTGGTAAGAAATGGTTTACAAAGTATATTGTCCATGATGGAAGACATGCATATGTCTTTAACTCTGCAGTTTTCAAAGAATACCAGTGAAATTGAGATTGCCACCTACTGATCTTTAATTTTAGTGAGAGAGAGAATATCCATAACATCAGATATAATCAGATTTTTTTTACATTCAAAGAGACTGAGTAGGCCAAGCACAGAATGAAATTTAGATCCCGAAAGTAGACTTAAACTTTACAGTTGTTAACTTAAAATAATTTTTCAGCCGATTGAAATCATGCTTTGAGTACCCAGGCACCCTGCTGAGTTCGCAGGCAGTGTCTGGTGCCTCTGAACTGGAACCACAGAAGAGAATCTGTCTAGGCAAACAGTGGGGATTGACAGTACTACTGTGGGGAGGCCAGACGTATTCCTCTACTTTGAGTTTATATTCAGAACCTCTTTTAGATTTCACTGTGTGAACCAGGTCAATTTTTCCTTGCAAGTACAGCAGTCAGTGCACGTTACCAGAGTGGTATACTTTAAAAAGATAAAGATAGAAAACTAAAAATGAAATGTAATGAAGGGAAATGATACACTGGAAACAATTGAAACTTTATATCATTAAGCACAACATCAGAAATGAGAAAAAATGAGTATGCTGCTCCTGGATGTGAAGAGGAATCTGACACATACTTGGTTAGCATATTCAGCTTACTGTAGAAATATGCAATAATCAGCTACTCTGTGACACATCTGTTAGAAAGGAGATTCAGGAGGTATGTCTTCTTAGGAGCAAGAGTCTATGAAAGTGATCATTTAGAGCACAGTTTGCCTGAGTAATGATTGGATTAAAGGGATCTATCTTCACTGTTGTGATGTTTTTGAATAAAAGTAAAACTGAAAATGGAATACTATCATTAATTCAGAGAATAAAATTTAAAGAATAAAAACTGCCTTTTTTTTAATGCTAAGCAATTAATTTGACATCATTACTAGAAAAGCCTAGAAAAAGCAAATGTATTGGCTTTGTGGAATATATGATTTTTCTTTAGCGTATTTTTTGCAATATTATTAGGTACCTAGATTTAGCTAGAGGATGTAAGTGACTTTGCACTTACTTTTTTATTATTGAATCCTCTTTTTATTGCTTTGGTTTTGGTTGGGAGAAAGTTAATATCCTTCATAGAAGCTGGTATGTGGCTATTATTTGAATTTCTCATGAAAATTGTGTTGATAACAGAGAGATGTCTTAGCTTTTGCTGAGCAGCGCTTACACAGCATCAAGGCTTTTTGGCTTCTCACACCATCCGCACCAATGAGGAGGGTGGAGGTGCACAAGAAGCTGTGAGGGGACACTTCTGGGACAGCTGACCCCATGTGACCAAAGGGATATTCCATACTGCATGGCATCACAGTCAGCATATAAAGCTGGATGAAGGCGAGGGAGGAGGCTTCGAATGATGATGCTGTCTTCCGAAGTAACTGTTCCTCCTGGTGGAGCCCTGCTTTCCTGGGGATGGCTGAACACCTGCCTGCCCATGGGAAGTGGTTACTGAACTTGTTTTGCTCTGCTGACATGAGTGGCTTTGCTTTACCTATTAAACTGTTTTTATCCTGAGTTTTCTCATTTTTACCTTTCCAAATCTGTCTCCATTGTACTGTGGTGTAAAGTGAATGAACAACTATATGGGTTTTAGCTGCCAGCTGGGGTTAAACCACAGCAGTCCCACGCTGGTCTGGCAGAGGGCCAGGGCATATTTGACATTTGTCTCTGCTGGGGGGCTGGCAGGAAGCAGCCGCCTTACAAATCGAGGTCTCCCCAGCACATATCTCCACCAAGTCTGGGCCAGGCAGCCCCCGGGGTGCGCTTAGCATGGCATGGGTCTCCGGCCACAGAAATTCTAGCAGGAAATGAAGTGGGATGAAGGAACGAACCTGGACTCATCTCTGTTCTGTCAGGGAGGTTTATTTGGGGTAACGGGGAGAGGGGTTGCAGGGGAGAAGGGGGGAAGACAGGACAGGGTTGAGGCTGCCAGCCTGGGGATAAGACCAGATCCTCCCAGACCCAGGACCTGGCTTTTAAGGGGACAGGAAGGGGGTGGGGGCTGGTTCTCTGAGAGCCAGTCCCAGGAGAAGGAAGGGAAGATTGACAAAAGGGGTACACACCAGTAGGTTTCAGGTACAGCAGAGTGCATATTTCAAAATGAACCAATGGCATACAGAGCAGGGAAACAAAGGGAGCACATGGAGATCTGAAAATTGCATTACCACAGGGCATCACTGCTGTTCCTGCGCTGCTGTACTGGAGAGGCTGGAACTCCACTGTGAACTCGAGCTGAAGGAATGCCGCTGTAGGCAAGGCTCCATCCGATGGAGGAGGCCACACTGGAACAGGTGCACCTCAGAGCTTCTGTGGCTGTCAATAATTTTATATTCCAGCAGGTATTCCCCTCAGGACACTGTGGCTCACAGATACTGACCCACACTGGGCACCAGAAAGGACTGTTGGGGTTTAACCCCAGCCAGTAGCTAAGCATCACACAACTCTTAGACCATCTAACTAGCTAGTTTCCTCTTTCAGCTAAAAAGAGATGGTTAAGAGTCAGTTAGTGATAACTTTTGCATGGTTCTGTCTGATCTCACTGTCAAAGATTGCTATATTGGACTCAATTTTTTTGTGTGATATCTTTACGACGAGCCTCCTTTATTCTATTTTCTGAAGCATCACTACCGTGTAGCTTGGAATTCATAGGTCTAGTAAGCAGTAGCCAAAGATTACTGACCCAGCCAATAATCAGGAAACCAAATTTGAAATGCATCTTTCTTGTAGAGGAACTTCAGAGATTATGTAATTTGTGGAAAATGTTAATGAGTCACTCTTTAATATTTTAAACCTTATAATACACTTAAATCACATGTTTAGGCTGGAAGAAATTGGTCCTTGGGCAATATCATCCATATTTAAAGAAACCTAAATATAGGTAGTAACATTTGAACTATAATACAATGAAGATCAGTACAATCATGAATAAGAGAACCTGGTCCAGAATTCATCTTGGTGTCCAGAATCCTTTTTGCACTTACATTATTCCAGACTTTCTGTACCAAGAGTGCTCTATATATACACACTAATACATCCTATTTTATAGTTCTTGGGGTATTTTTTATGATTATGTATAGATTTTTGAGTAAAATTTAAATATTTTAATTAGCTGTGATTAGGTGGTGTCTTAGTTTGAAAACAAACCAGTGGGAGATCACAAGTCAGGATTAAAATTTAATAGGAAAATTTAAAATAAATGTAATAATACTAGTAAAAACACTGACAAAGTCAGATACAACCTGACACCCTGTTAGGGGGGTGGTAGCAGTCCAAATGAAGTAGTTCAGTTGAAGCAGTGACCTTGTGGAAGGTCTGGTCTCCAGCTGAAGGTCCAGTAGTAGCTCTTGTCCCCTGGGAACACAGTAGACAGGGCTGACTTAGGCAGTTCCAAGGCCAGGTTATATCCAGGTGGGAATGTTTGGCTCCTCCCTCCTGGGTGGAGCATCTCACAATAGGATGAGATAATTCCATGAGTCATGTGGTGGGTCCTTGATGGCCCATTGTCTGTTATCAGGGGGGAGTCATAGCAGGAGATAACAGCTAATGGCTCACATCTTGTGGTAATAGAATATGGAATACATCTATATTGTTACCTAGGAGAGGTGGTCTGCTCTTTGCTCCTCTCCTCCTCCACTTTGGTCCCTGGACCATAATTTCCACTGAAAAAATTAAATTAAAAATCCATAATAAACCTGAGGTTTAGTAATTCAAATATTAACCATGCAGGAAAGAAGGGAAAACAGTGCATGAGCAGTCATCAGCTGTTCGTGTCTGGAAAGTGATTTTCTTTGTCTTCAATATTCAAAATAGAGAAAGCACTGCCTGATCCATTACTGCCCATCTTCAAGGAATAGAAATCAACATACTTGAAAACCAGCTGTTTAACTGGTAATGATCAGAAGTATTAGAGTAGCAAAAAGATAACTCATCTTCCTTTAAACAAACCAAAACAACATAACAGAACTATTGTCAACAGACATTTAAGCAATCTGAAAAACAACCTACAATAGTAGGTTCTTTTAGAACTGATGATAACAGTGAACAAAATAATTCATCACAACAGCAATTTGTCACCAAGCGCTCCAAAACTTGACATCAAAATGCCTTTCTTGAAGCCTTTCAGCATAATAAACTTCATGGGGAATACTCCCAGAGAGGTCCCTACAAGCAAAAGGAAAACTTTGCTTCCAGCAAATTAGTGTCATCCTAGTATATTTAAGAACACTTCAAAAGATGGATTTACAAATTAAGTAAGCACTGCCTTTGAGATGCCCCAATAAATGTTGAAGAGCAAAAAGCAGGAGGTAGCAAGGGAATTTCTTGACCTTTTGTTGTTTTATTTTTCAGATGTTAGAAGAGGAAAAATAAACTCAATAACCAGAAAAACTCAGGAAGCCTCTTACATCTGGAAAACCAAACAACTGTATTCAAACTAATTAAAATATTTTAAAAAATCAAAGTAGATATACTCGGCTTATGAGTTAGAAATATGTATGAGTGATACTGCTGCCTATAAACAGTGGCATAAAATACATATTCCATGATGTAGCTTGGACACATATTTGAGATACACAACATGTATTCCCTGTTTTTTTCCACATCTTGTTATAATTTCTATAGCCTTGTAGAGGAGCACAGAATGTTGGATTTGAAGGAGGACCTTGGATCATGCCCAGAGTCTTTCTGTTATGACAATAGTTATGTAGCTGTATTTTAAAAATAGATCTTTTTGCCTCCACTAATTTTTCAAGGTTGTTCAAGAAATTCAGTTCCCTATCAGTTCTTTATTCTCACCTAAATTTCATTTATGGTCTATTCATGCTCATTTCCTTCCAAAGCAATATTCTTTTAAAGCTAAAATAGCTCATCTCCCCATAAAGCAGTTAGCTCTTTTCTCCTCATTTTCCTTCAGGCAAGGCATTTAATAAAAATCCATGTTCTCTACACTAATATTTCATTCAGTTTGGCTTTATAAAAGACAAGTCTCTTTACTTTAAAACCTTGCATAGAGAGCAGGAGTTATCTAGATCACTTCTCCCTTTTTTATTTTGTGAATAGGATTGTTGGCTATTTTGCAATCATTCTGTATTGCCATGAATTTGATACTTAATTACCACACCTCATTTCTTAAAGTATTCTGAAACAGATAATATCTTGTTCCTCTAATGAGAATGAGTTCAAATCTTGGAGTATTGATGGATAATAAGATTCTTCAAAAAAATAATGACGTAGACTCCTGAAATATATATATGTGTGAAATAAGGACATTGCATTATCACACATGACAGGGCAGACAATTCTTTAGCTAGAGTTGGGATCATAGCCTCTGCTTGTTTAGTTAAAAGTCTGTAATTTAAAATAAGATTTGACCCACTATAGCTAAAAGATGAAAGTTTGACATTTTTGTGAGAACAAGCTCTGCACAGGAGTCTCTTTTCAACAGTCAGCTCTCCGATTGCATTAAACAGAAATAGTTGATGGACTGTCCAGACCTGAAGAAAAAAGCAGACAAATATGATAGAATCCTAATTCATTTAAAATTGCTTAGCTCCATAAGATAATGAATAGTTATAGTGTGTTAGGCACTATTGGTCATGAAGGAGTGGGATAACAAGCCTTGTGGATAATAGTATCTTTTTCAGGAAAGAGTCAATCAATTTCCACTCCTAATATCACATTTTGAGATAGAGTGAAAAATGAAAACACTGTGGTTCATAATAACAATTAAAACTCTTTATAAAAGAAAAGTTTCTTTTCCTGAGATTATAAATAAATAAATAAAAATAAGTTCAGTGTTACATGATCATATGTTTCCATTTAAATTTTCTTACATGCTTGTCATAAAGGTTCAAATTAACATATAATCCTGATTCATTTGCAATTCATGCAAGTTTACCTAATCAATTCTGAATCACTGGATTTTTTCTGACTTCACTGTAGACTATGTCAATCCTCTTTTTCCCTATTCTACAATGTTTTTTTTATAAATTCAAATGAATTAGAGTCTGTATGAGACAGCAAACACTTGGTAGGAGAATAAAAATACGCTTTGTATTCTAAGACTGACAGGACACGTGATGAGTCTGTTTATATAATGGGCCAATAAACCTAGTTATTTATGGAAACAAAAAAATGTTTCTATTATATGACATTATAGTTGCATATAAATCAGCATTTCAATAAAGATTTTGTCTTTATCACATTTCAAATTACTGTGTTCTGCAATGCCATTCATGACTTAAGGAGTGTTACATATACAGCTATGTTAATAAAATAGTGCATGTTCACCACTTCTTGTTACTAAAAATTATTCCTTCTTATACTAGAAAAAAACATTTCATTAAGTTTAAAGTTTTCAGAAATGCCACATTAAACATGTGCCAACCGAAATTGCAAAAAACATTTAGTCATATTTGGAAAATTAAGTTCTAAAAGTCATAACCTGATTTTCAGATGTTTATATTTTCATGTCTGAAGCATCATAGAAGGCAGAAATATGAAATATGGTTCCTCTGTTACTGAAAAAAATTAGATCTGATGAGCTAGTACAGTCTTTTTTAAAGTTGCATAGAAAACTTCATATTGACAATTGCTTTTTTTTAGCAGTTACTTTGATTAGCTAATCGATTTTTGAAAAATTGTTTTTCTCTATGACCTCTTTAAATGTCTAAACACAGTAATTTGCTTATTTTATTTCTTAATATTTCTTTTTTGAAACTAAATAGCTTGTATTCATCATTGAAGCTTCTGGAGAAATCGATATTTTTTCTATTTTCCTTGTTGAAGAGCTTTTTCCTTTTTTTTAACTAAAGAAGTATTTGAATTAATAGAATTACTTTGTTGCAATTTTTCCTAGTTGTAACTTTTTTCAGAAAGAAAATAAAAGGAAAAAGTATGCACATGATCAAAAGAACTTGAAAGCGGAATCTTTTCAGCATTTGTAGTTTGATCTTGTAAGTTGTACCAGATTTGCCTTTTGCCTTACCCTTGTGAGTAATCTCATTGAACTCCAGGACTTTTCTCATGATAAAGCATTTGCAGAACTGGCCCTGAGATAGAACAGGAAATTAAAGATTCATAGAATTGCTCATAGTGGAAGTCATAATGCACTTTCATCATATCAGTGTGGTAAGTCACTTTGCTGACTCTGTTCCTGGCATTGCAGCCTGTATTACGCTTTTTTTTTTCCCCCTATGGTTGAGATCAGTTATCTGATTTTGCGTGGGAGTGAAAAACATTTTCTAACAAATTTGAAGTTAAAAAAAGATAATATCTAGCAATAATTTTTATATGCCTTTGGAAACTTATCTCTCCTCACAGACACATACAAAGAGTCACTATCTAGACTTGAGCAACTCACAAGTCCAGCATTTGATATGAAGAATTTCTCTGCTGTGTAGTTACACAAAAACCTCATATACTGTCATTTCACAGGGTAGTAGCAATTTGTTGTTGCTCTTGTTGTAGAGCAGAACATCCCAAATCTATTTAACATAACTTCCTCAGTCTCATCAAGCAGCATGGGAGCACTGTTAGTCTTGGAATCCTGGCAGCCTAGATGAGTATTCCTGCTGCTTTATGATTGGCACGTACTCTCATTTGGCATCAATCAAAGATTTGAGTGTTGCTTGAACTCCTTTCAGAAATGGTACTGCATCTTTCAAATGGGTTTGAACTATGTTTCTATGCCTTACACAACTAATGTTTAACTGACATCTAATTTAACGTAAAAGGAAAAATATTTCATTAGCTTCCACTCAAAAACCTTCAATTTGAGCTCCTTAAGTTCCTAGTCTGACAGCAGATAGACTTTTTTAAGAGAAGCATCTACAAGGAACAGGTTACCTATATTAACTGTCAATTATGAAGATGAGATTCTGTTGAGAAAAATCTTATTTAATTCAGTCTTCTGATTAAAAATTTGCAAAATTTTGACATTTTTACATGTCTTCCATGCAGTGAGTTTCTCTGTAGTAGAGTTCATTCTAAAATAACAGTTACTAAAAACAATTGAGAAGTTTTTGGGTCCAGACTCTCAATGGCATTCCCTTATTAAAGGACTTGAACACTTAACTGCAATTATTCAGAAAGGAAAAAAAAATCCATGTAAGGATAATATGTGGACAGGATATACTTGGTTTTACAAAGACACTTAAAAAGCTTATCACACAGGGTTTTTAAGGAAGTTAAGACAGCGTGAGATAAAAGGACAAATGGATGGATAAATGATTAGCTATAAGACAGGTAACATGACAGGAGTAAATTATTAGCTTTTCCAATGGAGCATTACCCCTGACAGAACTCTGTGTGGTCTATGCAATAACTTGTGTTGTTTAAGGTATTGACAAGAGATGTGAAAAAATGAATTAAAAACACATTTGTGGAAGAACAACAGAAGGATATCATAAGACTGAGTGACCAGGAAAAGAATTACCAAAGAACTTCAGGGTAAATAGAAAGTATATACCTGCTGAAAACAATCCAAATTTCATATATAAAATGGTGGACTCTGACCTGGTGGCTGCCACACAGGATGAGCATAATGGGATTATGATAGTTTATGAAAATGCTTCCTTTTGGAAGAAGTTGAGAAACAAACAAAAAAAAATTCCAATCAAATTTATAAGACCAGAATTATAAAAATTAGAAATACAAATGGTATGCTCCTGACAAATCCATGCTTTGTCCACATTATATAGTGTGTTGGCTTGTTTGAATGAGCTTTGAATTGGGTTTTGGTTTCAGTTTTTTTGGTTGTTTTTTTTCTTTGTGAGGTTGTCCTGTTTCAAAGTTATAAGATAGATTCCATATAATTAACAACTGAGCAGGCTGAAGGTCTTCAGTTTGAAAAATAGATATCTTGAAATGGATATCACAGACATCTGTCAAATAGTGAATGACAGAGATGGAATGAATAACAATCAACTCTTCACAGTTACATAACCAAAAAATAGGAGCTTGAATTTAAAGAGGAGTAAATCAAGGGATACATCTACTTAGAAACAGCTCAAGGAATGTCTTTCTTGCCATCCAGTTTCAAAATTGGATGCAAAATTTTTGTACAATATAAGAGGGGAAAATTTAAAAGTTTTTATAAGAAAGTTAAGAGGAATTGAATAGACCTCACACATCAGAAATTCCCAGTGCTAAGGACAGAAGAAAACACCCAGGAAACACTTATGAGCAATGTGTTTGCCTCCTGTTATAGTAAAAAGAGAAAAAAAATCTTGACCCTGTTGACCCTTTGTCCTGTAGCAAAAAAACATTCTTCCTATTTTGCAGATAATATGAAATTTTTTTAAAACATGACAGCTCTGATTAAAGTACATTTCCAAAGTCAATCTCTATAAACACCTAAATATATGCTTATATGACGACAGTGATAGAGCTGGGAGATGCTTTGCTTAGTGGATTGTGAAACTTAATTATCTTCAAGAAAGGACTTGAGGAAATATTACCACCAAAGTTTTTTGACTTCAGTATGAGAACAGTAAAAATCTTTATTTACTTCTGCTGAAATTTTTTCCCTTTAGATGAAGAATCAAATACCCACTGGGTTATGGGAAGGAAAGAATGTAAAAAAAAAAAAATTAGGATATTGACTTCTAATAATAGAGATAAAGGACCACCTTAAAAGATGTAGGTGTGTTTGGCATAAAATGCATAAACCAACATCAGATTAAAGATAAGAACATAAATTTTCCATTTTTGGAAATAGTTCCTTAGGTCCCTTATGAGAAAACTTGTATTCTTCCCTGCATAATGACAGTTTATGACAGCAACTAAAATATTTTTTCATTCAGTATAGAAATCAGTTTCTCCTGGGATATATCAGAAAACATAATGATGGGTATTCCATTTTGTTATTCCTTTAATATCCACTAGATGCAATATGAATAGATATAAGACTAAACATTTATCATGTTTTGATTTTATTTTTGATCTTTGTTCTTTTAAGTAGTCCAAAGGGTAAAGTATCTTCAGTTTGCTTTTCTTTTTTTAATGAAGTACTGCCACTAAAACCAATTAAACCAAGCTTGAATTTTGTTTGCCAAAGCAATATAGTTTTAAAATAACTGCAGGATACTTTGATTTGGCTTTCATGGTGCATTAATAGATTAAATGAAGTTACCATTTTTTCACTCTGCAATAGGTGATGGAAAGATTAAACATGTATTTAGGTGAATGCTGGCTGAAGAATATTCCCGCCTCCTCCAGTAACAATATTCATATGTGCAATAAAGGAAAAGGAATTTTACTCTTGTGCAGGATACAGGTGTAAATTTATTGCCAATGTAGTAAATTGTATTTTAAAATAACATTTTTATTACAGATTAACTGCTTAGTACTTTTTCCAAGGGTACCTTTAATGAGAGACTTTTCCTTCACATCCCTGAAATACTGTGAGTTTAAGAGAAGAGATATAATTCTCAGACAGAGATTGTTACTTTAACACAATTTAAATTTTTTTTTTTCTGATCTATAAAATTGACTACCAGAAGCTGTACCCAATCTGTGCTGTTAAATTAGATGTATTCTGTAATTAGCATTACTTCATTTCAAAACTTGTAAGTCAGGAAAGTAGGTTTCCTAATTCAGGCGCTTGCAGTTTCTGATATAGTCGTGGTGGAAGCTGAGCAATGCATCAGGCACTCCAGTAGAACAGTTAGAGCTTCCACTGCCGTGCACAGCAATAACAAAGAACTACAGCCAGAACTTGCCATTTAATGACAACTTGACTAATTAATTGACAGATTCAACATCATAAGGCCTAGACATTAAAAATTTCATTATGCACAAGAATAAGCATGAATCATACAGGCTTCACACTTTATTGAAAGGAAGTATTTAAGCAGCTGTTTCATTGCCACTAGAGACTGAGGATTAAAATGGATAACCACTATAACAGAAAGAAATAGCAGACTTTGTGAACCATGATGCTTTAAAACCACTGAAATCTTGAGATGGAGTTGTAGCCTAGTGAGCATTTCCTCATTTTTGCATCTGTGAAATAGATGTATCTATCACTATTCCACTTATTTTCCTTCTGCTCCAACTGCTCTTCCTGTTACCTGCACCTATCCTAGGAGATTACCTCTCTGTCCCACTCTTACTTTTTTTTTTTTGTTTGGTTTTTTTTGTTGTTTTTTTTTGTTTTCTATTCCTAACAAAGTATCTCTTTAGCTTTGCCTTCACCACATGTTGGAGGAGGTATATAAAAGTTTTGAATAAAAGCTGAAATGACTTGTAGTTCATGTGAACATACTCTTTCATCCCTGGAGCTAAAGAATTTAATGTATGTTTTCAATTGCTTTAACTTCAAAGCTGATGGGAACTCAGGAAAAGAACCTGAAAAAAAAATAATAGTAGGCAAATTTTCTAATAATATTAAATTCTGCCTATGGATACTGTCTTTATAACCCTTCCAACACAAAACACTCTATGATTCTATGTTTCTGAAGAAAACCAAAACTAGACCCCAGTAAAATTTACTACAAACAAACAAACAAACATCAAAAAGCCTCAAAAACTAACAAAAAAATGCACCATGAAACGAACTGTCCTGTTGTACTAGTAAATTACACATCTAGTAGTAATTAATTAGTAGTAAACATCACAAACTGTGCTAGTTTGTCATTGGACAATACACATCTCTCAACATATTAGCATTCATCCATATCCCAAACTATCCAAATATCTATTGAAACTATAAAATATGGAGACTTTTAAAATATTTTAAGATAATTTCTATCAGGGAACTAAGCTCTGAATTAGCCTCTGGCTATGCAAAACTAACAAACATAAATTTCAGCACCTCCCTGCTAGTAAACATCACATCTTCTCCTCTCTTACAATACCTCTAGTCACTGGCCTGACTGTTGGTAGACTAATCACAGAACCTTCCAATACAGCTGAAGCCATGATCACCGGAAGGCATTAGGAGACAGTGGCAAGCATCAGCTTTCTTAGAATCCCTATCAGGGTTTTCCAAGAAATTTCGAAAGAGTAGCAACACTCACAAGACTTTTTTTCCCTCTGTATCTACAATTTCCCCTGTTTAAACACAGAGTCCAAACTGAAACTGCAGGTCCAAACCAAAAATTTAAAATACACCTGTTCTGAATTGCAGACATGTATATCTGAGCTAGCCATCTATATTGTTTTTACAGCTAATGAAGAGGCACAGCATTAGCAAATCCTAAGGGAGTTGTCTTAGGCATACCACATAAAAAACTTTCTAAAAGTGTCCCTTCAACTCCAATGACAATAAAATAAGTCAAGGTTAATTAACATAGTTAGAGATATCTGTATCTTTGCTGCAGATGTCCTGGAAGCCCCACTCCACGTAATTTCAGCCTATGCTCTGTACTTTGAGGCAATTCTGAGTTCAATTCAAAGGGACAGAGGTGTTTTATGGAAAGCAGTATCTGTTCTTGTTTTGCTCCCTGAAATTTAAGGAGATTGAAGTCCATAATTCCCATATTTCAGCAAACTGTTTTACTCGATGGACTATCAAACTCTCTAGAATGGTGCCACTAAATTTGTCATTGAACTATCCACAAGAACAAATCTAGGTTTCAATGAGGCAAAAAAGAGAAATAAACCACATGGAACATGACTTTGTTACTAATTCATTAAGGGAACACAGGAATACCAGATTGCAGGAGTACCCTCAGTGTGGGTACTCTTGTAATCTGGTATCTGTTAATCTGACTGTTTATGAATCTTGCATTTAAGTATTATTTGATAAAATATCCTAATGGAAATGGGGAAAAAGATGAAATGGGGAAAAGACAAAATGTAGATTACTTCCATTCCACAAAATTGATGAAGGGATTAATAAGAACACATTTTCTAAAGCATCTGGAGGCTTTATGAACACGTTATTAAGAATAAAAGACATAGTCTCCAATTTAATGAATCTTGCTAAATGTCATTGACTCCAGTAACATTCTTTAGCTTTAAACCACTTGTTTTAAAAACATTGTGTATATATGCAAATATGTATTAACATGTATGTGCATGCAGGTATGCACGCACACTCCTGAAAAATATTATAATTTTTAAAGACTGCAAATTAAACCTGTCATACTTAAAAACTATTATAGACATATTGTAAAACCCATACAAGTAACAATTTGTTTCCCAATGCCTTTGAAGATTTTATGTTCTATCAGATACTTTGCCCCTATTTTGTTAAGTTCGTGTGCAACAAATGAATCATTTTCATTTCTTTCTTTTAATTTTCAAGGAACTCGAATTGTATGGAAAATATTGGGCACTTGGTGGGCCAGTGCTGGTTCACAGATTGCTACATGGTTTAACACCACTCCTGAGCCTCACTGGACCTCTATAAATTGCCTTACAAATTATCCCTTTTTTTCAGTTAGTGAATATTTACTCATTTTCATTTTTCTTAGTGGTTTCTAAATAAATGGCTTCAGACTAATTACTAGTTTTCAGCACTTCAGAATCCTAACATAAAAAAAAAAATCACCAAACCAAAACAAATACCAAACCCAACCCAAAACAACACAAACCTCCCCCATCAACCACAGAAGTTTGAAAAAGACTCCCCTGTAGCTACATGATGTATACTTTCGAATGTTTATTTTTTAAAATTAATTTATTATGTCTTTTCAATCTGAATAGAAGACAACCTCACAAAGACAATAATTTCAGTCTTAACAGGTCCAAACATCTTTTTCAACTAGCATTTAAATCCAGTGTTAAAATATTATATATAAAATATACTGACATTAGAAGCATATTGTTGGATTTTTCTCTGGATTGCAATACTATTGTTTCAATGTCTATTGTGTCTCTGTCATTTTCTATCTCTCTTTTGGTATTTTTATCCCTTCTCTTTTTTTTCTCACACATGCTCTGATGAAAGCCCTTTTCACCTGAGTTTTCCCACTTGTGTTATTTATATCCTAACACAGTGTCATGTGTGCTTTTATTCTGGAGTGGTAACATATGTGGACAATTCATATTTTTATTTGTATGTAATGGTTCTTTTTTCATTATCCAGTTTCATAGAGAAGACTAATGCTGTTTCATAACAATGTCAGAAAAATGTACTGGCTATAATCGTATGCCAAATGAAAAGATCAATCTGAACAAATACAAGAGTTTACAAGATAGGCTGAGATGTCTACATTCCTAAAACAAATTAATTAAATATTTAAAATCACAACTAACACAGAAAAATATACATGAATGAATACATATTTATAATTAACCATTTTTTTGTTTCAGAGTTATCTATTACATTTTATGTAATGACATGTTGTCCTTATTAGATTTCAATTTATACTACAATAATTAGGTCTTTTTTTCATCTAAATCAGGAAAAAAAAAATAACTTCAATGCAAATTATTCAGACAATTTGGTAAAAAACCCACAACTAATAAAATGTGTTCTAGTTAAATGTTTCATTGTGAAATTTTTCCACCTCCAGCCCCCCAGTTTTAATTATAGACCAGGTGTCTTTTTTAATTGGAGATGGAGCTAATTTTCTTCATAGTACTACTGGTACAGAAATGTGGGTTTGAATTTACTATGAGGATAATGTTGACAACACAACAATACTTTAGTGTTTGCTGAGTAGTGCTTACTCTAAGTCAAGGAATTTTCAGGTTTCAATGCTCTTCCAGTAGAGAGGTGCACAAGAAGCCAGGAGGGAGCACAGCCAGGACAGCTGACCCGAACTGGCCAAAGGGATATTCCATAGCATACAACATCATGTTCAATATATGAACAGGGGGAGCTGGCCAGGAGGGGAATTTGCTCAGGGTCTGGCTGGACATTAGTCAACAGTTGGTGAACAGTCGTATGTGCATCACTTGTCTTTTTTGGGTGTTTTATTTATCTCCCTTTTTATTGTCTCCTTTATCATTACCATTTAATTTGTATTATTATAGCATATTTCCTATAGCTTTAACTATATTTTATTTCTATTATTTAGCTGATTTCTATCAAGCCAACAAATTTACTTTTTTTCTGATTCACCTCCCCATTTCAGGCAGTGTGGGGAATGGAAATTGACATTGAGCCAGTGGCTGTGTGGTACTTAGTTGCCAGATGGGGATAAATCAAGACACCTGGGTGTATTTTTTGTATGTTAACAGACCCTGTAAAATGCAAGAAAAAGGGCCTTTGACTGCCAGAACTATCATGTTTCTAAATTTGTGAAATTATAACATTCCATATACACAGCACAAAGAAATAGACTAAGCAGAATAGGAAGAATGAGACACTCAGAAAAAGAGAGTCACTTGCACGTAGATCTAAAAATATATTCAAACTATCTGTGCTTCCTCTCATTTAACTGGTTGCATATGGGAAATACGTGAGTATTTGTCAGCTGCTAGTATCAGAAATTGTTAAGAAGGTAACCACAATCATTTTTAACGAGTCCCCACAAAATTGTTCTACTTTTTCCATTTCTGAATCAATTAGGTTACTTTATTAAAATCTCTATTAATAAGTATGAATGTCTTATGCTCCATTCTCAACAAGGGAAGTCAGGATGTAATTGGTAACCATGATATTTTTCTTAGCAACATTAAAGTATATTGTTTTGTCCCTTGAACATCCTCCTGGATTCTGAAGCTAACAGTTACACATAGATTTAAAGGATTTATGAATATTATGATTTTTTTATGTGAGAGAACATGGGTGAGAATAATAACTTTGTTGATTACTTTGTTTCTGGTTTTGATTTTATTTTTTTGCTTTGCTTTTTGGTGTTGTTTGCTTTTGTTGACTATACATGATATCTAACAGGAAACTAAAACATTTTCATACAAACCATACAAAGAAATGCTCCTGTGGCAGTGACATGATAGAAGGCTCTCTACCATGGGAGGTTTTCAAGCCCTGCTAGCACAAAACCCTGGCCTAGGGTCAGACCTGCCCTGCTTTGAACAGGAAATTGGAATGGGTGCTTCCTGAGGCCACTTCCAATGTGTCCATGATTCTATAAATTTCTGAGAATGATAGCTTAGTACTCTCTAAAATCATGGTTCTATGATTCTGCTTTACTTTAAACTTCATGTAGGGATAGGATACTAAAATAGAATTCTTCCAGTAAGGCTCTTAATTCCATCAGTGCTGGTTTAAACAAAAATAATTAATAACATTAGCAAGACTTGAAAGCTGAAGACTTGATGGTTGAGCAGGCTTGCTACTAGGCTTAAATCACAAGTGTTCAAATAATAATATGAATTTTTTAGCTTAGATATATGGATATGCTTGATATGCTTGATATAAATCCAAATGGTAATTCCTTATATTCTCAATATACCAACACGTCTTTAGTTACTATTCTCTACTTTCTATCCTATTTTCAATGACCTGTTACATATTAGTCCATATAATTGAGGGAGTTAAAATATAAAGGAAGAATTAAACATTGTCATCAGGCTGGGTGAGTTGCTCTGTACAAGTGATACACAAAATACTTGTGGGATACTTGCCCATTTTCAAGAATACTCTGAGAGTATTTACTGAATCGAAACACTTTCCTTACTAAGGGAGCCAGGTAGGAAAGTTTCTGTTTGTGATACGTGAAGTATCACAAGTAGTTATTCACATAGTTCTCTTAAGCCTCCCATGTTCCCAGATAAGCATGGAAAGGCAACTTCAGCATTCGACGTGTAAAACAATTACATTATTTAGCTACAGTCATGGCTAGCCAGACGGTAATGTGTATATATTCATACAGAGTTCAGAGCACTCACGTTTGCTCTAATGAAAAAATGGAAGTTAGCACAAGTGCAGGCTTTCTGTCCATTAATGTGAATAGGGGATGTGTATTGCAAAACACATATCAGTACAAATACAAATATCAGTAACTCAGTATGGGATAATTTGTGGTTGGTGGGATTTGCTTTTAAGCAATTGAGTTCACATATATAATGCAGCAATCGTGGGAAATGGGTTAGATTAAGCAAATAATGTAAAAATAATTTCTGTATTTATTTTTATTAAATTTTCTTCTTGTCACAAGCTCAGATTTTGTGCTGCAAAGGGTTGAGAAGCTCCCAGAAATCGCTAAATTCTTTGCAGTACTATGTGCAGGAGGAGACTGAGAAGATTTTAAAGCACTTTGGAGGAGCTATATCTGAGATGTAGATGAAAAACTGTGCAGGACAAATTATGTTAGAATTAAACAATTCTAACACAATGAAAACCATTTTAGAACAACAATGTGAGTATAATGCCTCAGACATGGGACACATTTGGCCCAGTACCCTATTTCATTTTTCCAGCTGCAAACTGAAAAGTTTGTAACGACTTCGGGCTTTAGAAGTAAACCCCATAAAATAGAGCTTGAAGTCCAGCTGGAGGTATATATAGCTATTTTTATTTCTTTGCTTTCTTCTTGGTTTAATCAGTCATTTTGGTCTAAAATCAAGACTTGACACTTACAAGAACTTAGAAAAGAAGACAAAATTTAACCAAAGTACACAGTGCATACTAAATATTATGATCAGAGGCTGAAAAATCCAACTGAAATGCTTGCTGACAAAAACAAGAAACTGTTTGTGGATGGAAACATTAAAATCTATGAAACATAGAGGCTTCAGGCTTCAAGAGCTGGTTGTTAGCAGGCTGACAACTGTAAATTAAAACGCAGAGGCAATATGCCATTAAATTCCATTAGGAAACCCCTAGCTACCACACTACTTCTTCAAGGGCATAGATAGACAGTATTCAGTAATCATTTGATTTAAGGTCATTGTTTAGATAACTTTTTTAATAGTTTAGAAGTTGCACTTTATTCCATATACCTATTGAAATAAAAATGGGCAAATCTATTTATTTTATATTTGAGTTGAGAAATGAGAAGATGGAAAATATAGCTAGAGTAATATTAAATTGCAACAGTAAGAACAGCATGAAAACTGTAGACTAATCTATAAACTATTTTTAACTCTGGCCATTTTACAAAGCAGCCAATTTAACAATTGACTGTTCTATATGTAAATTCCACTGGCATATAAAATAACAGTTTCTGATTGGAATCACAGATAAAATATAAGATGCAACCAAAAAAATATTTTTTTTAAAGACAATTCCTGATGTAATACTTCACAACACAGTTTCCTAGAGTCTATTTCTCCTGGGAAAAGGCATTTACACTGACCGATACAGCAATATTTTGCTTAGAAATACTATCTGTAAAAACTTGTACCTTTAGGTGCATTGTGCAAATGAGGTTTTTGTAACAATAAACAATTAATAATTACTGATTGATAATTTCTCTCTATATTAGAGTAATTTTTTTTCTTTGTCCATGTCCACAAATAGATCTTGTTATTCTCAAGACTGTCCAGCTGTTTGAATTGACTGGCCTTTCTTTTTTTACTATATGAATTGACAGAAACATTATATGTGACTGTTCAGGATCTATATTGGGAAATAATGCTCTATTGCTTACATTAAAGTGCTTAAATAAGAAAAAAATGTTGGTCTACATGGTCAGTTTTATACTAAGCACCTTTTCTCTTTTTCAGGAAAAATAGTAATACAAGGGGAAGTATCAGAAAAACAGAGTGGTCTCAATGGTTTTTAAAAATGTTAGATTTTTGGGGAAATGTTCTTCACAAAAATTAAACTCATGCAAGATTCATAGGCTGTGTTCAAGTCAAATTTAAATTATCTGATCACAATCACAGCAGGAGCTACATATTTGATTCTAGCTGTGAGCAGTACTCTCACATTTTGTCCTGCAATAGCTTCTTCCAATCACAATTATTTTTCTTCCTTTTTACCTTCTATGCTGTAGTAATAAAGAATTGAGCAAAAAAAGGGAACATTGTTTCATTTTACATTTCCTGCTTTCACTGAACAAACCATTGAGGCAGCTGAATTCTGCTTAAGACTATTTGTGTTTGAGATAGGATGCTATGTAGTTTGCAAGGTACCTTTAATAATCTGAACAGAGCTCTTAGTGGGCACAATTGCTGCAATTCATAGAACATGAGGAAGACATAATGCTACCTTTTCTTGTTGGCTGCAGAACCTTTATCACATTAAAATAATATTTATCCCAATAAAATTAAATTGCAAAATTGAATGCAATGGACTTTATTTGCTTTATGCAACTAAATTGAGTGCTCCCACCTATGTTACTCACAAGCTGATAAATATTCAGATAGGATTGCTCCTTGTTCAGTTTCAGCCATTAAAGTTAGTCTGCTGTCCACAGAATATCCAAAGGGGCATGAGAAAAAATTTGAAAGATTATTAATAGTAGGACAATTTTTCTTGCACTTTGACTGATACTTTTGGTTTTGCACAGCATTTGGACTACTCTTCTAGGATCTATATGAAATATTTTTGATCAGACTAACAATTTTCTAATTTTCTGTTATATTTGTTTCCCAATACTGTGCTTGAAGAAACCATGGAAAATTGTAGGCATTTATTTTAAATGCCCAAACTAAGCAAACAAGATCTCACCCTGAAGATCTAGGAAGTTATATATACAGACCTTCACTACCATCCTAGGAGACACAGAAAATTTATTCAGAAGGAGGGGAAAAAGGTAGTTGCCTAAATCAGGCTGACTAGGACTCCATCTACATCAGGTATTTTTGCTTCTATGTGTTGACATGTGTCCATATATATCTATATGGGTTATTTGTATACATGCTCTGTGATGAGAATGCCCTGAAATTCTAAATTACAAACTTTTCAAGTTTACTTTTTATAACTAGCTTCCCAGTAATCATATAACCCTGCTGTCATGGATAATTTAAAATAACTTCTTTTCAAGAAAGAATGATGGTGATTAACACTGAATAAAAATATACAAGAGGAAAATGGTCCTTTATGTCGCAATTGTCTTTCTTACAAATTGCACTTCCTCTAGTGCCTGCAGTTCTTCCCATATCCATTTCCCTTCATCAGTATCTCTGTTTACCTTGGCTCAGTGATTCTAGCCGAGCGCAGGTTTCTGAATGAAGTTATATTTAATTTGTTCACTTTTTACTTTAATTGGTTCCAAACAGTGACTTCAAACACATTGAAATTTTGGTATTTTAATTTGTTAGTTTCTTCAAGACTTTTTTTTTTTTTTTTTTTGGCTATAGGTGGCAAGTTTTATCATCGTGGGGATCTGCAAGAGTGGCTGTGACATGCTGGACTCAGCTGGTTCCAGCTGGTTCCACAATGGACCCACCACAGGACATGGCTCAGCGTGTAAGCCAAGCTGGTGGTACCTTTGGGCAAAAATATTTAGGAAGCAGAAAATGCTGCACAGACAGTGAGGAGTGAGGGGAAAAGTGAGAAACAGCCCTAAGAACACCAAAGTTGGAGAATAAAGAAGGGGAGGAGGTGTTGCAACTGCTGCAAAAGAGATTCCCCTGAAGCCCTTAGAGTGAACCATGCCAGAGTTCCATATTGCACCAACCAGATAACCACATTGCAGTCTATACCACAGGGGACCTGACACCAGAGCAACTGGATATTTCCTGGAGGAATTGTGATCTGCTGAGACCCCACACTAGAGAAAATTTTCCTGACAGGAAAGAAGCACACAGAGGACTTACTCTGGTGCAGATTTACTTTGAAGGCTTCAGGTGGAGAGGACCCAGGGAGGAGTTGGGCAAACGTGTAAGAAGGAAGGAGTAGCAGAGAGTAGCTGCTATCGACTGACCATTTTCTCCTGTCCCCTATAATCCTTGTCCCTCTGGGAATGGAATAGGTGGAGGAATTGGAAATGCAGGGTTGGAATTAAGTTATTGAAAAAGAGATGCGTGTGTGTGTAGGAATGTGTTTTGGTTTTGTTTCCAGTCATCTAGATCTATCTTAATTAGCAATAAATTAAATACATTTTCCCTAAGTTATCTCTCTTTTGCCTACTGTTAAGTGATTTTTCTCTCTTGATTTTAACCGTGAACTCTATAATCTTATTTTCTTTTCCTGTCCTGCTAAAGAGGGGGAGTGGGAGAGAGGCTGGGTGGGAATCTGTCAGCTGGTCAGGTTTAATCCTACATATTTCAATCTATATTTCAATGTAAATTTTAATTCTCTGTCAGAATTCTGATACTTTAAGTCTGAGTTTATCATACCACTGTTAACACTCTCAAATGAAGGCTGCAACTTAGAAGACAGATAGGGATGTACTCATGATCCTTTGCATTTTAATCTGAATAGCAGCTTAGAGCAATCTGTTTTATAAAATTTTCTTTGCTTCTGCTAGCAATACCTCCATTAATTATTGGCAGGAATTTTTAATTGCAGACATAAGCACTATGTTTATGATTATTTTTTAAATTAATGATAGGCATTATATGAAAAATTGTTAGAAGATAGTGTTTCTCACTATTAGTATACTCTGTCCTTGTTTCATGTAGATTATACTTTGAGATCATAAACAAAAGAAAGGAAACATTTGCAAACTCATACTTAAGGTTCAAGAAGAAAGAAAGAGAGGGAAACAAATGCCCAAAGTGTGAAATTTTAATGTTTACATTCTCCCAGAGAATTTTCATTTCTTTAGTTCTGTAGTGCCTGAGGTCCTGGTGTACAAATCAGGCTTCCTGCACACATTCATGGTAACTGAAGAGATACAAATATGAGAAACATATTATGTTCTTTAAACTTTCATTTCTCATCATGCTGTAGCTGAGAAAATTAGCTTCAGTAAAGCAAAATAGTGAAACTGTTAGA
Source organism: Grantiella picta (assembly GCA_013397955.1). Lineage (NCBI taxonomy): Eukaryota > Metazoa > Chordata > Aves > Passeriformes > Meliphagidae > Grantiella > Grantiella picta. The sequence continues at coordinate 154,386 of VZRM01006430.1, read as the reverse complement.
AACACTAAATGATTGAAATTAGAAGAGACCTCTTGAGATCATCAGATCCAAACCATAGCTCAAAGCAGGGTCAAATAGAGCAACTTCTTCAGGGCTGTTTTCTGTCAAGTTTGGCATTTCTCCAAGCATGGTGCCTCCACATTCTGTCCAGGCAATCTGTTCTAATGTTTAATGAAACTTAGAGTGAAAATATTTGGGCTTCTTTTAAAGGGGCAGGGGAGGGTGAGGGAAAGTGTGGAGGGTGTTTTCTTGTTGTTGTTGCTTCGTTTTTGTTGTTTCTTGTAATTTCTTGTACTTTTTTATCAAATTATTTTGAAAAAAATATGGTGATTTTTAGTTTTGTGAGTATTTGGGTATTTCTGAAGCATTGGGTAAATTTCTGTACCTAAATAATACAACCATGGAAAGAGTTTGGTTGGAAGGGACCTTAAGAAACACCTGGTTCCATCCACTTTGCATGGGCAGGGGTGACGTGCATTAGATCAAGGTGCTCAAGGTCCCATCCAACCTGTCCCTGACAACTTCTCCCACCAAACACTTCCGGTGTCTCACCACCTCTGACTTCCCAACATCTAATCTAAATCTCTCCTCTTTCAGTTTAAAACTGATCCCCCTTACCCTATCACTGCCTGCCTGTGTAAAAAGTTGCTCTTCCTCTTTTTTATAAGCCCCCTTTAATACTGCAAGTCTGATATGAGGTCTCCCAGGAGCCTTCTGTTCTCCATGTTTTAAAACTCCAGGTCTCTCAGCCTGTCTTTGTGCAAGACTTGTCCCAGCCCCCTCTGGGGCCTCCTCCTGACCCATTCTAATAGGTTCATGTCTTTTTCTGTGCTGGGAACCCCAGACCTGGATGCAGTACTCCAGATGGAGTCACAGGAGGGCAGAGAAGAAGGACAGAATCACCTTCCTTGACTTGCTGGCCATATTACTGATTCAGTCCAGGATACAGTTGTCCTTCTGGACTTCAAGCTCATATTGTTGGCTCATGTCCAGCTTTTTGTCCACCAGAACCTCCAAGTGCTTCTCCACAGGGTTGCTCTCAATGAGCTGTTCTTGCAGTCTGTACTCATGCCTGGGCTTGCCCCAACCCAGTTGCAGGACCTTGCATTGGACTAGTGGAATGTCATGAGAGTCCCATGAGCCCATTCCTCAAGTTTGTCCAAGTCCCACTGGATGGCATCTCTTCCTTCTCTTGTGTCAACTGCACCACTCAGCTTGTAAATGGTACAAGTGATCATCAATCTAAAACGTAGGTAATTCATACTATTTTTTGTGATTCCTATGTAATAATGGTAGTTTTGATTTATACCCCTCTAAAGAGAGAAAATAATGGTGGAAATGCCCAAGCATACAGTTCGTGAACACTTAGATTGAAATCTGTTGGCAGTAGCATTCAGAAAATACCTCATCATTCAGAAATCCTGCCTGAAAAGGCATTGAAACTCATAAATGGCAGCATTTCTTAAAGTGTTCTTTGAAAAAAGACTTACCCCTTACAGATAAACTCTCCTGTGCAAATTTACTTCCATGAAAAATAAAACCAAATTTATTTTACAGTTAAGCACACAAAGCATAAATAAAAATTCCTTACTGGTTGGACCCAAATGACTACCTCCAATCATCTTTTTGTGGTCAGAAAATAAGTGTCAAGGGATATGGGAATACTGATTCACATTAAAAATAAAATTTTTCATATTTTTAAATACACTGCTCAAAAAAACATGTGAAGTAATGCAATTTAAATCAATTCATTAAAGTTTAAACTTCCATTTACAGATTATTAAATCTAGCTATGGACTTCTCAATATTGCAAGAAGAGAAATGGTCTTTATAAAATATTTTGTAGAGTTTTCTTATAGTGATACTTGAATTCCAGTATTGGTACGTGAGGAATTGTGTGTGAGACAACTCATCAATTTTGACCCACTTGTATTTTAAAATTTTAAATCACTTGTTCATTCCAAATATCAGTTCCAATTCTGTGTATTTTTTTCTTTAATGTGAATAGTCACATCACCTTAAATTTTAATTCAAGTATCAAAAGTAACTATAAACTTCATACTAAAATTGATCCAAATAATTTCATATCATGTAGTGACTTTGTCTCAAAAAATCTCTAAATTAAGCCAGCTTTTTTGCCTCTCTGCCCACCAGTAATTGTGATCTTGGCAAATTGTTTTAAAAATAGGAAATTATTTTTTTGATTACTAATACCTCAAGTTGTTTTATTGCTTTATGAAAAATTTTAAGTGAAGATTTTGGATTGCTGAATCTTGATTGGATATGAAATTGCTGAAAAAATGTTGAAGAATATTTTTAATTTTATATTAATTATTATTAATCAGAAAAAAATTAATAAATGCAATTATTTTGATAATAGTGTGTTCATTAAGTAAATGTAACTTCACAACAGTCACATCTTTGATAACACTTTTGATTTTTTAAATAGTACAAAACTATAGCTACATATATAGTTATGCCGAAATTAATTTTTTTTTATGATAACCAGAGCTAATAAATTTTGAGAGCTGCAGTGTGACGTCTAGAAGTCACAGACTGTTTTTCACCCATTTCCCACAGTTCACTTACATGAAGTGAAACGGTCAAAGGAGTCTGGGGTGAGAACTATTGATTGCATTCCTTGTTAGAGGATGTGTTCATTATAAACTCAATAATCAGTCATGAGACAGATCAGCGTTTGACTTTTAAACTGTTGTAATTATGCTTCTGCACATTAAACATTCTCACACTCAACATCGCTGGAAGGGGCAAAGGCTCCTACCACACAAAATGTTTTACTTACACCTCATTTTCCGAAGTCATGAGATTATATCAAACTGCATAATTAAAATATATATTAATTTATATAAAAATCTAGTTTGATTCAAATGCACAATGATAATTCCCAATAAAGCAGAGTTAAGTGACTCCAGGTCTTCAGGATTGTAGTTTGGTTGCTAAATTTGTGATACCCTTGGCTTGTGACTTCCATGGTGAAAACTATTGAATCAAAAGTAAATAGCAAACTGTTCATTGCATTAAATCACTTTGTGCAAGTAGACATATTCTCTTATATACATATAGAGATGCAGGTATAGGTCTGGACATAGATGATATAGATAAATGTATATACAGAGAGATTGCCACAGAGCAAAATGAAAAATTCTTAATTAAATATTTAGATTTTCATTGAATTTTGTTCTTACAACATAGGTCCATCACAAGAATTAAGAGAGGGAATAACAGTGTAACAAAAAAACAAGAGTATCTCCCTTGTATGAGCAGCATAAGAATAATGAACTAACCATGTTGGCTAGAAACTTTCTAATAAGCCAGGAAGGTTTTAATTATGGAGGAATTGTGTTGGAGGATAATACTGGCAATTTAAATTGTTGAACAGAAATATCTGAGCTGTGTGGTTCACACAGATAACACTAGTTCTTTACAGTGTTTTCCATAAATTATGTTCCTTTAACCTAAGTAGTTTCATTATACTTACTGTATAATTAAATTACTACATTAGTATTAGTAGTCAAATTTGCATATTGCAAAGAAAAAAGTAATGTTGTTTCATTCCAAAAATCTTAAATGGAATTTTCAAAATGAATATTTATTAAGTATTGTGAAGTAGATTTGATGATGATTTTTTATTTTGCTGCTTGTCTTTGTAATTGCAGCATTATTCTTATGTAAATTGGTGTATTGAGCAGTTGGAGAAAAGAAACTCTCTGGTTTCTTATTAATGTTATCATAAGACTAATGAAAACAGTGTGGGACCCACAGACCCTAGCACTCCCACGGGGCCATCATGAATTCACATATACACATACTAATTTTTTGTGGCAAGGTTTTAGTAGTGGAAGGTTTCCTTCTCGGAGAAGAGACAATTTTTAATCCCTGTGTGGGACAGAGCAAGTTTCAGGTGGTTTTGGTCCTGCTTTTATTTCTTGTCATCCCACTCTTTTAATAATTGACAACAAATATTTATTCTCCCCAGCTGGGAAGGGTATGCAAATAAGAGAAAGCCCAGTAACAGGATCAAAGGCAATGGGCACAATATGAAACACAGGACATTCCCTCTGAACATCAGAAAACTTTTTTTTTCACTGTGAGGTTGACTGAGCAGTGGCACAGGTTGTCCAGGCAGTAATCTTCCTCCTCAAAAAAAGTAAAAATTAGTCTGGATGTGTTCCTAATCAATTTACTGTTGGATCCTTCTCGAGCAGGGGTAGCTGGGCCAGATGGCCCCCAGAGGTCCCTTCTAACCTTAATCACTCTATGAATCTGCATAAGATAAGAAAGTATTCAGCAAAATATAAACAATACACAAAAAACCTTAACTAATACATATACAGAAATCAAAAGTAAATGAAGAGGATATACTTGAAAATGTAAAAAGTATGTAACTAGTGTGAGCTGTATATTGAAGGGGAATTTGAAAAGAGTTTAAAAACCTTTGCAAAACAGCACTTATTGACTACTAGTGGTAGTGGAGAAATCCAAGAGCCAAGCCTTCCAGGACTCCTATTTGGACAATCCCCAAATGCACATTGTAGTTAGAGAAGGTAGTGATGAGCTAAACATATAACAGCTTAAAATGAGAGATTGGAAATAAATGAGAAGTCCTGCAGCTGTAAAATGTACATTGGAACAAAATGATGGAACACAGAGAGAGCACCAATGATCTTTTATATCACATGGGTCCCTAAGAAGGGAAATAAGAAAAGTTATTCAACACTTCTAACACCAGGACATGAAGTTTTCAGACACATCAGACTTATAAACTTAACAAAATGAAAATGATTTTGCATGCAATGGTTAAACTATGAAATTTCTTGGCACAGCAATAAACAAATGCTTTTAGCCGTACAGGATAATGCAAAGATTCAAAGACACATCATAATGCAGTAGTTTCATCAATGGCTATTAAACAGAGGTTATATACATGTGAGTTTTATTTCAATCAGCATTTCCATTTAGAAGGAAGAGAAACTCACAGTTTTCTACATTTGACTCATTTTTCCTCATTAAAACTGCATTGAAGCTTGCAATCTGGATTCCTTTTATATGAAACAACATTGAAATATGAAGTCTGGGAGCACATATAATGTGGTGTAAAGGTTAATATTTATCAGTCCACTGTACAAAGTTAGATTTATGCCAGAGGACTCATTCTCCCTCACCAACCCAAAATACACAAAATTTTGCCCTCTGGACTAACAAATTCTCTGTCAGATGTTCATTGTGTTGCACTAATTTTTGACAGTCACCATGGTTTAGGTTGGATCAGCTGACAAAGTGCTTAATCTATGCTTTTTCTCTATCCTTATTTTCCCCCTCAAGTCTCTACTTTGTCCTGAGCTGGTTCTAAGCATTTTTTAAATTTGATAGCTTTGCTGGTGGTCAAGTGACTATTGCTTGACCTGTTTTTGTGTTAGTTCTCTTATCTGTCTGGTAAAATAATCTTAACTTGAAATATTTAAGTTCAATTTATTTCAGTTTCCTGCAAACATTCGTAGTTGACTCTTCTCCTGTTTTTGCTGTGTCATACATTCAGTCTCCCCCAGTTGCCTCAGCAAGGTGACAGGCAGTGCAGAACTGTAAGTGCAAAACATTTTCTGTCTCCTGTTCCTTGTTTTGTTTTCCTCTGCTGCACCATGTTATTTACTCATTTTCTCCTGCCACAGCATGGGTCACCTGCGAGCTGCATCCCTCAGGGAGGCAGTCCCTGTCCTGCCAGGAGATTCTCACTACCTGCAGTTCCTTGGGCTGTCCTGTCCCACCGTGGGCTCCCTGCAGTCCTGCAGCAGCATGTCCTCTTGGACACTGTGCCTTCTTCCAAGATTTTCTCTCTAGCTATGTCCACAAAAACGACCATTTCCCTGTTTTCCTCTGCTACTTCCATTTTTCCTTTCATGTGTCCTCTATATGTCTCCCGTCCTTATGACTACCGTTTTCCTTTAAATATGACTGAGGCAGGGTTCCAGGAGCTTCCCTTCAGTTTTGGCTTCCAGTGGGATGCTCACATCAGTGTGAGAGCTGGCAGGATGGATTTTGGAGAAATATGTGCAATGATTTTTTTTTTTTTTAAGCAACTGCAATATTTAAAATTTTTGCTAAATTTTTGTATTTTTTGAAAAAATATTAACTTAAAGAGAAATATTTAGATAAAGTTTTGTAAGTAATTTTCACATTATTATCTAATTTTCTTATTATGTGGTCTACTAAGTAATACTTTATATATGTGTGTGTGGGTATACACATAAGCTATACCAGTAGTTTCCAAACTCACACATTAGAAACCTTCAATGTTTCCCTGTCTTCTAGGTTCCTGTGCATTTGCATCAGCTGTAGTTTGTCCCTGGAGAATTCAGAAAAAGATATTTCAAAAACTGAGGACGTTTTAGTCCTAATATTCCACTCATGTTGCAGCACATGGTTCTTCAAACTGGAATTTTTGTCAAAAGAATTAAATCCAATGGAAACACACTTACAGGCATTACTAAAATACTAAGAAAATTATATAATTTAATTGTGCCAAATGAAGACTATGAAGACAAAGAGATGGTAGGCAAGAGAATTAAAGGAAGTCAGGAACTAACTAGAATATTTTTATTTTTCTATTTCTAGAGAGGATATGGCTAAGAAAATGCTAATTTTTTCACTTGCAGTAATAATTTTTGGTAATACAATTTATACCTGTGTGTTGCATATAGATACAAAATATGAAAAGCCCTTTTGTGTATTTATGTTAAGTCACATTCTAAAAGTTTTGTGGTTTTATTGCTATGGCAACATATTTCAAATTTAATAACTTTCTGTACTGTAATTTTCCATTCTTACTCATATTTTGGGGGGTATTTGTTATGTAGTTTTTTTGGTTGGTTGGTTGGTTGGATTTTGGTCAGAACAGCGAGCATAGAAGCCATAAAAATGTATTTTTATAATACAAATTTAATTAAATTAAAAACATATAAAAATTATTTTCCATATTTACCAGAGAGAGCGAAGATATAAAAATTGTGAGATACTGGGAAAATAGTTTAATGTGAATTCTTACTAAATGATTCCATTTTGCTTCTAGCTTTGTTTCAGAAAAGAAAACTTGTTTTGAATCCATTGTGTTAAATGTTTACTATCAAACAGAATTCCAAAGGCAAATATTTTTAGAACTTTAAAAAGTTGAAAGCTATTACAGGGATTTTTGTTGTTTCATTTTCTTTCTTCTTGCTTCATGCAGTTTCCATAAAAAAGGCAATATACTGTGCAAGTAACTCTGCAGATAAATACATTTGCAGTGCTATCCAAGACTGAATTCAATTCTGAGTTAAACCATGCCTGCCAATTATTTCCAGCTATTTGATAGACCAGTTCTATTCAATTTAAATTCCATTCTCAACAAAAATATACAACAAAATGATACACTCAGAAAATAATACTTTGTGAGAGATGGAAAAAAAACCAGTTTTTTTTTTTACTGTTCCTTTCGTGGAAATAAAAAGAGGAACAGCTAGAATCTGCAAAAAGATGTCATATTATAGTACTAGCACTGTGGATGTTTTAAAGCTGTTGTCAAGGAAAGGTGTATGACTAGGTCAGAGGTCAAAAAAGTCTCTCAAGTTCATGTTTAAAAAAAAAACAACCACCCCAAAAAAACCCAAACCTGTCTGCTTTCAAAATATGTTTTAAAATTAATACTTATTAATTATTTCATAGCCAAAGACATTATTCCAGTTTTTCAATTCAATATAGAATTATATTAATTTTTAAACCGATATCTTGTACAACACATAGGCAGGAATTTCTAGCTTAGTTTCTGTTGAGGGTGATGAAAATTCTGCAGAGTAAAAGTATGTACTTTTAAAATAGGAGAAAATTAAATACCCTTTTTTACTGCGTTGGGGTCTTTTTAATAAAGGGAGAAAAAGAAAAAGGTCACAGAGAAATACCGTACCTCTTACACATTTCCCTTCTTCACATATTCATAGCCTAATTCATTTCTACAAAATATTCCACAGGCTACTCGATCTTCACTATACCTGATTGCTTTCCTCAAGTGAGGCATAAAATTTGTTTTCTCTCCATAACTTTCACTGACTTTGACTGGCATAAAATACAAAGAAAAAGAAATTGTTGTCATTATATTTACGTAATAAGTTTGCAATTATTTTAGTAACCTCTATCAGAAAAATTAGATAATATTGTAATCTTTGTTTCTATTGTTTGACCTCTACCTGTATGAGAGATTGTTTGGTTTTTTTTTCATGGGAAGCTAGTCATAGAATATATGCAAATGTATATCGGTGATAATTAGATTTTGTTGGGACAAAATCCATTTGTCTATGTAATAAATAATATGAATCTTTAAGCATGGATGTATGAACACAGAGATAAAAATATAATTTTTTATTATTTTATTTGTAGCTATTTTATTAAGAGCTAACTTTGAGGTAAAAAGTGCCCATTGGTTTATAATTCTTGAAAATTCTTATTAGAATAAGCTCTGTTCAATCATCCTAATTTCCATGTACAATTGTCTTGACAGATGCTTACTTCACATTTTATGAACCAATTTCATGCACACATCATTTAACTTGAAGTTTACTCTTGAAGATAAGCACAAGCAAAACAACGTATTTTTTTCAGCACATTGTTTTAAAGAAAGTGGTGGTTCGATTCTTAGATAAAGCAAAACTTCAATAATTTGCTTAGCATTTTGCAAGATATATGGTGAGCTAGTAGTATTTTATTTTGTAAGATTGTATCAAATTTTAGTAATATATTTTTAAAGGAATATTAAATAAAAGACTCTATTACATCTTGCAAGAAACTGAAACCAAATTTCTCTGTTGCCTGTACCAGCTTGAATGATTCACTTTCTGGGGAAGTGAGTCCATCTCTTTTAAGGAACAGTTAATTTCAGTTAAAAAAAGCAGAAGTAGAACAGATGTACTCAAGATTGGAAACTTCTCAGGTGCATATTTTACTGATATGAAATGCTTGCAAAGAATTTCAAGGCCAAGCTTTAATTTTCAACCTGTCTGAACTCCTTGCTAAGCTTTTTCTCACCTCTAGACTGGACTACACAAAGAAATGACAGAATAGTTTACAACACAACACCAATATTGATAAAACAGAATCACTTTTCCTTAGACAGTTCTTAAAATTGATTACATATTGTACCTATTGTGTATGAACTGCTTTTTCGGTGGGCTTACTGGTGAAGAATTGCTCATCATTTGTCATGTTAACAAAAATAATATTTTTACAAGTTGCAAAGCTCAACTTTTTAGAAAGGCTTTGTTTGCAACAAAAAAGTTCTGATTTTCTTTTTCTTTCATATCTACCTTCTATTAAAAATTGGGTTTGGTTTACTTTTAATATGAAGTGGAACTGAATATCCACTGTCAAAATTGTCCTTTACTTTTGCCAAGCTGAATATATTGCAGAGTTGAAATCATACAGGTTGGGAAATTGTAATTGTAGTGATTTTTAGTATCAGAACTGCCTAATTGGGGAAGAGTAGTTACTTTCTTGATTTCTTTTTCCATATTAATCAGAATCATTATAACTACATAAGTTTTCTGAAAAGAATGTAAATCAAAGACTGCATAACATTCTAACAGATAATACAAATTTTAAGCAGAAGAATCTCCATAATGTTTTACTATTTACACCCAATAATCAATGAATGACTCAGTGGTCCCACCTGTCGCACATTTATTTGACTTAAAGTCCTAAGATATTTATTTGTTCTCTGAATCTCATCATTCAGAAATAATGCAAGGCCTGTGAGATAATGGATCACAGTATGCATAAAAAGGAGTGCTATCCATAATGTAGAAGTAAAAACCTGGAAAAGTTTACTAACTCTAGGAAAGATTATGGTGCTCAATAGATGGGTTTTATATCAATCAACATCCTATAATAATCTTTTCAAGGGTCAATACTCCAACAGTCAGCTCAATATTTCCCACAGTTAACACCAGATACTGGGAATGTTTTTGTCTTAAATTAATTTAATTCAGAGGAATTATTGTCACTGTGTGAGGGTAGGCATGGAAATTGGAGGACGGTGTCTTTCACCTGTCAGGAAAATCATGCCCAGATTTTCTTGAAAAGTACACAATTTATAAGTCTTATATCTTATTCTTTTCTTTACAAAAAGCCTCAGGTATGTATCTCTGGGTTTTAACAGAACTATTTCAAGAGCTATTTTGACATCCTGCGATATTCTTGAATCTGGAGAATTCCTGCCATGCTGCCCTTGCCTCATTGAAATGCAAAGCCTCTATCTTCTTTTAGTTCTCCACTGTCTTCTTTAGAATCACTTTCAGTAGGCAACTGCACTGACCTTCTGTACACTCAACATTTCACCTTCCACAAAGAGTTTTAGCCCAGCAAAAAACATTATTTACTTGGACATAGTAACTACAGCTCTTGTGTTAAATAAGAGACAAAGACTGATGCCTGTCTCCAAGACGAGGTAGAACAGAGGTAGATGCCTGTCTCCAGACGAGGTAGAACAGACTGGCTCATAATCACACTATTTACAACTACTCCAATCTGTAATAAATTTGTTCAAGAGAGAGATTTGGAGCAGTGTAGAACAGGGGCAGCATGTGAGCTAACAGCACAGGGCTCCACTGCTTGAACTGGTTCTTCATTCGCTTTTATTGATGTACTGCTCTGTAACAGGACATAGGTACTCCTCATATCACTGCTCCTACCAATCGGAGGAAGATCTGCAGCATCCTCCACATCCATTACTGTCTTCAGAGCACTCAACTATTACTTCAGACATCACTTTCAAAAAATAGATGTGATTAAAGAGCAATTTATCATAGGCTCTGTAAAATATCTTAAATCAAATCAATCTGTATGGGTGTGTTGAAGGAGAGTATCTCCTCCTCTAAGGGCACCTGGTCAAAGGAGTCATAAATCAGGACAGACCTGACCAAGAAATTATAAGAAAGGTTGTAAAAAGAACAAACCTTGCCACTGGCCTGGAGAGTATGTGGGCTGTGAAAATGCTTCTTTTTTTTTCAGCTGAGTGGATAAAGAAAGGGAGAGAGAAACCAGATGGTCATAAAACCTGTCCAGTTAACATTTATATAGATAGTAAGCAGAAGCAATGAGTCAGTCACACTAGTTGATGAAGTTTCAAGAAACTGCAGACAAACTGGCACTTTGTAACTCAGAAGGATGCAAGACTGAGGGTTGAAGATGTTGGAGGGGGTTGGTGTGAACATGCAACATGCAAATGAAGGGGGAGAAGGGAGAAACAAATGAAGAATAAACAGAAAAGTATGTAAAACAGGGCTGATGGCATGTTAATCAGACCTGGCTAGTGCACTTGCCTGGCTACACTCTATGCCTGACCATCACAGTTTGTCCTGTCTTGTCATATTTTCTTATTAAACCTTTTCTTAACCCTGTTCCTGTATACTATCACTATCCACATCAAGTAATGCTGCAGGGAATTGGTGCCAGCTACCGAAGGGAGTAGCATGGGGAGACTGCATGCCAGCTCCTGGAGTGAGACGGGGCTCCTTGCCTGGGGCCTCAGCTACTGGAGCCACTTGGGTTCTTGGAGTTCACTGGGGTAGGAATATTGTATGTTAACAAAGCCACTGTTCTAGTTTGGACTGGGATAGAGTTAATTCTTTTCTTAACATCTGGTACACTGCTAATATGGATAAAATTAACTCTATCCCAGCCAAAACCAGGACAAGCCACTGGAGGAACCAGGGAGAGTGAGGCAAGTGATGGGCTCAGCAACCATGGCTGCAGTGGGACTGCAGATCACAGCCCCTGGGCCTTTTTTTGGGTGATGGGAGTGAATGTCTGTGCCTTCCTCAAGCCAGATGTATATGGGATGGGCTGTGGCATTCACTGGCACAATTCAAGCTGGACCAGCAAGAAAGTAGGATGCCCAGGTTTGCAAAGGGATAGGCAGGCAGGCAGGATCTGTGCTGATATTTAGTGGCGAGCTATGAGTGTGTGAGTGCTGCATGTTTGCGCCCAGCTGGTGGACCAGGAATGTGGACCAGGAATGTGTGGGGCATATAAGGGGGAATGGGATTCAGGCAAGGGTTCTGGGCAGTAATAATGGCCATCACAGTGCTTAGGACATCCCTGAATGTGCATATGCTTGTAAACCTGGAGAGTGCATTTGTGCACTGCACTGGTGACCTCCTGCCTCTGCCAGCCCGAGAGGAAAAGACATGGTTGGGCTCATGCCTGGTGTGAGTCATGAAAATATGGTGCTGTTAAAGGTACCTGTGACCAACTACCTGCGTGCCAGGCTGTATCTGTGTCCTCTGTGTGTCTCTCTGGGATATGTGCTCAGCTTTGCTGCTGGTTGAACCTGTGAGCAGGAGAGCAGCAGCCACTCCCTCAGCCTGGGCACAGAACATGTGCTCGGGCAGTGAGCTGGGTCCAGCGGCCACACAGGACAGGTCCCAGGCCAGAGCAGCTGCAGGAGATGGCCCTGCTCTTAAAATTTGTTATCAGAATCGGATTCCAAAACTGCTTCCTTTGCAGCACAGGGTATGAAGAAAGCCTAAAAGGATTCCCTTAGTTTTGGATTATTAACTCTTGCATGCCTAATATTCAAAATAACTAATGTACCATAGAAGGTCCCACTGAAAGGTCATTCTTTTTTCCCAATATCAGTATGTTTCTCAGGATTAATCTCTATTTGTCAGGTGACAGAAGAAATAGGTGGAGATATGTAGTAAGAATTTAAGGTAGAATAAAAACACGTATTGAAATCAGAATTATCCTCAATATAGCATTCAATCTGCATTTTCTTGAATCTACCTCTAGTGTATGTAAACACTGTCTCATCTACATAGGCAAAGATTCTGCCACCTATTATGATTTTATGTGGATATGGCTACAGACATAAATCCTTTTTTCTTTTATTTTTTTTCCCTGAGGGTTTATGGCAAAGACAATTCATAAAGGCAGCAAGATGGATTAAATACACTTCTTGAGAAGTAAGGCACATTCATTACTGACTAGATGAAACTGGAAGCAAACAGCAAATTTGGGCAAAATAGTGAAGTAATTTCTGGATCTAGGGAATGTCAATAAACCCAAAATAGAACTGGAGACTACCAGCATGCTCACAGTGAATGTTCCGAGGTGGTTTGCATCATTCACTTAGTTGGTATTATTGAGGATTGTTTAAAGTTTGCTATTCCCCCAAAATGGGGGATACCCTAAGAATGGTATGTGATGATAATGATAAGCACCATAAGAATGGAGATGTACAGAATATGGACATGATTCAGTCTTAAATTTTATATGAAGTTGCTGGTTTGTCATCCCCTTGCCTCTGTAAATCTGTGTTTTAATCCAGAACTCTATCAATTACATTAGTAGAATTTAAGTGCCTGACTGTTTTTTTGAAGGAAGACAGTAGCCTAGACATAAGCTGACTTCATAACTAAATGACTGCATATGATGACATCAACAACATTCATATTCCAGGGTTTTCCTGTCCTGGAAGAGGTCTTCTACTTGAAAATACAAGGTATTATTTTGTAGACATGGCTTTATTATTCAGTCCAAGCAATCTGAAAACACAGCATGCTCTTCAATATGACATTGTTTTACATTTCTTATTCCCAACCCTCTCTCCATTTTCTAGCCCTCTCTGCTCTAGAGAACTTAGGCCTTTCCTTATCTATGCTTAAACTCCTGCTGTCTAACACATTTATCTACTTCCAGTACTTTCCCCAAAGTGCCCATTAAGCCAATACATTTCAACTGTTTAAACAGCTACTGTAATCTAAAATGTTCCCAATGGAAGATGAAATAAAACTAGGCTTGCCATATGGATGAGATTTATATAAGCAAAAGCTGTTCACGTGGAAATGTGTAAATTTGGAAAGGCCCAGGCTCCCTTCAGTGATTCATCTCACCTCTATCCAGATTAAATGAACCATGACCTAAAAGTATCTATGCAAACACGAAGATATGAAATATATGTAAAAAAAAAAAAGAAAAAACAAGATAAGTAGGATGAAATAAGTTTATGATGATCAAACATTAATCTCACCAATAATGATCCATCACTGAAATAATTCTTACATTTAGGCTTGGTTTAGATCTTGGTCAACTAAAGTCAATGCAAATAATTCTTCATGAGTTTAGGGGTTCCTTCACTGGAATCATGTGAATGGAGAAGGGGAGTTAGACTTGTGTACAGTATCTGACTTTGTCATGGATAAATAAGTTAAAGTCAATATTAAATAGGTCCCATGTTCTGTTTGTGTAGTTGAAACACTGCTAAAGCTCCTCAACTGTACTAGTTCTAGTGTAAGGTGTGTATTTTAAGTCACAGAAGTAACAAAATAAACATCTGGCTGAGAACAGTGTTTCTTTACTTAGTAGAGTGGCTGTTTGCTTTTTATTTTGTTATTTATTTGAGGCCAGAATTAGAATACTGTCTAATAAAAAGCCCTAAGACAGAAGGAGAAATAATTTCTTTTATCTATTTATAAGTTCTTATCTATGTCATCCAAAATCAAAATGAATTTTTGCTCAGCAAAAATGTTAGCTAATTAGTTGTCAAATTGCCTGCTGTCTCTAGGTTTTCTTTTCTAAACTTATGTGTTATTTAAGTATTAAAACTTAGCTATTAAATTCTATAATTTAGGTGATTTGGGCACCAGGATGTGGAGGAAGGGTTGACAAACTTTATCTTTCCAGCATAGTCTGTTAAAAGGCATAATCCACAGGTACTGATGGAGCAACTGTCCCCATGTGGTTGGATTCTTTGACCTTAATGGGGCTCCAGAAGGACGATGCCTCTCGTCAAGGCTCAAGCTGCAAGCCTTTTGCTGAGCTGGGGCAGATCATATTCTAACCCGCAAAAGGTGTGTGATTCTTAAGGATCTGTACTGCCAAGCAAAAGAACTCCTGAGGGAGTTCAGCATCAGAGAGATCATAGCCTGTGCAGATTTTCTGAGGCTTCAAGGGCCAAAACCTTCAACTGCAGTGGAGGGTTAGGGAGAGTTTGTGCTTATGAAGTCTGAGAGTTGAAACACCCTTCATGATGAAGCTGGTGTGACCCCACACACCAGAAGGATGTCTCCTACCCTACCTAATGACTTGCTGTTATGGAGTAACTTCATTGTCCTCACAACTGATGAGGAATAAGGAATGCTGTAAATCTGAGTGTTTCTTGCAGCCGAGCCCAAGCCATTCTGAAGCAGTAGAAGGAAATTGTTACAAGGGTTACGGTAGGAGACTGCTGTGAGGAATTACGGCCCCTATCTCTTGATCTGTCTCCTTACCTAGAGAGCTCTACTTCACATCAGGGTCTAGATTTGGAATGTTAAGGAGAGCTTTTTAAGGCTTATTCATCCCTCTTCAATGTTACTCCCTGCTGTTCTTCCATTTGGGCTGTATTAGGAAGAGCCTGTTTCTGTCAGGTTGAAGGTGTTGGTCATTTACTTGACTACACGTGGAGTGCTCTGTTGAGTTCTGGGCTCCCTAGCACAGCAGAGAACTTAATAGAGTGAGTGCAGCAAAGGTGATGGAGGGACTGCAACATCTTTCCTTTGAGGGATGACACGGATCTAGTTCTGTTCAGTTTGGAGAAGAGAAGATTTTATGGGGGAAGGGATAAGGGGAGGATGGGGCACAGCAGATCTTTTCAATATATATGAAAAAATGGGAGATAATGAAGACGAGCAAGGCAGATTCTTCCCACTGCTACCCACTGATAGATATCAGACAATGGTACAAATTAAAGAATATAATAATTATCCTGATTTAAAGAGACCTCTTTTGCAATGAGTGTTCTCATACACAGAAAGAGTCTGCCCAGGGGTTATGGATTCTTTGTGGGGGGTGACAGTCAAAACCAGACTGGACACATTTCTGGGTAACCTATTGCGACTGTCTCTGCTTTAACAGGGTTGCATCATCTTAATAGGTCCCTTCCTGATCTCAACAGGTTTCCTCCAATCTCAAATTTTGTGGTTCAGTGTATTTGCTTTTTTGTCAAAAGCTCTTTTAAAGGAAGTGCTGTTTTGTAGGTTTCACTGGCATCTGATATTAATTACAAATTGGCTCATGGGAACATATTTCTGAAATTAGAATTGAACTTGTTCTAAGTTGATTTATTGGCACAAACAATCTGAAATTACTAGAGTGTGGGGACTGTTAATTTACAAATTTAATACATATGGATGAAAATATTGAGAAGTCAAGAAAACCCATGGTTATTTGAAACAGTTGTTTTTTTCAGTAATGCAGTTATAATATCAGGTTTCTGAGCTCAGTACTGATAATCACATTATAACCTAGGGTCTATTGAGGGAACTGGTTTGGTGAGAACTGGTGCTGAATGCTTCACAGGAAATAATGAACATCTTGATCTCATAAGAGTGTAGATACATTTTCATTGTATTTTGAGCATCAGTTCTTGATTTAAAGAAAACGTCTGGTGACAAGTTTGAGTTTCTGTGACTATCCATTAGCTGAGCATCCTTACTTGTTGACATCTCCTTAAGATTGACTTCATGAGGATCTGCTCCATGGTGTTCACAGGCACATAAGTTAGGATCACCGGTCTGCAGTTCCATGGGTCTTCCTTTCTCCCCTTTTGAAAAATATGAGTGATTTTCCCCTTTTCTCAGTCACAAAGGACTTCTCATCATCATGGCTTTTCAAATACACTTCCTGAAAATGCATACATAAAATGAATAGGCACACTAGATTTCCTTCTAGTCCTGCTTAACATCTTTATGAATGATTTGGAGGACATGATACAGTTTGCTCTTATCAAGCGCTCAGATGACATCAAACTGGTGGAATCAAGATGATATGCCAGAAGGCAGTAATGCCATTCAGAGTAATGCCATCCTGATTTTCGGGAGAAGTGTACCAGATGGAACCTTGTGAAATTCATAAGTAACAAATTCCAAGTCCTCCCTTTAGAAATGAAGACATGCGCCTTCGCCCTGGACCTGGCAATGGCACTGGCTGCCGTAGGAAAGAGCCACCAGGTGGGTTAGGACCAGAACACTTGGTCTGTTAAGAGAGGCAGAGGGACAGAAGTCTTGTTCAGACTGGAAATGAGATGAAAAATTCTCCCTGGGATGGACTGGAAGGTTCTCCCAGCAGCCCTGGGGTGCTTATGGGGTCATTAGCAAGGAGATGGAGGTAGTGCATGTATACTGCATATAGGCACTAGGTGTAAACTAAAAGTAGAGAGGTTCAGACTGGGTATAAGGAGGGGAAAACATGGGCAATGGAACAGATTGTTCAGAGAAGTTACTAGTCTCTATTGGTAGAGTTTTTGAAGACTCTTCAGAGCTTGACCTGGTTTGACACCATCTGAGCTCCCTTCCAGTCTTAATTATTGTGTGAATATCAGTGTCTGCACAAGTAAGCATGACAACAAAACCTGCAAGACTAAGATCTTAAAGGAACTCAACTATTTTTTTAATATATCTACCTTTTACAATGTAGCCATAAACAGTAATATTCAGATTCCCATTTCCTTAGGGTGTCAGATGGAACTCTGTTACAGTTGAATCTCATAGATGAATCTCATGAATCTGTAGATGAATCTAAAGATGAATCTCATCTATCCTCCAGAAGAACATTCCACAAGGTCCCATAACATTACTGTGAACCTCTTCAGGAGTCTCCAATATCCAAATGTGCCTAAAGTGGAATGTAGGCAAATTAATTTTAAACTTAGATATCCATGTCTGATATGACCACTTTAGGTTGACTATTTTTTGAGAGAAATTATCAACTTCAAACAGTAATGTATCAGATACCTACCTGATGAAAGCATGAAGAACCATGGATTTTTTCCATAAGAAATATTTTTGAAAGCAACAATTTATCTCTATTTAATAGAAAGAGAGTAATGTCTTATTTAGACACTTAGTTTTTAAAAATCTCTAAGATTTTTTAATTTTAGAGAATCTTAAATTCTCTAAGAATCTTTAAAAATTCAGTATCCTCCTGGTGAAGTCTCTGGACACTGATGGATTGTTGCAACAACCCCTCTATCTTCATTGGGAAAAGAAAAGGTTCAGAATTAGGATGAACAGAAATATTGAAGTGAGGACCATACCACCAGGTTGTATATATCAGAGAATGTGTGCATAACCATTTTAACTAGTACGAACATTTTTTTCAGTAATTTTTTTTTGTCTGTAACAATTAGATTTAGTGTAAAAATAATTCTTTGGTTAGACTATTTAAACTTATATTACATTAAAAAATAAATTCTTAGTTTTGCAAATAATGTATATTTTGTTGTTCATTCTAGGATTTTGAGTGTACAAAGATATACCATTCTGTTGCCTTCCTTCTGTTTGTACTACTACTTTGGGATATAAATAGAAATTTCGGAATGGGAAAAAATAGTGAGAAATTAATTTGAGAAAAAGGTTTCTCAAATTAAATGCAGGCACATGTAAAATCTCATTACATACTTGTTTTTCCAAAAAGTACTAAAAGAGTTTCAGTGTACTTGAATGAGTCAAAAGAGTAAGAGTGCAAGATTTTAACTGAGATTTTTATATCTGGGACCTATACCATTGAAGATTTTATATATGTTAGCAAGTCCTCAGGTAAACTTGCTCTATCAAAGCAGATTTTAAAAGGAATAATGAGAACCATTTGCCATTGTGGGTATAACAATAACTGTATTTTCCCTTTGTTTTATAACTTGAAAACTAATATTTCAGTAAATTCATAGAAATAAGTTGATATTTTTGCCAGCTGAGGCCAAATATCATAGATACATTGCCATTTACCTATATAAACGATTGCATCTTTCTGAATTGCTGTCATATTTCTTGTAAAAGGGTCAATTTTGTCATACTGGGCAAAATGAGTATAACTACAGTCATTTTTTTCTCAGGTTGTGTAAACAGAAAAATTTGCCCTTTTAAGAGAATCAAATCTTGCTAAATTTCCTGTTACATGCTACGCTTGGAAGCTTTGAATACAAAGGGGATGCAAAGAAGGAAGTGAAGGGAGACAAAGAGAATATTTCCACAGTTTTGAATATTAGTGTTCAAAGTAAATGCTTATTTTTTTGTTTTCAGTAGGTTATTACTTAGTGGCTTCTGTTTTACACAATAAATAAAGTGCACTGAGCACCTTTATTTAGCGGGACATTTTGTTGCTGTTATGTCGAAGAGTTTCCTGGCCACTTTATCCAGATAGTCCAAACATTTGGTTATCTGCATCTGCTGATAAGGCAGCATTGTCCTCTCCTCTGCCTTCTCCACGCCATGCTGACAATTTCTATCAGCCATGAGAATAATGGTCCACACACTGCAACAGGAGAAGACAATGGTTTAACTGAGCAACTCAATCTCCCCTCTGCTAGCAATGCCTTAGCTCTCCATACTAGACCTCTGATGTGCCTTCCATCTGACTCTGGCATAAACTCTCCTTTTTCTTTCAAACATCCATGGGTCTCAGTGTGTAGAAGGGAACACGCAGAATTCCCATTCCTTCCTTTTCTTGAGATGTGATCATACTAGTGGATTGCTGATCTTGCGCTTGTCTGATGCTAGTCTTATATCAGTCGTCAGGCATGCTTTATCTACCAGAGGTGCTCGTCCATTATGATCCTAGTAAGAAAGGCGCTTTGACCAAAATATCACTTCAAATGTAATTTACTGGAGCTGACACTATCAAGAAAGAGGGGATAGTACAGATACTCCTACTTTCCTTTGGATTCTGGAGACCCTAATTTCTAGAGAATGAAACAAATCTCCAATAAACACACAGCATGCCATGCAGATCACAATTTCAGGAAGTTTACCCTCTTTTGCTTCTCTGAGCTCTGACAGGATTTTCTTACAAGAAAAACAATTCTATTCTTAATGCCTACTGTTGATACCTATATAACATAAAACTGATATCTTTGATTATAAGCTGAAAGTTGCTTCAGTCAAAGATGCTTATGGGGATAATGTATTTTCTAGTACTCTTCATTTTAAATTTATTTATTTTGTCCATACAATTTGTCTGTTAAAACCTCAATTCTCTATTAAATATATATATAGTTATTTAGAATATTTACTGAGTGCATCTATGCTGAAATGCTTCTCTATTTTTCCAAAAGTCTGCTCTTCATTCTCCTCTACCTTAATATTATCATTGTGCTTCTAACTCTTGAGATAAATGAACTCAATTGAAGTAGAGATAGGAAATTCTTCCTTTGAAAGATTATAACTACAAATTTATGTTATGCCCCAGTGCAGCTATATTATTCATTAGTTAATTCTTCCTGAGAGAATTCAGAGAAATCTGAATTTAGATACCTTTTCTTTTTTGGAAGGGGACAAAGACCCAAATCCTTCCTAAGATTCCCCTACAGTAGTACTTCAAATATTTAGTTATGGAAATTTAAAAGCTGTGCAGTAATTTTATTTCAATTAAGCTACAGAAGCATTGTAATATTTGTTGTTATTATTTACAGTAGCCTACATACTTGTATTCAAATGATAATTTGAAAGTGCATTTTCCAACTGATCACTGGAAACCCTATAAACTTTAACACTGTGAAGGTCAATGGATTTATAATTATAACATGTAATTTAACAAGATGGCCCCTAATGCAAAAAAAAAGAAGGCAATATAATAACTTGTGAAGAAAATTTCACTTGAAGAGTCAGGAGGTGATGTCAACTAGCAGTAATTTATTAGCACTTTAAGAGCCTATGACTTAAGGAACTTTAAGCAGGAGAGACATAGGTTTTATGAGTTTACTTGAGGACATATCCCTAATTAAGAGCCATTAAATATATGCTGTAGAAACTCAATTGTTCTTTAGTGATCAGCTCTTCTAACATTAAATGACACCCTAAAAATTTAATGGTTTTCCATTAGTTGAAATAATGCTGTTTAACAGCTTAATGGCTAGAGCAGAATGCTGTAAATTAGATAATCTATGTCCTCATCGCTATTCTGACACTTGCTTTGGTGAGGTTGAAAAGGCAACATCTCCCTGCAACTCCTATCTTTTCCAAAATTGTAAATCAAATATTATATCATTTTCTAGGTTTACTGCGATATTGACCTTCTCTAACTCTACAAGCATGATATCACTCAGTGCCCTTTCACATGTTTCTTTCCTAGAGTAAAACTCCCATTTTCTCAGTGCTTTTGAATGCAGTTCCTCAATTTCAACTGAGATAACCTTGGGTTATTTGGCTTCTGGTAATATCAGACAATTAAAGGACTTTCATGTAAAGTAATAAATGTCATTTCAAAAATCTCTAAAAGTTATTGATGATTAAGAACTATCTCCACTTTTCCTACAGCCTTCTATTTATGGACTATGATACATGTACATTCATTAGACATTCTCCTCTCTCAAGCTCTTTTTCACTGTCTGCTCTTTACATTTTTCAAAAATATCTCTTAGGCTTACAGAAATGTTCCTGGACTTTTCTATTCTGAGATTTGCTTTAAAACTGTTATTAGGAAATGAATATTTCAATTATCATGGAAATGGTAATATAAATGCTCAGTAAGAACACTGTAATAAGGTTTTGTTTGTTTGTCTGTTTGTTTTCCTATGTAATTCTGCTGTAGGTTCTAGGAGTTAAACAGATTATCACATGATGAACTGCACATAAAAGCTCATTTTTCATGCAGCTTGGATCTGATTTTTTTATTGTATCATTGTGGTGAGGGTTAGTTAATAGAATGCTGAAAAGATACTAGAAATATAAGTTACTAACTGGTTTAGTACCATCCTGTGGGACAGATAGTTCAGTTATTTCTATAGACATAGTGTTGTGTGTTCTTTTTCCAAATACGATTCCACATACAATATGTGCTTCAGTGGGAATCTCAATTTCAATAAACTTGTGTGTTGTACTAGTAGTGATGATAAACTATTAGTGACTTTTGAAGTGTACCATGCTTGAAAGAAATGAGAAATCCTACTTACTCTGTGTTGAGTCTGACTGGGATGAAGCTAATTTTCTTCATAGTAGTATGGATTTGTGACTAAACCAATATCAATAATACACAGTGTTTTGGCTATTACCAAACAATTGCTGTACAGCATCAAGGTTCTCTTTTGCTCACTCTGCTCCCACTCTTCCCCTTTAGTGATTAGCTGAAAGTACACAAGAAGCTGGTAATGGACACAGCTGGAATAGCTGACCAGCTTTGACCTAAGCATTACTACATAACATATGATGTACGTAGTAATAAAACCTTGTGGAAAGGAGAAGGGAGGGGAATATTCAAGATTTTGATGTTTGACTTCCCAAGTAACTATTCATGTTTTCCTGGAAGTGGCTGAACACCTGCATGATGATAGGAAGTAGTGAATGAATTCCTTATTTAGCTTTGCTTGAATGCACAGCTTTTTTTTCCCACCTATTGAACATCTAAATCCCTGAAGATTCCTTCTAGTTTGTTCATGTCCCACAAGAGAGGGAGGTGAGTGAGCAGCTGTGTGGGAACTTGACTGTTGCTCAGGGTCAACTACTGCATAGTCTTAAGTTTGTTTTTACTGCTAAATGGAAAGATAATAAATGTATAGCAACGTTAATAAAAAAGTGAGAAACTTAATCAGAGAAGTATAAAATTAGGAAGAAAATTATTTTTCAGATAAAAGTTTTAAGAAGACTAAATTAAATTTGTATCACTTGAGGGAATAATTATGCCTTCTTTTTCTTCATTAAATTTGATACTATATCTGAACAACTGTATCCAACAAATCAGAAGTTAGTCATAATTTGACTTGGATTTTGCTTCACTAGAATAAATACAATGCAGGTCAAATGGGGTTTTACTTGAAATAAATAAATATATATATATATATATATATATATATGAAGGACCTGAGTGAATATCTTTGACTTTTTAGAAAGTTTCATAAATTCCTATATTCAGTATAAAAAATAAATTAAAGACAGAAAACTAAAATGTAAATATTCAAAATGTTCAAACTATCATGCTATGTCCAGATAAAATTACATGCTTATATTGAAAAAAAGGCTAATGGACTTGAACAATTCAATTCCTTGAATTCAAACCACTTGTAAAGATTGCAATGTGATAGGCTGTTCTCTTTGTACTCAGGCATCCTAGGTGAGACATTGTAGGCAACAGAACCCTCAAGATTTTTTTCATTTCTTAAGCCAAATTTCACTTAGCTCATAAATTTGAGTTTATTTGCATGTAAACTCTGGAAGAATAACAACTCTCACACAACTCCTTTTTATTTTCATCTCTTTTAAAGCCTACTGCAAGCAGACAATCTATTCAGATTTTGCAGTGGTATGGGTAGTCTACTGGTTATCAAGAGAATAAAATACCTGCCCAGTTAAAAGACAATTTTTATAGAGAAATTTATGTCATGCTGTACTTTATTGCCATAATTCTTTGTTATAGTATCGTTGTTTTTTTTTTTTTTAAGTGATATTATTAAGTAAATTGAGCTTATCAGATGCACTGTCAAAAATAATACTGTAGTGGTTTAGTCCCAGCTGGCAACTAAGCTCTGTGCAGCTGCTTGCTAACTCACCACACAGCAGGGTGGGGGAGAGAAACAGAAGAGTCGAAGTGGGAATACTCATGGATTGAGGAAAACACAAAGAAAAAGCCATTCATGCAAGCAAAGCAATAAAAGGAATTCATTCACTACTTCCCACCTGCATGACCATGATGGGGTGTCCCTCCCAAATTCTTGTGCACCCCCTGGCTCCTTGGTGGTGGGATGGAGTGAGAGACAGAAAAGGCCTTGATGCTGTAGAAGGCTCAGCAAAAACATAGACATCCCTGCATTATCAGCACTCTTTCCAGCACAAATCCAAACCAGAGTCCCATACTAACTACTATGTAGACAACTAACTTTATCCCAGCAAAATCCAGTGCAGATACTTCCAGCCATTGAAGCTTCATACATCTGTGTCTTTGTATCACATGCTTTGAATAGGAAGTAAGTAGATCATATCATACGAAATGAAGAGTAAAAATCTCCTCATATCCCATCACAAATGTAGTGGAAGAAAAATGGGAAATAACTTCTCAGTTTTTTTCTCTACTTTTATTTCCTATTCAAGGCTTTTAAATTTCTCTCTATTTCAGGAGATAGTCTCTGGCTCACTTTTCACACCACTTTTAAAAAAATTTGCCAGTACAAAAAGTCCACATATTTCCGCATCTCAGAAGAAAAATTATTGCCAGTCCTCCAATTATTTATTACAATGAACATCAGAATTAAACAAAATATTAAACACCTCCCAAATATGTCTAAAGACTCAAACTCACCAATAACCTAATTGATGTGAGCAATAGGAGTCTAGCTTTGTTTCAGTAACCTTATAGACCATTACAGTAGACACTGATAACTTGTCAGATGGCCTAAAAACACGCCAGGTATTTCTTGGTCTGGAAGGACTGGAAGAAACTGAATAATTGGTAAAAGTTTAAGATCATCTTCATAAATTATTCTATAGTATTTTTAAGTTTCTTGCAAATTTCCCTCTTTATGGTGGTAGCTGACATATTTTCATGAAGATATTAACTGTTGAGTTCTATATTGGGTACTTGTCACAAGCAAATAAAAATATAGAAGTTCTATGTTAATTTGTGTTTGAAATATGTTGAGAGAGACTTGGGGTTTTTGTTTTGGTTTGTTTTCCTTTCTAATCCTTCACAGGTTTTCTGAACATCTGTTTAGAGATGTTTTATTGCAATTTTTCTGTGTTTTATTTAAGCTTCATTGTTCAGTTCCGTTTTCTGCTCTGCTTACCAGGTACACTTACTGCCTTCTGTTACTTCAATTCAGTCTTCCAAAATAATTTTAAACCTGTTGTTGTGTTTAAATTCCCTGGATCCATCCTTCTGTCCTGGTTTTAGTTGGGGTAGAGTTAGTTTTCTCCCATCTAGCTAATATAGTAGATTTAGGGTGAGAATAATGCTGATAACAACTGATAATTGAGTTGTTGCCAAGTAGTGCTTACCCTAAATCAAGGACTTTTCAGATTCCCATGTTCTGCCAATGAACAGGTGCACAAGAAGCTGTGAGGAGGCACAACCAGGACAGCTGACACAAACTGACCAAAGAAAAATTCCATACCCTAAAAATCATGTACAGTATATAAAGGGAGGAGATCTGTCCAGGATGGACTGATTATTGCTCAGAGTTCTGTTGGGCATCGGTCAGCAGGAGGTGAGAACTTGTAGAGCAATTAACCATTCTTTTTCCCTTTGGATATTATTTCTCTTTTTGTTGTCTCCCTTTTCATTATAATAAGTGTTACTAGGGTTATAGTTTGCTTTATCTCAATTATTAGACTGTTCTTATCTTCATTCATGGATTTTACCTTTTTCTGTTTCTCTTTTCCATCCCACTGGGGAGGCAAGAGAGCACATGGCTGTGTTGTTCATAGTTCCTGTCTGTGGTTAAACCACATCCACATAATTTTTCCACTGGATTCACTAGCCTCTTGCATGCATAAGTATAACTTAACTGTAAGAGAGTTTTGACAGTGTATGAGTGTGATCATAACTATACATCTATGCATATATCTAGCTGGAATTAATTTGTCTTCTTACTCAAAGTGGGTTATATTTCAGGAATGATCATCTCAAAGTATCAGTTATGGAATTTGCAGTTTTGATCACATCACATCTTCACATCACATCACATCATCACATGATATAAAGCCATACCTTCAGTTTCTATTATGTTGCTATATTCTATGAAATTTTGATATCATATTTCTAAATTTCTGAAATTCTGACTTACTCATACTGAAACAAATACACGTGCATCCATTGATAATGATGTTCAAAGACCAGAACTAAAAAAACACTTCATAGGAGACAGAAAAAATCCCCAAGAACTGGACAAAATATTTTTTTTCGTATTTACATTTAGTTTGCTTTTGAATTAGTTTTCTAAACTGGCTTAGTGTTTGACATCATGAAAGCCAGTTACTACTCACAGCACACATGACTGAGGATAGAGGGACAGCAAAAAGGATAATCTCAAATTAGACTGGTTTAAGCTTGCATGGCACTGAACTCTAAGAAAATATGTGGGGATTTTGGCTTAGCCTAATGGAAGTTAATAGCAGATATGATTATTCTTTCAAATACAAGGAGAAAATATTAGGATAAAAGCAATAATTTCAAATACTAATAGGCATAAATGAGTTATAAACTGGTCATGTATAAATTTAAGCTTGACCTTAAATAGGGTCTTTAAGATGTAGTTGAGCACAATAGCAGAGGATTAAACTTAGATGATTGACAAAGTTGTTTTAAGGCCCATGATCCTTGAAAAATAGAAAGGGAACAAAGACAAACATAGGAAAGTGAGGCTTTTAGGTGAGATATTGTCTGAAAGTGGAGAATGGATCTGTGTATCATTAAAAGAAACATATAGATTATCAATCTACAAAAGGGAGTTAACATACCTAAAGACATCTTGGAATACATGAAAATAAAATTGATAGTTATGAAATTAAATTAGACAGTTGATTTAAAGATTCAACATTGTTTTTTGTCTCCTGAGGTAGTTGTTACTGAATTTTGAGCTATGCATGACACATTGGTGAATTTTGGGACACAAAGTACAGCTGTTTGTGGTGGCTAGACTACATAGAATCATAGAATAATTTGAGTTGGAAGGAAACATTAAAGATCATCTGGTTCAAACCTCCTGCAATAAACAGGGACATCTTCAACTAGATCATCTTCTTCAGTGCTTAGTCCAACCTGAACATTTGCAATGATATGACATTCACAGCTTCCCTGAGCAACCAGTCTCAGGGTTTCACCATACCTGTCCCTGTATCTTTCAGTGCCTGTTCATTTCTTTCTTGTGCTTTAGTTTGACTCACAGGCCTTTATTCATCTATGCTGATCTTTTGCCTTCCTTTATTAGTTTCTTTCATCTGGGGATTGAGAGATCTTGCACTCTATGAAAAATGTCTTCAAAGGTCTGTCAGCTATTTTGTGCTCCCTTGTTCCTGATGGCAGTTTCCTAGAGAGACTTACTAACTCCTATACAACCTCTGGAAGTCACAATCAAATCTAGGAAATCCATACTCAACCTTTCATCACTCACTAGACTTTGCTTCTCTGAATTACTGGGGTTTTTTCTTATTCTATTAGCACCAATGGTCACAGTGATTGGAAAGGGTTATAATGTGCATGATTCATTTGGATATCAGCATGAGCCTACATGAAGCATTATTTGCATTTTTCACACTTTTCTCCTTAAGTATCAAATTGATCCCAAAACTAAATAATTTAAAAACATTACCAAGGCTGCAATCTCAAGTGCTCTGAAGTAGGAATACTACAGTGAATACTGCCTGTGGATATTTAATTTGATCCCCCTGTGTGCAAAAGGCGGTGAAGTGTAAAGTGAAGATTGCGGAAACAGTTTATCTGTGCAATAAATTGTTAGGCACCTACATTAAATCAGAACTCAGACAGATGGATGCAATTAAAGACTGGCCTGCTCCCAAGTTGAGAAAGCAGACACAGCCCTTTGCAGGAACAATTTCTCTTTCACTTTAACTCTGTGTCTTCACCTGTGACCAAACCATGCAGGACGGGAAGGCTAGAAAATAATGTTTGCACTAATCATTTACGGACTATTAACAGACTAAAGGAAATCAGAAGCAGGTGGAGATTTTGACAATATTCTTGAGTTTTCCAGGCATGCTGTTGAATTGTAGAGAGGGAATAAGTGAACAAGAGTCTCATACATCCTTATTCTTAATTAAAAAAAAATCAGATTTGTATTGATACTAAAGAAACAATGAAAGTAACTATTAAAATACTATATCACAATCCCCATAAAAAAAAAAAAAGAAAAAAAGAAAAAAAAAGTGGAAGTTTTTTGGGCTGTTTCTGATATTTGTGAATATACCTTATAATAAGTAAATGAAAACTTAAATATTTTCCTGACTATGGATAATATCCATCTTTTTAATGAGAATAAAAACAGGAAGAAAGAAGAAGGAAAGAAAAGAGGTTCTAAGGCTTCCATGCTCAGGAGCGAAACCTAGAATATATATCAAAGATCTAAAAGATTTATTGAAAATATAAAGCATCCAGAAAATACAACATATAGTATTTTACTTGAAATGCAATAATTCTTAATTTCTTATGTAATAATATCCAGCAATAAAGAGGAGTGGAAATGTAATCCATTTTTACACATTTTATGACTAAAAAAGTTATATCCTTGAAACTGTGTCTGTGAGTTTCATAAGTGCTAAGACCTGTTTATCAATGCTTTCAACACCACACTAAACATCAGTATATTTCTAAACATTTCCACCCTGCATATGAGCAGCTAAGATATAGTTAATGTCAACAGATGTTATATTAAAATAGGATAAACTTTGCTTTTGAATAAAACAAAGTACTTGAAGCACAGAAATCAACGTTAAAAGAATTAAAAAAAAAACCACAAACAACTGAACCTACAAGGGTGAAAATTTACTTTAAACTGTAATTTTTAATGCTGAATTTTTCACTAGCAGATCAGAAGTAAAGAATATTTACATTTGGGAATTTAGTTGATGTCTCAAAGTAGATGTTTAGCTATAATTACAAAAAACAAAACAAACAAAAAAGTCAAACCACCCCCCCCAAAAAAAAAACCAAAAAAATTTTACAAAAGAACCTAGAAAAGCTTCCGTTTGTGCATTTCAAAGGTATTTGAGCTATATCAGAAATAAAACTGTGAAATGTTTTTCTTTCTTATTTTTAATGTATTTACAAAATGATGGTATGGGAAAAAATTATGGACGGAGTAATCTAGCCTAAAGTTTGTCTGATCAGAAGGAAATTTTGTGTTCAGAAAATACAATAAAATTTTAATGACTGTATTTTCAGAGCTAGATAATTTTACTGACATATCTTTACAGGCATGAGGGTTTTTATGCATCATGGCCCCCACTGTTTTCAATATCAGTATCTTTTCTTCTTGTTTACCATTTTTTTTTTTGTGTTTTGTTTTTCAGGGGTTTTTCTAACTGTAAAATATTTTATTAAATCTATTCTGCCTTGCTATGGAGTTTTTGGCAATTATATTAAGGAAGATGAAACATTAATAAAACTAAGAGCTCCAGGAGGTTTTGAACACATTAACATTTAATTTAGTAAATGAAACTTGAAACAATCACCTTACTTTTCATAATAAAAAATAACTTTTACAAGATAGGTAGTGCAGGGAGCTGTGTTGCCACACAGAACTAAAAGGGCTGGATGGGAGAAGCCCATAAAATTAGAATAAATATCCTGATTATTTTATTTATCCATTCAGCTTTTCCTGCTTCCCTGTGAATGGCGTCGATAGCACAGCTCTCATCACTGGGGACATTACGAATGAATATATTTTGTTTCATTAGCATATAATATAAAGGGTAAATATTAAAACTTTTCTTCTGTTTTGATTAACTTTGCAAAAATAGGGCAACAAATCATTTGCACTTAAGTAGAGATGCATAGGAATCAACTTGAAACAATCACCAAAATTAATAGCAATTTGCAATTAATAGAAATATGCAATATTTCATTATTCTAAGCCCAAACTAAACTAAGCTGCACTCAAAAGAATTATTGTCATAAGAATCTCCACTTCATATTAAAGTAATTTTATATAAAGGGTATATTTCCTGAAAATCCGTCAGCTAAATGTGAGATTCATAATTTTAACTCTTACATAATGTTGCTTTTAGAATTGTTAGACCTGTATGTCTTGACTTTTATACATGATGTTAGGCTAATTACTGAGTGCCAATATCATAGGTCAGGTGATATTAAGCACCAACTTTTTCCAAGATCAGTCTAATTTAGCTCTTTCATTTAATTTAGCCCTTTTGTTTTCTGCATTGTTAATACTTTTAGTCTTATCAACCATCAAATGCATTGATGATGATGTGATTTTCAGTTAAATAAAGTGTGGAAGAAATAGCTTCTGACTATAGACTAGGTGGCCTGATCTAGTGGCTGTTAATTAATTCAGGGAAAGTCTTCGGATTTATTTTTCTTCGACCTACTAGGACACTACAGGTTCAAGAATATTGTAAATGGTTTCTCTAGTCACTTAATACAAGGTGCAAGCATCTCCATTTGAACATTTTAAATTCAAACTGAAACAATTGTTTACACAGAGTATGTGATACCCTTAGTAAAAAAATCATTTGGCAAATAATTTCGAAATGGGTTGGTAATTCTCCAAAAGTTTTTTTGGTTTTTTGTTTTGTTTTTTTTTTTAATGAGAATACTTACTACAGTCTTTTTGGCAGAAAAATGCATGTATATTTACAGAGCAATTAAAAATGTCAAAATAAATTATGAGGGCTGTGAAAGATAGTATTATGCACCCTATATGCACATGAATCAGTTTGTGAGGGAAATTTTACATTTATCTCTAGCAGTATGCGCACTCGTTATCACTACCCATATCTGTGTAATTCTACTGTATCCGACACATTCGCATGTTGGCAATAAGGGCTGTCTTTTATACCTTATTTGATTTAACCACTGTTGTGGTTTAGCCCAGGTAGGCACCTATGACTCACACGGCTGCTTTGCTTGCTTCCCCTCAGAGGGACGGGGAAATTGGAAAGGTAAAAGTGAGAAATCTCATGGGTTGAATTACGGGCTGCTCAAAAGGTAAAACAAAATCTTCGCACACAAGCAAGGCAAAACAAGCAATTCATTCACCACTTCCAATGGGTAAGCAGGTGTTTGGCCATCTCCAGGAGAGCAGGGCCTCATCACACAGAACATTTACTAGGGAAGACAAACTCCGTAAGTCTGAACATCTCCCCTTACTTCTTCTTTCCCCAGCTTTATAGGCTGAGTGTGACACCATGTGTTATGGAACATCCCTTGGTCAGCTGGGTTCAGCTGCCCTGGCAGTGTCTTCTCTCAGCTTGTGCAACTCCAGCCTCCTCACTGGTGGGGACGTGTAGATAGGCAGAAAAGGCAGTAGCTCTGTGTAAATACTGCTGAGCAATGGGTGACACACCCCTCTCATATCGACACCGTTTTTCTCACAAACCAAAAATCATATGAGCTGCTGCAAAAAGAATTGAATCTCACCCAGCCAAAACCAGTACAATATACAATTTAATACAGTGGATTGCTAAGTCTGCAACCAACAAACAAAACAAAAAGGCTTGTGTGTGATGTGGCAGGGTCCGGGAGGGCGGCAGGAGCCGGCTGCCCCCCTGAACTGGGTCCCTGGTCCGCGTAATTCCACCGGATCCGGGGCGGGTGGCCCCCGGGGTCCTGCGGCATGGCGCGAGTCTCTTAGACACATCAATTCAGCAGGAAATAATAGTGAGATGAAGGAACGAACCTGGACCCCATCTCTGTTCTGCCAGGGAGGTTTATTTGGGGTAATGGGAGAGAAGGGTTGCAGGGGAGGAGAAGGGGGGAGGATAAGCGAGCGACGGGAATAGGGCTAGCAGCTCAGAGATGAAAGACCTCTCTCTGATGCAGACACTGACTTTTAAGGGAAAGGCAAGGCAAGGCAAGGCAAGGCAAGGCAAGGCAAAGCAAGGGGGGGAATTTTTCTCCCCTGGAGCAAGTCCTGGGAGATGGAGGGGAAGACTGGCAAGTGGGAACACACCAATAGGTTTTGAATACAGCAGAGTACATATTTCAAAATGAACCAATAGTATATAGAGCAGGGGGACAAAGGGAGCACATGGAATCCTAAAACTCCACATTGCTACATGTTTGAGAAGTAGAACCCGAGAGTAGTTTTGACTAACCCCACTGTCCATGATATCTTCATTCTCTCAGGACAAGTCAAAGACCATGCCCACCAGCAAGTACTTGAAAAATAGAACAAATAGCCCTATTTTTGCTAATTTTGCTGTATCTTAGTACTAGAAAAGTTATGTCTGCCTATAATGTGGAGGTTTTGTATTTGCTTTTAGAACAGTTTTAAGTCCATTTCTTACAGTAATCAAGTAAAAAAAAAACAAAAACGCATTTATAATGTTTGCCCATTATTTATAAAGACAAATACCTTAAGGTTCAAAGTAATACAAAGTGGAAAAATAAAACTGGGGGAGAAATAAGGAACAAAGAAGAAAAGAAAAAGGAAGAAAGAGTTATTTTTGCCTGGCCTCATGTAAGTCACTATAAAATTTGCAGAGGAATTAGTGCTATCTGTGCCCTTATTTTAAACCTTCTGTAAAAAAAAATATGATTTCATGCATCAGTCAAAGTGTATTATGGTGATTTTGTTACAGACATTCTAATATAAGCCTGCTGTAATACCCACCATGCTGCAATGCATAATTATGCAGAAGGAAATTCAGGTACTGTATAGACCAAAATACTTTGCTTCTTGGAATCGTCTTTAAAATAAATGGAGGATTTTTGATAAACTGATATCAAAATGCACTTATGCATTTCATTGAAATGATTTTGACTTTTTTAGCATTTGTCTGGTCAATAAAGAAAACAAAAATAAAAATAGTATTTCCATCTACTTCATTTTTTTCTGTAATAGAGAACTTCAGCCAGATTTAGAGAAACTCTTTGGTAGCTAAACCTGAAATGGGCTAGTTCTGAGCTAGATAATTAAAATATAGCAATCCAAACATCACACTCCAGTAGCTCCCTAGACATGCTTTATTTAATCTGAAAGCCATTTGAATACTCCCAGGAGCCTAAGCTGCTATCAAAACACACAGGACACATACAGACACTAACTACATCTTTACAAAATGGAATAACAGCTGTTTTCTTGTTTAAAAATTAAAAAATGTTACTGCACTGTTACTAAAACCACTTATCCCAAGAAATAAAAATTCTGTTTAATACACCCACTCAATCTTAAGCAATGGATAACCACATTTTCCCTGCAGAATGTGCAACCAATCAGCAAGAGTTTGGTCTGCATGATGGACAGACATAGTGACAAGAGCAAGAAAGTTATTTCAAGGGGTTTTGGTTCAGGCTGAACCACTCCCAAGGTAGGGGTTTATGGGAGAAATTTAAGTGCCTAAATTTAGATATCTGCCTCTATTTGAACCATCAAGTATCTGAGATAGCTCCACTGTCCTGGCAGACCAGACATAGGAGCCAAAGTAGACCCACACTCTGCCTGGCGTGCAGGCAGGATATAATTGTGTCTAAAATGACAGTAGAAACATGCATAAATATTCAATTCATTCTCCAATAGGACAGAATATTTGAATCCTATGAATTTGTAGGGGTTTTTCTTTGGCCAGAACTCAGTCCTCATGTAGAAGAGAATTTTGATCTTTTGAAACATTAAGCTTTTCAGCATTTGAGAGTTCTATGTCTTTACATGAATTTAAATTAAACATTTTCCAAAAGCTTTTCATTTCCATTTCACATAGTTCAGAGCACATTATAAAGAATATGTAATTAATAAATTATTAATGTTTATCATGCATAAATAATACTACATTATTTTGAACCTAAATCAGCATTGTTACATTATTAAAAGGTAATCAAAAAGGCATATTATGAAACACATTTTAAACCCTGATTGTCATTTAACTTATTTGTTCATAAAGCATCTTATACAATGGGTTACAGCCCAATGAAGTTGTAAAACACAGGAAAACATCTCAAAGAGTGCCAAATGTATCCCAGCAAGGTTTGCGGCTCAATTTTACATGAACGTTTATCAAATTTAAGTTTGATACATTTACAGATAAATCAAAAATAGATAAGTTTGAACTGCTAAACAGGTGGAAACCAGAGATTTGGAGACTTAAACTGTAGATCTGTTTTAGAATAGTAGTTGGAGGGGTTCAAACCAGAGCCAGTTCAAACCAGAATGAACTTAGAATGAAGATGCTTGCACAATAAGGAATCCTGGGTTCAGGTTCCACTTTCTAAGCTGTTTTTAGCCTTACAGATAAATCATGTGATGACTGACTGTCTTAAAAACTTAGTGCCAGCAGTTTATTAATGTGTTTTATGATGCAGTAAATTATGTTAATAGTCCTTATTCTGAGCCATAAGCCAGTCAATAAGTTGCAGGGAGAAGTCTCATAATCACTAGCCCTTGTTCTCATGGGAGAGTTCAATTTCCAAGTCTGCTGGAGATAGAATACAGCACAGAGAAAACAGTCAGGGTGATTCCTGGAGTGTGTGGAAGATAACTTCCTGACACAGCTGGTGACTGAACCAACAAGGGTAGATGCCCTGTTGGACCTGTTTGTGAGAGATATGATGGCTGGGGGCTTTCTTGGGCACAGTGATCATGAAATTACAGAGTTTTCAATTCTTGGAGGGATGCCAGCAGAACTTCTTCCTTTGACTTCTGGCAGGCAGACTTTGGCCTGCTTAGGGGACTGGTTGAAAGATCTCCTTGGGAGACAGTTCTGAAGGACAAAAGAGATTGAAAGGCTAAATATTCTTCAAGAAGGAGATTCTAAAGGTGCAAATTTGTCCTAACAAAAATCACAAATGAGCAAATGCACATGACTAGCTTTTTGATTTCTAAATATGATAAGAACATGTATTATCTTGAAATTCTAACATTTTTTAGATTATGGGGAAACAATACAATGCACCTGAAAGAAAACCAAAAAAACCCAATTGATTCAGAAGACAATCCCAGAAGTACCAGACTTAATCCTTAGGTCAGTCCAACTACTCTGCTGAATGTTTCCCATGTATTTTAGATCTGTTAATTTTCAACATTTTTAAAGGTTCTGCTGTTAATCCGTGTTAACCTACCTGCTTAACAAAAAAATCAATATTATATTAATTGGAATAAATTTTTGATCCCAGAAGTTTCCTTAGTTTAACTTCATATGAACCTCCTATCTGACCTGCAGAACACAGCAAGTCAGGTTCTTTTTAATTTAGAGGGTAACATCCTGAGAACAGATTGCTTGTAAAATTTCATTGATATTTATGTGAACCAACAACTTAATAACAATGTAAATTATTCTATGAAATTACAAAAGTCTCTTAGGAAATGGTTTGTACCTTCATTTCTCATTAATTTAATTTTATCTGGGCAGCCTGTTAGTTTAAGATTAGATGGTTTCATTAACCAGTTACAAGAACATGTATCTTGCTTTCTTGGAGAAGATGGTGAGCAGTTTCATGATTCATTCATATCAGCTAATAACATAAAAAAATGCCTCTGGACGCCAACTACTTTATGCCTTTCAGCAGAAGTACCAACATACCAATGGATTTTTTTTTTTCTAATTAAAAAGAGGTAAAAAAATACAAGTGTCCTGGTTTCAGCCAGGATAGGGTTAATTTTTTTTTAGCATCTGAGAGGGGCAGTGGCTGAGGGTGAGTGCCTAGGCCCCCTCACTTTGTTAATGTTATTCAATACATCACATCATTACTAGGGAGGGGGGAAGAGACTCCCTTCTGAGGAGAAGGGTGTTTCTTGTGATGGAGAAATTTGGTGGGTGGAATGATCCAATATTGTTTATTGTTGGGTTTATATCTCTGGAAAGCATTTTTGTCTTATACCTTTTCTTATTAATATTGTTGTTACTGATTGTTTTCTTATCACATTGCTGTTTCCAGCAAATTGTTAGTATTTCAACCCTGGTCTTTGCCTTTTGTGCTTCCAATTGGAGAGGGAGGGGAAGTAAATAGAGGTGTGGTTTTAGCAGGAGTAGTATATTGGAGAATACTATTCCTAAACCATGACACCAGGAAAGGGAGTTACATCACTCAGACAATTAGATTGTTTCTTAATTAAAGTATTAAGGTGAAAAATCTCTCTTATTTTAACCTTTCATATATCCTCTTGTGCATTAGGCTGAAATTAAAGCTCTTTAATGCTGTGCAACTTATATTTAAGTTACTAAATTAGTCACCTAATTTAGATGTCTTGGTGTCTACAAAATATGTGCATTAATTGTATAGGCAGTGGAAAGCGTTAGGGACTTCTGATGGCCTCCTGAGGACAGTTTGGAATGTGAGGATTTTTCCAGTCATTGAATAGGAAAACTAGACGTTTCAGTGGAAAGTTTAAATGCTTGTACACATCTAGTGAGAAACCAAATAGAAATGGCCTGGGGGAATATCTGACTGTGTATCTTTTCTATGAGTCACATCTGATTATACAGTCAGCTAGGGTTTTAGATTTCAGAACATTTCAAATAAGGTCTAATATATTTTTTTCCTCTACTTGTCAAAACAATTCCCAGAAGTATAAAATTTGGACTGAATGTTCCATTCTTTCAGAGGGAGAATCCATTTCTCTTTATTTTACAACAGTTCTTCAAATATTAGACTATGCAATACCCAAGGACATGACAATCTTCAGCTTAAAATTGAAGATAAGTTTCAAAGGAGAGAGTGTAACTTCAAAGTTTCAGAACTCAAGCAAGCAATGTAGAAGGCTGTCTTGTCTCAGCAGGAATATTCATCTAGAACTGAGGTGGAAAAGGAAAGTGTATAGACTTTGGAAACAAAGACTGGCAACACTGGAGGACTACAGAGCTCCTGTTTGCCACTGCAGGAAGAAAATTTGTGCAGCCCAACTTCGACTCTTTAAAATATGTTCCTTATTTGACATGAGATGGATATTCCACCTTTTATTATCAGCCAAGTGGTTTAGTAGTGTACTTTATGGCTATATCGATATGAAAAATCATTTACCATCCTTAAGATGAATTGGCATAGTTCAACTCGCAACCTAGGTTAGATGGTTTAGATAGCTAACCTATTTTTGCACAAAAAACTGAGTATCCAGGAATTGTTTGTAAGAATAACCATTTACAGAGGGCACAATACTTCCTGAGATTTTTTTATTAGTTAGTTAGCATTGATGACCTCACGCCAGTGGTTGCACCAAGATGTAACCTTGCTAAATTTATTACAATCCATGTGCTCTATCTTGTGTATTTCATCTTACCATTGCAATCCTAAATTAAACAAACATTTTCCTTTCACCTAAGACTTTTAGACTTCTTGGTTGCTTTTTTGGTTTCTGTGCTTGTGTTTTGTTTTCTATCCTGTTACCCCCTAAGCCCGTTAATTGTATCTCTCAACTTCAGCACATTTTAAAGAAAGTATGTTTCACAAACAGAAAAGTTGTATTAACTACATCAACTTTAGGATGGCTGAGGTAAAAGGACTTAAAGAATGCAGTTGCTTATCTCAAAACACGGTTAAGGCCACAAAAGGAACTTGCCATAAGCTAAATCACTGAACTGGTAACTTGAGATAAGCACAGAAGGGAAAAATTTGCAACAGGAAGGTGCTAATTCCAGGCCTGGCAAAGCAGCTCTGAATATCCTCCTGGTTAATGCATCCAAACAACAATTCCCACAGTGGAAATCTGTGGGAAAGGAAACAATTGCTTATACATATGCCACCCCAAGTTAGGGCAAGAGCATCTATGCACCATGGATACCCAAAACTCAGACTGTATAAAGGAGGTACCTCTAGAAGAGCAACTCTGGGACCCCCACCATGGAGAAGAAGAGGGTGAAGAAGTATCTGCAGGACACTGCAGAATCCACTCAGTGGTGGTGACTATTTTACTCTCTCTCTCTCTATTTATCTCTCTTCCTGCCTCTTTCCTATTTCTCTCTCTTCTCTCATTTACTGTTAAATAAAATCTGTATTATTGACTTCCACATATGGTCTCATTTTCACCTTATTTCAGGCAGAGGCATTTCTTAATAATCATAAGAAATGTCTGAAAATAATTAAGCTTTCCCTTTTTTAGTACATTAAAAAATTAACAGAATAGAGACCTTTTCTGCAGAAAAAGTACAAAAGATGCAAGAGTACATGTATAACTTTGAGAATAGTACTGCAGTCAGACTTCTGGAGAAATAAGTTCTATGAACTTCTGCACAGCTTCACAGGTTCATCCTACTTTCTTTGCACTTTTCATCAAATAGTAATCACAGAGATTGTCAGGAAAACAGTCATCTCAATAAATATCAAATCAAAGTGCAGATGTCTATCAGCTGTGTCTGCTAAATGCAAAAGCATTTATTTATACATATTAATACATATATGTACTAACAAAAAAAAAAGCCTGACATACACTTATATATTTGATACATAAACTTTGATTCTTTGTTGTGTAGTATTTCGAAATAAGATAATATACTCAAGAAGTAGAAAACAACCCATTAAAATTCATAAATATTTTAAAAGGAGCACCAGAAACCCCTCACAAACCCACAATCATTTATGCATTGTAGAAGCTTAGTTAAACAATGTGTCAAGTAGAATTATTGCATTCTGAAATTTGCAGATGGTTGCTTTGAGTTCAGATTTTAAAAAAGTGACTAAAAAGAATTTGTTCTGTAAGCAGTGACATGGAGTAAAGCTGTATTTTGATGTAATGAAGATGATTAAACAATGATCCGTGGAGTATCTGACCTGATTTTAACTTGTAATTCCCAATTATTTTGCTAATTACTTATATACCAAAAGCTAAACATTTCTTTCCTATGTTTTTAGCATTTAAAACAATGGGAATACTTGAAAATACTGTCATCTGCATGGAATTATAGATTTTCTTTTTTATATAATCAGTTAAAAGAATCTAAAAATTTAGACCTCTTTTCTTTGAGAATGTTAAGTCATTTATCACTATTATCTGGGAGTTGTCTTTAGCTGGTTTCTTATTTATCTGTAGAAACCTTTAACAAAAATTTAATGGTTCATATAACTGAGTGAATTCATCCAAGAAATCAAAGGCATTAAAAGTAAGATTCAAAAACCTTATTCAATTCTGCAAAATTCCATTTATGCTAAATGCAAAATAGGTTGCAGTTCATGAGTAGATTTGTACTTGCTGTATGAAGATACATGGGTAAAGAGGCAATTAAGGAAAAACCATAGACCCTTAAATGATTTGTTGAAACTAAGGTTTTTTTTCTATAAAAAATAGTTTTGTAATATAGATTTACATAAAATATGTTGTAAACAGAAGAATTCTTAGAATATATTACTAATAGAAATTATTTGGATAATTTCCCTTAGTAGCCATCTTTACACCCCTAAATACCTCTGAAGTTAGTCTTTAATAATGTAATTTGATCTTTTGGCTTCCTTAATTTTAACTGCATTTGAATAGACATTTTTAGAAACTTCTTTTGCATTCATTATTTAAAAAAATTTTTTTTTAGTTGATTACTAATGGTAACATTACTGAATAGTATTATTGATTGTTGCTTTAAGTAAGATTAGTATTCTTCCGCCAAAATTTCTTTTATCTCTACATTTCAGCCACATCTACACACCAGAAAGCATTCTATCTGTCTGGTTTTGTGCTGGAGAGACTGTCAGGATGATGAGACACCACAGGGTGCATGTTCCATTGTACCTTTCCTGGAAGGCATTCCTTGAGTAAACCTTCCTTGATATTTTCCTTAGAAACATTAAGCTGAAGCCCCATACAGAGTCAAGGTATGAAATAACAGCTCCTTCTCTGTGCTGATGGATGGTGAGATATCCCATTAGACCAGTGACAAGGCTTAGCAATTGCTAGAAAAAATGCTGGTTAGCCCACACAAAATCATGTCAGGGAGCATGGTCTGGGCCAGTATCTGAGCCTATTTTGTGGACTGGTTTCATTGCAATCTTTCTGCAGAGACTCAGTCCTACACTGAAAACAAAGAAATATTCTGTACACACTTAGGGAAAGAAAAACAAAAAAAAAAACCTGCCATTTTGCCTGAAAATCTATGACCTTTATCTTGTCTTTTTCCCTCCAATCCCATACAAAAGGAGGAAGGCATTCAACTTCTTACTATAGAATAAATCTAGCATTTCTGAAAGAACAGTCTTATTTGCTTCAAGGTAATTATTTCCTGAAAGAAAACCTAGATATCTCCTGAGATTATTTTAAAAATCAAACTTCTGCGTGTGGCTTAAATGGTGCTGTAATGATTAAGAATATTGTCCTTTTGTTTCCAAATAATAAAGGCTATTTAAAATGTCTAAGACCTCTAAGTTGAAAGAAATTTTTAAGTTGAAAAACTCTGTTAGAATGTGACAGTTTTCCCTTGTATAGGTAAAACCAGCTTTTTATGCAGTAACCTCTTCTTATTGTTTTGAGACACTTTCCTTCCCTGGAGTGTTAAGCTATTCAGAGCCACCCACTACTCCATATCTAATTATGGCAGACTGTTGCAAAATACATGCAAAAAGAAAGTAAGAGGCAGCTGAAACAAGCTTTGAAGAGATAAGCAATATGTGTAACCATTTTTTCAGGCTACGTAGCAAACAAGCAAAGGAACATAAAATACTATAACATCTTCAAACTCAGAAGAATTCCCTGTAATAAAGCAAACCTAGATTTTCCAGAATTATTTTTGAGTAGTAGATCCATGCTTTGATTTCTGGAACTCTTACATATGCAGAGATTGAAATTCAGTATGAATACTGAAATAACAGAAAATCCATTAATGACATTAGCACATCAAGCCTATAAAGGCATTTTTGAGAATTTTTAGAATTAACAAAATCCCTGAAATCTGATTGATTTCATATATGTTGTTCAGTTGTACAGACACAGTGGTTTTTACTGTGCATTAAAAGCAACCTAGAAATTCCTCATTAATGTTTCGTTCTCTAAGAACTTTTCATTAAAAAATTAACCCATGCTTTTTTCCTTGACTCTGTAAGTCCATAGGATAATTCAATTGAGAAGGCACCTCGGGGGTTTCTTGTTCACCCTCCTGCTCAAAGCAGGGGAAGCTCTGAGATAAGACCAAGTTTTTCAGTGTTTTGTCCAGCTGTATCTTGAAAATGACCAACTTTTTAGAGACAACATGCTCCACTGATTTACTGCTTTCAAGGTGAAATAGTGTTTTCATTCTCTGCCCATTGCCTTTCATCTTCCCACCATGCATCAATGTGAAGGGCCTAGCTCTGGCTCCTTGCTGATCTTTAGTGTTAGGAAATACCATATTTACAGATACATTATAAGAGTACTTTATATTGGCTCAACATGATTAAAACTGTAGATTCAATTCCCTTTGTGTTCCCAGTTAGTCCCAATAAGCCTTTAAGTTTCTGACTCAGAAATTCAGTATATTTTTATCTAATACAGGCACATAAATAAATTATTGGAAGACAAAATTAGTTTTCTGAAACTGTTAATGCAATCATATTAAATACCTTTCATTCAAAAAGCCAAGATTTGTTTTTTTTCCTCTAGTTCCACAGAATCATAGAATAATAGTTTGAGTTAGAAGGGATCAAAGACCTTTCAGTTTCAGTGCCCCTGCCATGGGCAGGGATGTAAGTCACTAAATGAGGTTGCTCAGGGCCCCATCCAAAGTGGCCTTGACATCCATCCTGACTAGTTTAGACAAAGATTTCAGTTTTAACACAAACAATGCTGATTTTTTTCTTAAATAATGACTTGAACTTTTTAACTTCAGTTTAAAAGCCAAAGTGTGTCTGTAGTGAGTTAAGATTTTTTTTAGTATCAGGGGTACTTGATATCCAATGTGATCAAAACCCTGTGGCTCTGATAGGACCAAGAACCAGTATATTATCTTGTTGACTTTTTTCTTTCTAATCATGACCTTCTTACCTTTTTATTGAGTTGAAATTGTGTAACAATTAAAGCACTTCAAGGATAAATATTATTTCTTCCGGGTTAATTTCAGTAGTAATGCTAAAAAGACACAGAAAGGGGTCCATTTTGCCTTGCAGAAAACATATTAAGTTGTATTATTAAAATATAACAGAAATTAAAAGATTATTTTGGGACCCTGGGCAGCAGGGGCTTTACAACATTTTTAAGATCCCTTTCAACCCAAGCTCTCTTTGATACTATGACGGTTCTACATCAGCAATTATAGCTTCTCTCATTGGATAGACTTACAGCTTTTGGAACAACTTACAGCTTAAAAATACATTATACAGAGACAGCCTCAGTCATTTTCAGGTATTCAAGGAACCAAGATATCCTGGTGTATTGGGTCTGGCTGAGACAGAGTTAATTTTCCCTTAGCAGCCCTCACAGTGCTCTGCTTTGTACTGGTAGCCGGAAAGGTGTTGCTAACACCCCGTGATGGCTGTGCTGAGCAGCACTGGCACAGCATCACCTCAATCTCTCAACATTTCCTCCTACCCCTATCAAGGAGCGTGGAATGGGCATGATCCTGGGAGGGGCACAACTAGACCAGCTGACCCAAATTAACCAAAGGGATACTCCACACCAGTATGATGTCAACTCAGCTATAAAAGCTAAGGGAGTAAGAATGGGGTGCGTTTGTTATTCTACAATATTTGCCTTCCTGAGTAATTGCTGAAGCTCTGTTTCCTAGAAACTGGCTGAACTTTGCTCACTGATGGGAAGAAGAGATTAATTTTTCCCCTTTGCTTAAGTAAACTTTTGCTTTTTTTTTTTTTCCCTTTAGTAAACCACTTTACCTCAACCTATGAGGTTTTTTCCATCCTTTTTTTTCTCCCCTGTCCCAGTGGGAAGGGGAGTGAGAGCAGCTTGGTGGCACCTGGTGCCCAGCCAAGGTCAACCCCCTACACATGTATATTGTCTTTCTATTGTCTTTCTCTCTTGAAAGGTTTCAAAACAATCTCTGGCTACATTTGTACAGGGGATACTGCAGTCTTGGCATCTGAACACAAAAGACAAAAAATACTAATTTTTTCTTTATAACTTTTCTACCATCAGTAGGTCATTTTAGATGTGAGATGGATCATCCTGTTTGAGTATCAGTGTCAGTATGCTGAGGTATGAAAGTTATTCCCCAGGCATTCTCTTGTTAATTCAGGCAGGTCATTACTTTCCATTTCTATTTCTGTTGCTAGATGAGCTTCTGTGAAGGCTCTGTGGCTGCAGTGAATGTGCTCTGTGAATATCAATGTCTGCTTGATCTTGAAGGTTGCTACTGGGTACAATTAATGTCAGAAATGTTTTACATATATCTCCATGTCAACCATTCTGCTTAAATAGACTCTTATTTCATAGTTGTTAGCTTTACTTGTATATGTTTTAGTTTTGAAGTAATACATCATGTAACTATTATCTTTGTTTAGTGAATTACAGCACAAACACAAGTTACTCAATAAGTAGAAGGCAGTGTCCTCTTGGCTGACTGTTTTGTTATTATAAGGAATGTTGTTTTGTTATTACATACCCATACACAAAAAAGACTTAAAATTCTGGTTTTTTTCCTGGAATCTGTCACACTTAAGCAGATACCTAT
The DNA here is from genome assembly GCA_013397955.1 of Grantiella picta. NCBI lineage: Eukaryota > Metazoa > Chordata > Aves > Passeriformes > Meliphagidae > Grantiella > Grantiella picta. The sequence goes on along the minus strand of VZRM01006430.1, from coordinate 111,187 downwards.
ATTTGAAATAATTATCATAGAGTCCCCTAATGCTCAAGGGAGAGAAGAAATAGGAATATCTAGGGTGAAATTCATCTGGTCTGTAACAAATATCTACATTACAAGGAGGACGCTGTCATGCTCTTTAAAGCTCACCATTTAGGGGTGTGACTGAGATGATGCTGCAATGTAAATGTCTCCATAGAGACACATGGCCAGATAAAAACTGAAATATCTGAGATAGCTGCAAAGTGTTGCTGCATTTTTTTTCTTTGAAGAAAAGTTAATACTCATTTAGCATAATAATAATAAGAAGCCTGCTTTTACTTATTTAACCCTAAGTTAAAGGGAAAAAATTATAATGCATAAATTGAATTAAACAGGAGCTAAGGAAAGCTAGCTACACGAGCTTAGGTCTGAATGCACCATACAGTGATACAATATGTTTACTTCCTTACATGTTCTTGCAGTAGAAAATAACCTAGCTGTCTCAATATTTAGCTCAGGGGGTAAAACGTAACAGAACAAACAAAAAAAAAGTGCTATAAGAATTAATGAGTGCATGCTACTGCAATAGCAATTGAAGCCCATTCAAAAATACCTTTGCTTTTGTATCAATTGTTCTTGTGTTACCTTTAAGGAATTCCTTCATGGTCAAATCTGCTGGTAGTCACACTGTACCTGCCATCCTGAACAGGAGGCAATATTCAGGTTAACTGCCTGCTGTGTTTTGAAGGGCCCTAAAGAGTAGACAGGCTTTGGCGTTCTGTGACTGACCTAGCACCATTTGCATCCATTAGCATCACTTGGCTTGGTAAAACATCATGAACCCGTATGGATACGCAAGATATTTCCACTGATGTCACCTACTTTTGAAGCAGATGAAATTTATAAATAACTCCATGTAAAGAGTCTCCTAGAAAGGCAATATGGAGGTGTGCACCAAAGTGCTTTTATCTGACCACACTTCACATTTATGTTAAGATGGTCCAGCAAAATTAGGAAAGAAGTAGACTGCATTGTGTTATTTTATTGATGGAATAATACCATATTAAATTTTTTTAAAAATACATTAATAAGAATTGATTGAGAAGATTTTGCACAGTTTGTTGGGAAAAGGAAGTATTTGTCGGGAAACAAAGAAAAAGAAAAAAATCCTAAATCAGTACTATAAGCTATCAATTATGAAGGGTGAGAGTAAACAAGAAAGAGATAGGGAGAGAATTCAAATATTTGATCTGTGAGGTATACTAAAAAGTAGTGTTTTCACTCATTCATTATCTTTAAAAGTTCCCCTGTATAATTCTACAAAAAAAAGTCAGTTATCTTCACACATAGTAAGGAACAGATTAGAGATTATGTCAAATGTTGATGTTGGAGGACAGGGCATTTTAAGAGTATGAAACATTATTTTGAAACTATTATCAGGTAACTAGACCATTTACAGTTGTTAAGGAACTGGTCTGGCATTCCTTTGTGAACTGGTAAAAATAATAGGTGGGAGCTCTTAAATGAACATGAGCCCTTAGACAAAAACAAATACTCCAATGTTTTTTCTGACTTACTACAGGCTTATATCACTTGTTTATACCAATATTCCGATATGTAACATGGATCAACTACTTCAAAAAATAGAAAATATGTACTTGAGAGAGATGAAGGTTCACTTCTAGCTTACCTCTGACATCACCATTATTAAAACTCTCTTGTATTATATCTTCAAATATGTGATACAGCTAGTCTATTCAAGTGTGTTTGAGCTATGCTTATTCATATTTTGTATCTACTTGTATTTTTTAAACAAATATCCTTAGAATTAACAGGACCTTTTGTCATGGTTTTAAGCACAGTTGAAAATTAAGCTTCACAAAGACACTTGCTCAACACCTCCTCTCCACCTCTGGTGGAATGAAGAGGAGAATCAAAGTAAAACTCGTACTTTGAGATAAGAACAGTTTAATAATTGAAAATTGAAAATTAAGTACAATACAGTAATAATGCTAAATGAGACTAACAATGATAACAAAAAGGAAACAAGCAAGTGATGCACAATGAGATTGCTCACCACCCCCTGACCAACACCAGACACCCCTTCCTGAAACCAGATCAGTTCCTATTCCAGGTAACTTCCCCCAGTTGATATACTGGACATGATGGTCTATGGTGTGGAATAACCCTTTGGACAGATTGGTTCACCTGTGCCAACTGTGCTGCCTCCCAGTTTTCTTTCATAGCTCCTCACTGGCAGCACATGGGACAAGGAAGGAAAAAACCATCCTTGGCTTAGGATAAATATGACTTAGCAAAACCCAAAACAGCCCTCATTGTGAATCCAAGGCACAGCACTGTTACAGCTACTGAGAATAAATTAACTCTGTCCTAGGTGAAACCAGGACACATTGTAAAGGGGACAAACAAACAAGAAAAACACATCCAACAGTCTTTTGAGAGGCTAATCCACTAGACTGAAGGTATAGAGATAAAAAGAGATCAGTTTTGATAGGAAACTATCAAAAATTATCAATATCTATTAAAAATTTTTAAAANAAAAAGGGAGGGGGGAAACCGAAAGGGCCAACGGGGTACATAGAATTCTGGATTGACAATAACTTGATCTTATGAGGGAACAAGGGGGGAGGGTACAGAACCTTGAATTTTCCAATCAGAGAACACGGCATTGGCAGACAAGGGAGAAATTTCTAGAATTTATCTATGTAATGTGGGAGGGGAGACGAGCAGGGCCAATAACTTCACTCCAAGGCTCTCTGGGAGCACCCCCTTTAGTTAGGGCTGCTTTACTCCCAAGACTCATCCCGCGGGGTACTGCCACTGTGCAGTGGGCTAGGGACGCTCAGCTGAGCCAGGGCCACAGCAACAAGGGAACTTGAGCCTTTATTTAGATGACATAATTAGGAAAAGTTACTATTTTTTGTCAATGACATCCGAGTAGATGTGCATTACAAATCCAGAGAAAAGGTGAAAATGAACATGTAGCGAAATATCCTTAGGCAAGATTGTCTTGCTAAGCTATACTGGATCTGTTTCTGGATTTTACTAAAAGGTGTTAGTGTTGAAAATAAATATTAATCTTCAAAATCACTCATGTATTTGTGAAAGTTCACCTGTGAATTACTAGTTTTCCCTAGAAAAGATGGGGCATATTGCTGCCATACACCAGCTGCAGATAAACATACAAGAATTTTAGATGGTGTCTCAAACAGTGTTTGAACTGCTTTGTAGGACTGCTTTTGGCAATATGCATGCTGCTGTTACTTTCAGCATGTGATAATAGCTATTTGCCATGTACAGAAGGCTGATGATACTACTTTTTTCTAAACATACATTCATTTTCTTATGAAGCAGAGCTTTCTGTGCTTTTAATGACTTTGGCATGAAGCTGGTCAGAGTAGACAAAGGAGAGAGTGGAATTTGTTCAATATATGGAGTGCTCCTTTGGGGAAAATTTGGTATTTTTTGATTTGGTTTTGGGTTTTTTCATGTTGGTTTTTGTTTTTTTCTGTTTGAAATTAGATGAGTACCCTGATTCTCTTCTCCAATTCACTCTTCACCAGTATTACGTTTTTGACAAATTTATTCCTGTACTGCGTTTCACTGTAGGGGTTAGCTAGGCTTAGAAAATAGCCTGAAGTTAAAAAAAAAAATATACTGGGTTTGATGAATTATTATACCTTTTGGGGTGAAACTTACTGTGCCAGTTTTCCTGGTTCCATGTCACTATCTAGGAGTGAGGAGATGATTTCCTATACTTCCTGTTTCTCCCTCAGTTCAGGATGATCCATTTTTACTGGCTGGTGTGGCATGAGAAGAAAAAATTACTTTTGGCACATTTGCAGAGAGCGAGCTTTCCAGATGTCAGGAACAGAAAACAGATGTGAAACAGATCTCAAAGAGGTCAGCTATTTTGTGACAAAATGTAGAATAGCAATTTCTTCGTCTTTTACCTTTATAAACAAAAAGCCATTTTTTATAAGATTTTTAAAATTTGTATTTCATAAACAGATAGCAATGTGCTACCATATGAATGCTCCCATATTTAATGTCACAGTATTTTACATATAATGTATGCAAAATATACGTAGACTTATATACATACTTGAATATTCGCTTTGTATTAATTTTACTGTGCATATTTTTTTATTTACTTTTGTGCTTTTTCTAAATTTATATCTGTTTTTATGGCATATGGTAAATTTTACATGAATGTACATCATTTTCGACTCCTGATATACAACTGCAAGGACCAGGTTTTCGTAAGTTATTGATGAGTTCAAGTTTTGAGTAAATAATTATAGTGGGGTAAAAGCAATTAAGATCTCTTAACTGACAGAAAAATATATTTTTGCAGCAGGGGAGACAAATCTGTTGGCATGGCGACAGAAGTTTTTGTAAGAGCACAAACTACATCTGACTGTGAAAAGAAAAAATATGTGGTATTTTTTTTTTTCCCCACTCTCAGAAAGCAATGTGGGACGATGGTACAGGAAGCCTATGAAACAATCAATTTTATATGTCATAAATGCCAAATACTACCTGTCCTTCAAGTATTAGACACATAAGTAGTTATTTTCATGATGCTGGAAAGTCCAATTCAGCACTAAAGAAAAGAAAAAAAAAAGAAAAATGTAACTTTGAAGACAGGGATGGGGAGCAAAGCAATTTACACAGCAGGTATTACATGAGTTTCAGTAAAAGGTAGCTTTTGTATAAACCCGTCAGCACAATGAAAAATATGTGGCAGCATAAATGACAGAAACAAACCATTTCTCAAATATATTTGCAGAACATGGATGTAAGCTAAAAAAAATCTGTAACGTTGTGCTTAGGTGTTTAGGATGCAGAGCAAATAGGAGTAGTTCTGACATTTTCTTTCTAAATTATTTAACGACAGATAAAACCCACTTTAGGGTGATGTGATAAAGGTAATGAATTATTTCCTTACTACAAGAAATTATGTAGACTGGCACTACTATTCATTAAACGTAATAGTGAGCATGATAAAGGTCTGCTCTGATTCCATGTGGTAACCCTTATGCCTGAAACTAGTGAAGTTCTGACTGTTTGAAATTAGTTCGAAAGCTGTCTCTTATCATTTACTGACAGAAGCTAAATTAGGCATACCAACATAGTTTGAAAAGGGTCTGATAGTCATCATTCTAACTAGGAAGCTGCTTAAAAAAACCCCTGGAGATAATTTTGAAGAAAAGGTTTTGCTTTTAAAGAAAATTTATGTGCAACACTGACGTATGTATGACATGAAGTCTGCAGTTTTAAATATCTCTTGAGACTGTCTCCTCTGCCCATCAAACCCATACAAAATGAAAATGGTTAGTCCCATATTTTTGATTAGATACCAGGACCACCAATGCATTCTGGGCAGAGCAGACCAGTGACATAATACATGTTGCTAAAATATTAAAATGATGTCTTATGTATCCTCTGTATATGCTCTTCAAGTGCAATTGAAAATACCTTAATTTCATGGGTGATTACTTTTTCTTGGCAGTAAATCTTATAACTCATTAAGTGTAAGAATGTAGCCTGATGGCTCATGAAACATGACAACCCACAAATGATGAAATATTTACTTTTTTAGTGATTTGGTATTCAATTTCTTTGACAGGCACTTAAAAAAATTAAGAAACAGAAAAAGAGCTTTAGGTAAACTCTAACAGAAAAATTAACTGCTAAGAGCTTGAGTGCAAGACTAACAGACAAAACTGCAGCTGAGGCCTAAACAGATTCTTTAAAGGCTTCTAGATTGAAATTTTCTAATTACAGGCCCCAAGTGGACCAACAGACTCCAATTTCCTATAACTATCCTCCTCTGTAATGCCCTTTGTACTGCTGCATTTCTAGTCCCACCTTGGGCTTTAGTCACCTGTGTAAATAATTACTGTAATCCACAGTAAGCAAAGTTACATCTGGCTAAATACTGGTCAATTGAAAGTAGCTTGTTCTAGGAAAAGAAAAAATGCTTTTATTTTTTAGCTTTGTCAAAATATTTTTAGTTTTAAGGTTTTCAATACCTCTTAAGTGGGAAAAAAGGTAGTATACTTTTTTCTTTCCTGCAAAAATACGTAAGTTGAATGAATCAACATTTCTCAATGGAAGTATCATGTGTGTTCTGATTTTGCTGTAGAAACAGAAACAGAGAAAAACAGTTGTGTTCTTCCAAGGATGTCTTCATGCATAACTTGTGTGAAGAATCATGTGCTCTTTCTTCCAGGGTGACATAGGGGAATAGTGTCTTCTGCCACCTCTTTTTGAAGGTATCCTGCTTGTTAGTGGTAGATAATGTCGTAAATGGGACATAATAGCTAAAATTAGATAAATGAATGCTGCCTTACAGTCTGCTGAGCACCAGCTGAATTTCACTGCCACTTACCAGTTGAGCAAGCTGATGGAGGGAATTCCTCTGATGTATCATAGATTTAATCAGATTTTACTCACTCCCTGATTACTGAGCTTATGCTGCTAAGCCTTAACAATCTGTTTTCCTTGACAGTATTAGATCACCACTTCAGTTAGCTTGTTTTATTGTTTTTTTTCTCACCTAGAAGTTTAGTCACTTTTCAGAAAGTTTTAGGTATGTTTTATGTCAGTGTGATGGTTGATCTTGGCTAGCTGCCAGACCCCATCCACCCACCCTCTTATTCCACTTTCTTCATGGGACAGTGGAGGCAAAGTAGGATAAAAAAACCTGTGGGTCAAGAGAAAGACCAGGAGATCACTTGCCAATTTTAAATCTGGGGCAAAACAGATTCAACATGGAGTAAGATAATTTAACTTATTTCCAATTTAAAAAGAGTTTGATAGGGAGGAACAAAGATAAAAGGTAACACACTTTCTCCCCTGTTTTTCTCAGGCTCCACTCCTTCATTTTCAAATGCTTCTACTGCCTTCCACCTTTCTCAAGCAGTGAACAAGGGTGGGAAAATGGGGGTCTGAGGTCAGTTCATAATAGCTCCTCTCTGTTATTCCTGACTTCTCACACTTCTTCCTTTTGATATGGGCAGTGTCCATGGCTCTAGTAATTCAGGGTACACCCCTGCAGCAGGGGTTCTCCATGGGCTGCAGCTGCCTTCAGGGCATATCCATGTGTTCCAGTATGGGCTGCAGCACAGATATCTGCTCTGCCGTGGTGCTCTCCAGATGCTGCAGGGAAATATGGGCTTCACTATGGTCTCTACATGGGTTGCAAGGGAATCTCTGCTCAAGTGCCCGGAGCGCCTTTTTTTCCACCTCCTTCTTCCCTGACACCAGTGTCTGTGGGATTCTTCTCACACTTTTATTTACCGCATCTGCTAAGCATTTTTACCCTCAACTGTGTTTTTCACAGAGGCACCACCAGCTTTGCTATTTCAGTTGGCTTTGGCCAGGGGAAGGTCTGTTGAGGAACCAGAACCAACTGTGTCCTGCTCTAGGAAACCCGTGGCCTCTTATCACAGAGGTCACCACTCCTGCCCCCCCAAAACTTTGACATGTACACACAGTACTGTCAGGAACTTTGTCACATCTGCTGCAGTCAGGTTACCCTCATTGCATGTCTCCTTCTATTTGCAGTGGTCTTCAAACTTCCTCTACTTTATATCAGTAATGAGCTATGCGTTATTTATAGCACTGACATTATACAAGTAACCTACCTTTTTAAAAACCCAAGAAAAGCAAATTCTGATTTTATTTCTCTTATACTTACCATAGAATATAATTTTTTGCTAGAAAATTTTAGGAAAAAATGTATTTCATGATTTTAGACTAAATGACATGAAATTTTTCTCTTTAGAATTAAATTGTAACAATGGCAAGGTTTTCAACTTTTGAAATTCCACGTTTGAGGTCTTTCAGGTTGCCAGGAAAAGATGCATATAACCTCAGTGTATCTTAAACTGCAGCAATAAAGTATTTGAGAACTGACAGACCACACTTTGCACTTTTACATTCTCATGTTTTAATTTGCTATCTTGATCACATCTTGAGGATTATTATTCTATTGTAATTCTCAAAAATGTTATTTCTTATGTTAACAAAATCTGATTTTTTTTTAAATTTAGCTCAGATGCGCTTCCTTCTTCAGTGAATGAGCTTTGTAAAAGTTACTTTGAAAATTAAAAAGAATTCATTAATGCAAGCTACATATTTTATTTTTAAATTCCAATCAGAGTTTATGCACAAGAATTAACATCCACTTTACAATGCACTACTTCCCATAGAGAAAAAAATAATACAAAGACAACAGTTCTCAGTGGTTGCCACTGAATATTCTTTCACCCCCCTTAAACTGTTTTGTTGTTGTTGCTGTTGTTTTTATTTGTTGGGTATTTTCAAAATATATTAGTACTTAAAGCTTCAACTCAACAGATGTATTTTACCTTTCTTTGGATATGTCTGCTTTTTCTTTTTTGCCCCACAATAAGGCAAATGTCTATGCTGAATCTAATGCCAGTGATATCCCAAAACTATGAATTACCCTATTATAACATTTTCTTTAGTCACACATAACGACTGTAATTTCCCAAGGAAGGATAACAGCTTAGATTCTTTATACTAGGTATTATAACAAATTCTAGAGAAGAAATTATAATGCTTCATTAATTTTATGTAAATTATTAGACTGAGCTATCTGTTCTTCAAAAATTATGCATCTATGATTTCAATTTTTTTTGTTTTACTATCCTTAAAAACTAACAACAAATCTGTTGCTCTAATACATTTTTTCTTAACAGCATCTCTTTTTTTTCCCTCAAAAAATAATGCTCACTGCATAACTGGAGCTTATTAAATTAAGTGGCAAAAATCAGTCTAATAAGAAACTGCAACTTGTTCAAAACGTTTAAAGTTTGTGTTATTCACTTAATCCTAAATTTATTCTAAATAGAAAAGGCTAAATATAAGCTGTGTCTAAATGTAAGTATTCCATACAAAGAAAATGGAAATTAGGCTTGGATACAAGTATTAAAATATAACTTATCTTTATACTTACTGTAACCATTTCAAAAGATCTTAAAGGATGAGAAAGTAAAGGGAATTAAATGCAAGCATTTTTAAGTGCAAATAGATCTATATGGGATAGTGTAAAAACATTTATCTATTTTTAGTTTGGAATATCCATTCAGAAACTTTTGACTGTTGAGTGAATTAATGAACTATATCACAGCTGAATGGATCATCTGGTGGTGTAATTGTCTTCCAAAGTCAGCACACACTGAAGAGGCATGTGAATATGTGGCTGAACTCAATATATAATACAAAAATTATGTAATCAAGAAAATAATTTCAGAAAGGGCAATGGGCTTGAGATGGCTTCAACCCACATTTTCCTTCATGGTAATTTGGGACAGCCAGTGTCATAGAATCATTGAAATATTTAGGTTGGAAAAGATATGAAGATCATCATGTCCAACTGTAAGCCCAGCACTGCCAAATCCACCATTAAACGGTGTCCCTCAGTGCCACATCTACCATCTTTTACATCCCCCTAGGGTTGGTGGCTCAACCATTCCATAGGCAGCTTGTTCCTAGGCTTGACTACCTTTTCAGTGAAGATCTTTTTCCTAATATCTAATCCAAACCTAAAAACTTAAAGCATAAAACTCATGGCCATTTCTTCTTGTCCTATTGCTTGTTATTTGGGAAATGAGACTGACCCCCACCTCACTACAACCTCCTTTCAGGTAGTGTATTGCAATTTGCTACAGTGCATCATGGTTTCAGTAGAATTTTTATTGCTTTGCTAAATCAGAATTCTTGCATAACATCAGCTAAGTCCAAGTAAGTAAATTTGTTATTAAACATTGCATCCTCCATATATGCCACTTCCAAAAAGACCATGGTCAGAGAGTATAAGACCCTGGCACCTAGACACCTCCTTTCAGTGATATTGGTGGCTGCCCCCACAGTGTTTTTGCTTTGTTAATGTCTGTAATTTTTGTATAAAGTACACTGATTCCATTGTTTGGCAGGTGGATAAAGAGTGAAACAATAGAACTCTAATTTTCTCATGCAAATGGTTCACCTGAAAACTGTGAATGTGTGAAATATTTTATATAGACAGTATTCATGCTTTCCTTCCTATAAACCAGTATATATACAAGCCAAAAAGCTCAGTTTCTGGTTTGTGCTTGACAGGAGCTCCACAATGCTTTACTAGGTGGACTTATGTTTGAAAATCAGTTGCCATTTTTTAATTTTTTATTTTAACGGAATAAATTATTTTGTATTCCATTTTTTGTTCAATTTATTTGGGACCATTATGGGAAATAAACAGAACTCTAAAATTTCATACAGTACACAGTCCCTGGTGTGATTTATGGAATTACCTAGTGTTATTAATGTACAAATTCACTGCAGGTGTCTGTGTGTTTATATATGCATACAACTTTTCCAGGGATAATAAACTGAAGCTCTCCATTCCTAATCTGATTATCGCCAGCTCAGCTGATACAGTTCTTTTTGAATGTTTATAAACCAGTTTTCTCTGTGACAGAGCTTTAGCATGAGCATAAACAGACTTGCAATGGACACAAATTAAAGCAAATAATTCAGTGGGGGAATGGTATTAAAAATACCTTAAAATAAATTATAGAAATATATTATTTTACTGCATTAATGACTGCCCCTATCTTTTGAAGTTCCTTTAAAAATGGACAGGTGAATCTGCTGTACAATAAGGTACCTCATCCATGTTCAGACAATCCTGGTAAAGATTTTGTTTAGATAAATGGTCAAAAGAGGAAAACCAAACCAAAAATAAAACAAACAAAAAACCCAAACCAAAAACCAAACAAAAATATTTATGTGTACATTTGTTCTTTTTTTTATATATATCACAGCAAGTCTTGAATACTGTGCTAGAGGTATATTTTAGTTACTGTTCCATCCTTTCTCTTCTCAACAGTATTACTAGACACTGCAAATAAATACTCCAACACCTTTTTAAGGGGCTGGCAGCCATTCCTCTGCTTAGCCTTTATGAAGGCTTATTATCTCAGGACAGCTTTTCCTCTCCCAAGATGTTTGATATTATTTCTCTCAAACATGGAAAAAATCTAAAGCAGCAAAACAAATGTCCAAGAGAAAAAGTCTGGATCAAATGTATTTATGAAAGCTTTTAGCTGATGAATAAAATAAACAGCCTCTCTCATCAGATATTCTTTTTCCTTTTAAACAAACTAAGAAAATAATATTTTATTTTATTTCAGATTTGTAAAACAACACTGCTAGAAATATATCTCTGCTTTATTACAGAAACTCTGTGGTAGCGGTTGCATACTGGATTGTTTTGAATACTGCACTGTCATGGGATTAGAGGTGAATATAGTGCTCTTTTCTAAGTGTGAGTTCAGTTTGAGTATTGCCTTATAGCCATAGATACTTTACCATTACAAGGTTTATGCCTATGATTGCTAACATAGTGATGGAAAACAATATAGAGTAATTTTGTTTGTAAGAATGTGGCAGAATTTACTTGGAAAGTAATGGAATTTCCATTCACAAATCAGTTGAGAAACGGTTCATGGCAGGAAAAGAAAAGCCAGGAAGTTGTTTTATCTCTCTGTCTACATCTGCTTGAGGCTGCTGACATCCAGAAAATTAAAATTACTAAAAGCAAGTGCAGAGGGAATACATGAGCTCTGAACAAGCTCAGGTGTCTGAGTCGCTCTGCAACAAATATCCACACTTTGCTATTTTGTGCTGTGTGCCAGAGGCTGCTTGCTTTGTCCCACATGAATAGCTTGCAGTGTTTTAGTGGTTGGACTGTAATATGTCTCAGGTTAAGGTGGACCTCATTCAACTCTGAATCCATAGAGAAACTCTATTTATGAGTGCTTGTGCCAAAAGGGATTTCTCTTGCACTTCATTTTCCTCTTAGTGAATGGAGGAAGTGAAAAATACTTTTCACTCTAATGTTTCTGGCCTTGAGATTTAATCTAGGATGAGAGAGAATTTCATGCATGAAAATTCTGGTGCAAGTCATTATTTTGTTTGAATATGTATTATATATTTAATTACTTGCTTTTCTGATTTAAAATGTTTTGGTAGAGATGGAAAACATCTTTTCAAGTAACTTGCAGAATTTAACCGAACATTGATGTAGCAATGTGGGGTTTTAGGATTCCATGTGGCTTTCCTTTGTTCCCCTGCTCTGTATGTTATTGGTTCTTTTTGAAATATGCACCCTACTGTATCCGAAATCTACTGGTGTGTTCCCCTTGCCTGTCTTCCCTTCAGACCTCCCGGGACTGGCTCTGGGAGAGCCAGCCCCTCCCCCTTCCTTTCCCTTATAAGCCAATGCTGGCAGGAGTTCGGGGTCTCCATCTTCGAGCTGCCAGCCCTTACTACCTTCCCATGCTTTCTTCCCCCTTTCCCGTCCCTGCACCCCACCTAAGGACCCCAAAATAAACTTCCCTGGCAGAATGGGGATGGAGTCCAGTTCGTTCTTTTGTCTTACCATGTTTCCTGCTGAATTTCTGTGATCGGAGACCCATGCCACGCTAAATGCACCCCGAGGGCTGCCCAGCCCGGACTTGGTGGAGATACACGCCCCAGGGACCTCATTTTGGGGGGCTGCCGGGTCCTGCTGTTCTCCCGCAGTGAGGAACATCACATTGAGATATCTTTTTTTATCTCTTTTTTTAAATTTAGTTTGGTTTTTCTATTTAACTCCTTTTAATGAGTATTTCACAAACAGATTACACCACAAAAAAGACAATTCATTGGTATTTTTGCATTTAAATATTTTAAGAACATTAATAGGCTGTAAAATGATAAAATGTAAATGTTGTTGCTATTTAGTTCTTCTAAATTACACAAGCAATGCAAAAGTAATTGAACTGCTATTAATAGACAGTAATAGAATGTGTACTAAAGCATTTTATTAGTGTTTAGCAAGACAATTAGATCAAGTAAATTAGATATTAACAAACAAACAAAGTTAGTAAAAACCAGTATTTACAGACTGGTACCATAGCTATTTACTTACAATTAATATTATAAATGGTAATTAAAGGCTTAATTAGCAGATGGAATGCATATATATGTGCCGCTAGGCAGAGTCACCAGTTCGAGAAAACAGATGATGATATTTTCAATAGAATACTCTTCTCTGGGATTTCTGTTACCTATCATTACATTTTAAGGTTCTAAAACTACCAGAACTTTGAGTTCTAAGTGATATATTTGCTAGCAAACCCTTTTGAGTGAAACCAGTCATAGCCATAGATGTCTTAGTTCTAGATTTTAATGGGTGAAGTCTGGGTAACCCTTTGTGTATTCTGTGCACCTGACTGAAACACAAATAATTGGATGTATTCAGATGTTCCAAGGAGCTTTACCTAGAGATATTTAAAAATTACTAGAGGGTAAAAGACCTATTAGCCACCATGATTTTTAACTTAATTTTTAAAAAAGAAATATAGTAGAACAAATAAAAATTTTGAATTCCCAAAATTTGCTCCAGTGACAAGCAGTTACAAATTTCAAAATAGATTTGCATATATAAATTATTTCTAAGCATTAATTTGCTTACTGGTTCTTTCATAATATGCCAATAGGAAAAATAAACCATTTCCACTCAGATTCTGTGAATGGAATCCCTCTCATTCTAGAAACTTCAGTTTTCTTCTGTTTCAATATCCTCTCTTCTCTTTATGCTGCATTTGGGGAAAAGGCTTTTCAGTTAATTTTTGTTTCAAAAGTACTTAGCAGAAGAAATTTTGCATTGTTAGCATGTTCCAAGGTATGACCCAAATAAATATAATTGGGGTAATAAAGCATTATCTGTGTAATGTAGCAGCCCAGGTGGCTGAGTTAGAGCTTGGTGTCCTTGAAAGTGTGGAGGACTGGGAAGAAATTGGAGATGGGCCAGAGGAGAGTGAAGAAGAAATGGATTTTCCCTCTGACCTCCCGTCCCTGTACTACAGATAGTATGGGCCACTATCTCCCTCCAACCACTCAGTTTACCTTTATCTCATTGCTAGTGCATTGGTTGTTTGTTCTATAATTCACTTGTATTCACTTTCTTATTAGTTCTGAAACATGTAATCCCGCCTTGTTAGCCCCCCTTTATAACCTGATGCACAGCCTTTGTTCTGGACTCTTCAGCTTTTACTCTTCAGGCTCTTCAGCTCTCTATACTCTTCAGCTCTGACCTCCATGTAACCAATAAACCCCACCTTTTATAAACTGAAGAGTCCTCAATCTCGTCTTTTTCTAAGTCGACCTCCAGAAGCCCTCTCTTCTCTCGTGCGTAGTCCCCGTGCTGGTGCCAGCAGAAAGAACCACTGTGGGTTAAGGCTCCCCTGGTCATGACTTTAGGGTGCTGCCCCCACAGTGTAAGACTTTGAATTTTACTGAACTTTTCTAAAGCACAAGAATCCGTAATAAGAACATTGGTTCATCATGGGGTTTCCAAGATTTGTATTTATTTTCCTGTTAATGGAATAACCAGCATTCTTCTCCCTAAATCAGAGATACATGGTTTTGATGGATGGACTATTAAATGAATAAAGATTTGCCAGAATGGCCCTTTCCAAAGAGTTACAGTCAATGTCCAAGTAGAAACCAGTAATGAGTAGTGTCTCTCTCAAAGGTCTACGCTGTTCAATAACTCTTTGGAGACCTTACTGAACCCTTTAAGGAGGGCATGTAAGAAAGGTAGAGAAAGATGTTTTATCAGGACCTGTAGTGACAGGACAAGGAGCAAAGGTTTTAAATTCAAAAAGATTGGACTTTAGGAAGAAACTCTTTACTGTGGGTGTGGTGAGATGCTGGAAGAGGCAGCCCAGGGATATTGTGGATGCCTTGTTTTTTTAAGTGTTCAAGTCAGGCTGCATGGGGCTTTGAGCAGCCTGATCTAGTGGATGATGTCACTTCCCAAGGAAGGAGGGTTGGACCAGAGGATATTTAAGGGTCCATTTCAACCCAAACCATTCTATGATTCCATGCCTATGGAGGACTAACATACCTGACATTAATATATACATTTAATCTGTATATTCAGTCGATTGTGCATTCCATATCTCTTTTTCTTCAAATACAAAATGTTGTATAGCCTCAGTAGCTTTTAAGACAAACAAGAGTAATTATTCATGCCTACAAACTTTTTATGTTTGAAGAGAAATGTTTGTCTTAACTGACAAAATCTGAGTAAATTATTTTTTTCCTAATATTACTTCTTGTATGCACGAGTAAGAAAGTTAATGCTTGGAATTAATCTATATATTCAAGGTTATTTTAGAGGTTGTAACTGCACTTCACTGGTATTTCTTTATCATTCCCCATTTCCCAGAGTAGGGGACTTGTGAATATTAAGAATACCTTTTAGAATGGCAAAGAAGGTGTTAGACAAGATGCAAAATAATTACTGCATTAATAATATACATGATAATATATATTATCTCTTTACAGTTACTAGATGTTATGAAATATCACTATGCAGTCCAGTTTTTCAAATACTCTATTTTTATCCCCTTTTTTGAACAAGAAACAGGTTATCATCACATTTGGGATTTAATCCATTCATTTCAAGAAAAATAATATTTTTCACCCTAGAAGTGTATGTGCTAATGATTGTGACACATATTTCACTAGGCCTACTTAAATTCACTGCACATTTTTTAATGCACATAGGAAAACTTGAGCATATTAATATATGTCTGGAAAATGTGTGGTTTTTTCATAGTTGACTTGAGGGGCTGATTACTTTTGTAGCAGTGAAGCCACCTGTGCGTTACAGTTTTGTTCCATCATCTACAGAGCTATAAGATTTCCTTCAGGCTGACTTATGGTAATACCTTAGAGTAACTCATTGGCTTTTAAATTAAAGTGTGCAGAAGGTTAAGAAGCTGTCTGAAGGGACGGCTAAGAAGCTTTCTGAGAGTTTCTTTTGGTATTTTGTTTGACTTTGAACTTTGAGCAATTCAGAATCTACATATGTGCTAATGGGGCAGGAAAAAAAAAGAAAGTCTGAGGGGTCCTGATAATTGATGAAGATTCTGATGTGTCAGAAAACTTAAACCACACTGATGATATTTGTTTTAGAACTTCAATAAATGTTTCCTTTCTCCACATAAATTTGTGTTTAAATATTTGTTTGAAAAACTTTGAAAATAATAACTGTGTTTTCAGAAAATAATCTTTTTGAACTAATAAAAAACTCTTTGAAATAATTGCCTTTAAAAATATATTTCAGTGAAACAGTTGAGTTCATCTTTTATTAATCCAGTTACATTTTGCATTAATGAACAATTCTACTAGAGTGCTATTCAGATACAAGAAGTATGATTTATAGATAGGAATAAACTGTAATGTAGACTCAGAATATGAGCTGCTCTGGTTTTGCATGTGATGTCAGCGTCCTTGGGAGAATCTAAAATATCAATAGCTGTTTTGCAGTTCCAATGTTTATCAGAAACTACACTCCAGTCCCAAAGTTGTGGTTTTGGCCCTTCTGGCCCTTTTCAGGATTTCCTCCATAGTACCAACATCACAGTAGTCAAGGTGTGGCCCCATCATTGCTGAGTAGAGAGTACAATTCACTTCTCTCCATCTGCCGATGGTGCTCTTCCAGAGTGTTGAAATGCAGGGGCTCTTGACCTTTGCTGTCACAAGGCCACAAAGCTGCCTCATGATAAAATTTTGGTTCACTGGGACCCCCACACCCCGCAAAGTTGCTTTCCAGTTAATAGAAAAAGCAATTTCCATTTGGCACACAGATTTCTTCTTTCCCAGGTTAAGGTTTCTGCATTCCCCTTTGTTAAATTTCATTAGGTCTTTGTGAGTTCGTTTCTCTAACCTGTTCAGTTAATACACCAAAATAGCACCCCAAAGTGATTCCACAGTGTCCCACTTTTACACAATTACATAACACAAACCCACTTAGCTTGAGATACTTACTGCATAGGCTTTTATACAGGAACTGTCAGACTAGACACTGCTCATAACCTGTAGAGAGAAGTACATGTAAATCATCTCGTTCAGAAGTATGCTTTTTAATAGGGTTTGTGAGTCAAGCCAAAATGTGTAAGTTTCTGTCCCTTTGCTGTAAAGGTAGACTGGAACATCTAGCAGAGATGCTTACAGCTGAGTGAGATTAATGCCCAGTTTCTTTCACCTTCAGAATAATTTATATACTTTAGTTGTTCAGCCCTATCTACATGAAGTGCACCTGTTTGGAGCCCAGTTAATCAATACGACATTCAACATCCCTTTTCAAATGAGAATATTTAGTCTAGTTCAGAAACAAAGTATCCTAAATCCCATTTTAATTGCATTTTATGTCCACAAGGCACATACCTGTTTGCTTTGCATGTTTACACACACACAAAAATGTCCATGCACAAGCATATGCATATATGTGCTCTTTAATATTTTTGCAAGAGTTCTGGATGCAGAAATTTGATGAAGTAAGTTTGCCAATGATCCTAGAAGGACCTGTGGACTCCCTAAAATGTAGAGAGGTCTTACAGAGAGATGTAAATAGCTAGAGAGCTGGACAATCACCAACCACATGAAATTTAACAAAAGCAAGTGATGAATTTGTCACCTGGGATGGGATAATCCTGGTTGCACATGCAAAATGGGGTATGAGAGGCTGGAGAAGAGCCTTGCACAAAGAGTTCTGGGAAACTGGCTTGATGGCAAAATAAATATTGCTTAGATTTAGTTAATCCTGTGAGTAGCATGGATTTGGACTCAAAGATTTTTGTGGGTGCCTTCCAACTTGAGATATTCTATGAATCCTTTTTATATGCACACATGGATAAAAGTATGTATCCATAAAAGTATGTGTCCACAAAAGTTTGTCAAAAGATGACTGCGCATGGCCCAAAGAATATTGGATTTTAATTCCTGCTAGGTTTTGTATGTTTTTCCACTAAGAACCTAAAGTTATGGAGTGGCCCTATTTCAACTTATAGTAAAAAGGAAAAAGGAAATTTTGCACAACAAAGTGTGAGCAAACAAGATAATTAGAATGTGGCTTTCCCTCCGCGTCAGGCAACAAGCCCTGGAAGCCACATGGAAGCGGGCGAGCCGCCGCGAGCCGCCGCGACCCCCACGCACCGGAACAGGCGCAGCAGGGAATCCTGCGGGTGCAGGCACGGAGTGCCTTCGGGGACGGAGGCTAGCAGGAGACGAGGCGATTATGGAAGAAATGCAGTCTCTCAGGGTCGGAATCCAGGTAGGATTGGTAGGAACAGCGGGGCGGAGAAGGCAGATGGGATCAGGCAGGAATGCGGAGGGGTGGAAGCTATCTGGATTCGGGACGCTGAGAGCCCAGAACGTCCGCGCTCAAGGGGTTAAAAGGGACAGCAGGATGGAAGGAGTTTACACGGAAGGATCAACCGGAGCACAAGGGGTACAAGATTGACAGGAACTCCAGGGAATGGGGACGAGAGGAGGGAAGGTACAAAAATTTGAACCCCAAAGGGGAAACTCAGCTACAGGGAACAAAGAAGAACTTTCTAACCTTTAACTCAGTATGGGATAGGGGAAGGGAGATGTGCAGAACCAATGTATTCGTTGTCTGATGCATATTAAGGACGCCAGCTGCAAGGTGTCCTGGGTGTGCACTACTTTGTCACTCTGATCAAAAGGTCTTCTCACACCCAGGGCCCTTCCTCGGTGTCATTTGCTTCCAAGCTCATCTGAGCCAGAGCCACTGCTACATTAGAATTTGCAGTTCTTACCCCAAAGGATTGAGAAATACAGTCTAGGGAAGTTACTATTTTGTGTTCATATATCCCACAGCTTCAATCTCAAAGTGTCCCACATAGCTCTCTACAGACCATTTAGACAATCATAAACCAAGTCTCACATGCAAAAAAAACCCCAAACCAAACAAACAAAAAAAAAAAAAAAACCAAAAAACTCCAAAACCCCAAACATGAATTCTTAGACTTCTGTAGAGCTGCTTTTTCAATCTAAGATCACAGTAGGTTTTTCTCATGCGGTCAAAACTTGTACCCATTCTTTAAACCTTAGTTTAGGTCATTCATCAGATTCCATAAAGCATTTCATTTACACTCTCTCTTCATAAGGTTCATAGAGTGACAAAGGTCACAGACTTGCATTACTGTCTTAAGTCTCACTTATCACAACAACAAAAAAATGATCAATCTTTACTTTTTATCTTACTGTTTCGTATTTTTTACATGACAGAAACTGGAAAGTTTGATGTAGCATATATAGAACAGGTGAAGACATTACTTTGTGCTCCTCAGAACATTCAAAATTTCTTTGTTGCTATTGATTGAATTGTATTAAAAAAATCTGTATGGACTTGTTCAATATTTGGATGACATTTGCAATACAACTGTCTTCATTTAGACGCTATTGTTCAAATCCACTTTATACCATAGATATTCTTCTAATATGCTACTTATTCATATATTTTATTGGATTCTTTTTCCCCTTTTATCACTTATCATGCCTATACAGCACAAGAAATTAAATGCCTCTCTTCTTGTGGATAATTAATTGCACAGATAAATCTGCTTTTTAGAACTCAGCTACTGCATATATTTTTGAGAGCTGAGCCATTTCTATTTACATTGGTTTACCTGACAGACCTTCAACACATTTTCAGGAAATTCCAGATGTTATGAAAAAAAAATAAATAAAAAAAGAGGATTTAATTAAAAATTGGGTCATGAAATAGAAATAAATAAAGTTCAGACAAACCCATGAGTGAACTACTGTTCATATTCACACAGGATATATTTGTTAAAATTTCATACGAATTGCAACAATAAGTGTATGGGTTAAGAAAGACAGAAGTCAGATATTTTATGAAAATTTCATGTCCGTGTTCTTGACACAAATAGCATAATATTGAATTTATTACTCAATTAAATCTCGTTAAAGGTTTTTGTCAGTGTTGCATTCATGACTCCTTTCTTTATATACTGCATGTTATTCACATTCTACTCCAGAAATAGAGGTTCCTTGCTTGTACATGTAGTGTAACTGGGACAGTCTGCATATGCTTATCAACTTATTTTCAAAACTTTGTGAATAGAGAAATGTTATTGCCCCCACTTTACAAATAAAAAATTATGAGAAGTTAATATAATTTTTTGTAATTAACCTTGAGTGTCAGTGTGAAAATGTTTCAAGCTACTTAATTGTATACAGCATTCCTATAGGCCTTTTTTCACTTCACTCCTCAAGCTTCCAAATTTGGATTACCTTTCACACTTCTCCTGCATCCTCAATACTTCTCTCCACACTTTCTAATTATTTTAAATTAGTTTTCTCATTGATCAGTATATAAAATCAGGTTGTGAGCAGCATGAAATTAATTATATCTAATTTTGGCCCTTACTAGCTCAATATCTAATCAGAGTCATAATTAATGAAGAGAGATACACCTCACCAGAGGGAGATTCAAACTGTCTCTCTTAAACATTTCTGTTAGAGCAATGTGAATTATGCTCTAGAAGTGCCTTGGACCTTAAAGAGAGCCTGAAGCTTGCTTATATTACCCCTAAATACAGTAAACAAGCTCTATCTTTACCTGGGAAAAGTTTCATTACGTGAATTTAACAGTGTGAGTGCAATTTGGATTACTCAGGATCAGAGTAGATGCAAGTCAAGGTAAACCCAAAAGCATCACTTAGAGAATTATTAGAAATTCTTTAAATTTTCAGATTTACCACTTTTTAAAAATGTTCATACTTTTACGTTTATGTGCCTGTTGTCTTCCAGGAAAATTAGGTAAAATTTCATAGACATTAATCTTGTTCTCCCTGTGTCAATTTCACATTTAATTATTGAAGTTTCATGAATAGAGTACTATTGATTCCAAGCAAATGAAAAACAAATCTTACCCTAAGTTTTATCTGTTGGGGCCACTATTATAGGTCAAGTAAATCTTGTAGTACTTTGATTAAAAGTCAGTATTTCAGGAAGAAAATTCGTTTCCTTGTCTTCTAGCATAGCTTAATGAAGAAAACATATTCCATCATACATTTTAGAAAATAAATTAGCTACTTATAATGAGGAACTGTAGATCTTGAAGTTTTATTAACACTTATCTTGACGTTTTCCCTTTAATACAACTAGTTTTAAAAAATGCAAAAACCACACCAACATAATTAGCATGTTATATTTATTGTCATATCAAATCAATCATTTTGAAAATATAATTTCATTGAGTGGTTATTATTTTTCTGCTGTACATACAAATAAATGGCAGGAGTTTTAAAAACATAAATGAGATAAAATATTATCTTCAGTTTCTCTTCCTAATTGGATAGAGAAATATGTCAATAACACTGAGAAAAGTGTGAGGGAACATGATGCTTAAACATTTAAAATGTTGGCTGAAACATTTAAAATGTATGCAACTTCAGGGGAAAATACAGCTAAATTTCCAAGACACAAGATTCAAAATGAGTAAAATAGGAAGGACGCACACTGATAATCAATAAATACATTGGAAATTACAAGAAATTAAAAAAAAAAATCTACTCTTTTATAACAAAAAATGTATCATGGCAAAATTAAACTTCTTTGTCTTTAATGTGTTTTAAACGTTTGGATAAACTTCAAAGAAAAGAAAAAGAAACAAAAATAACTAGCTAGATAGATAAGGCTTAGTGTGCTATGTCTGCCATTTTTTGTCATCTCAACAGATTTGATTTCCTTTTTAATCAGAATTTCCTTTGTTTAGATACTTTGATTCTGACAGTATTAACAACACTTGTTGTATCAAGTACCTATGAAGTGCCAGAATGTACCAATTAGTTTGAATACTTGTATACATCTATATTGTTTTGCATTGCTTTAGAGTGACAATATTCTAGTAATATAAAAGGTTGTCTCTATGTTATTGTTTTTGTCTGCATGGAAGCTTAATTAAGGGGAAATTAATTTCCTTTCAGTTTTACTTAGGTTGCTAGCCTTCCAAAAATTAGCATACCTTCTAATAGTGTCATGCTCTTCTGCTTCAGGAGTTATGGTTTAACTAGGTACAAATAAATCAAACCTTTGCACCTTAGGAACCGAATCTGACTATTATGAATTTACACTATTTAATGCAGATCTAGTGAAATTTTGGATTCCAGTTGTGGCCCGGCATTTAAACTATGCTAGAGTCCAAGTCTTAGGCTTTGGTTCTCAGAGTTTTATGTATAGTGATTTTTGCAATTCAAGGTCCCATGTAAGCAATTTGAAATACTGACATATCATTTCTTATCCAGGTTTTCCTGTTTTTTTAAAGTGAGAAAAAGTAGTTTTATAATTCAGTGACCTTTTCCATTCTGGAAAGCAAATATTTGCCAGATACTGGTTTTGTCCACTTGCATTCTACTATTCTTCCTTTTCACTGTACTGAAATGTGTATTATGTGCAAAAGAGAAAATAAAAAATCCATTTGCTTGTTTGCTTCCATAGTATTAAAACATTAGAAATATTAAACATGTATTAAGGAAAAAAATTGACCATTATTCTTTTTGGAAAACCTAATGACTATTTCATAACTCTGTATTTTAAAAAGTCATATTGAAAGCATATAAAAGTAAAATGAGTGTCTTATCTGTGTGAGAATAAGTTGTCATGACAATAATAATATAACTTCATTACATATTTACAATTCATAGAGCTACAGGATTTTTTGTAGCAAAAATAAAGAATATTTTCAGCTATTTTTGTACAAATGTTCTCAGAATGCAATCAAAAATATTGGTTCAGGGTCATTCAAATATTTTGTAGATATTATTAAATAGAAGTTTGTCACATCACTTTGTCTTCTTACCTAGCATTTCTTCATGATAAATTCCTGTTTACCCACACATTTCTGTTCTAGTTACTTTTTTTGCTGAGCACAAATCTTGTCTGGAGATCTGAAGAGACTGTTCCTCTGTGCAGGTTTTTCTGTTGTTTTTTTTAAAGAAGTGGAGAATTTTGTGCTCTGCTGAAGCAGAAGGTTCAGCTCCTCGTAAAGCCAACCAGACTCTGCAGTGAAGCCCCTGCCCTTGTGCCAAGGGGGAGAACACCTTCCATGGACACACCACTCCTCACTCCTCCCAGCAGGGGTCTCCTCAGTGACACCTCAGTGTATCTCTGCTTGATAAAAGCCAAACTCTCTCACTCAGCATTAAGAAGCTACATATAACACCAAAGACAAAGCAATTTTAAGGGTATTGTTCACCAAGTCTTTTATATTACTTAGATAATTTTTATTATCAGACTGCTATTAAAATGAAAAAAATTTAACCCCATATCAAGCCTCCCAATATATTTCAGGACACTATATCTTTATGAAAAAAAGTCTTCATTAATGTGTTCTCTCTATAAGGGCTTGTTCTTTGGGATTTCTTTTGTTGCCAATACTCTTTTTCAACTGACTTGGCAAGTAGAAGGATGTAGGAAGAACATAAGTAGTTAAAAAAATTGCTGGGTAGTTTATTTTTTTTCTCTTGGCTTGGATAAAATTTTCAGGTGTGTGTGCAGGAAGGGAGGTTGTGTGGGGGGGCTTTTTTGCCTTTGCTTTTTTCATTGTTGTCTTTTGTTTGGATGCTTGGTTTTGTTTTTTTTTTTGGCTTTTTTTTCCCTCTAATCTTATTCCTGGAATTATTGGAGTTACTGCTTGCTTAGTCTGCTTATGGCACTATCAAAAATGTGGACAAAGAGTTCAAGAAAGACTTTTTTTTTCACAAATACTGAGCACCTGTTTCTTTGTTGTGTTTTTTTGTGGTTTTTCTTTTTCTGGTCTGCTGGAACGTCACTTTTCCACTTAGAGAGGGAAAATGCAGTGTTTTGAAGTGTATGAAACATGCAGCAATTTTATAACTGTGTATTGTCCATCCCGTGAATAGAGATATATTGAGAAGCCATTAGGAAGTGCTGAGCATTTTCCTTGTGCCTGCTGCAGACCTGACAGGGTCTGGCTGCTCAGCAGCTCTGCACTGGGGCTGAACTGACTGCCTAAAGCCCTCGGGGGCAAAGAGAAGCTCACTGGAATAATGACCTTGTGTGAGCCGTATATATTTGCTGAGTTGCTGAATCGTTTTTCTGTGAAAATCAATGCAACAATGGAGAAATCTATTGCCTCATTATTGCATACAATGTGTAATTAATTATTGGCCTAATATTGCATGCAAAATACAATTTTCCATGAGTGTATGCACAAGTGTATTGATTGCTATGAGAAATTGGAATGTTCATGCACTTCCCTGTTCAGCTAATGTGCTTGTCTTATCTACAGACATAAGCACTGGCCTTTGATAAGTTGGTGCAGCTGACAGAAATGCCCTTAAATAATTGAGGATATGGCTAAGAAAAGTGCTCATGACACTCGAGCTAGTGAAAAATACCGAGGTAAGGGAAATGTGTATGACTTTAATGCAGATACAAATGAGATATTTACATCCCTGCCTTGCCCTTGATCGTTGTGGATGTGCAAAACCAAACTGTATTTACTCCAGAAGTGGGCCCAGAGTGGGAACAAAAAGATTGCAGACAGAGCCTCACTTCAAAGATGATCTGTATCACAGGGTCTGGAGTCAGCCAACTGTACCCACTGAGGGTCCAAGACCTCGCAGAAAGTTTGTGCAGAGAATTCATGCTGCCTAGGAAAGGAAAAGTACGTGCACCATGGGAAGTTCTCAGAGAGAGGCTACATTTTCAAAAAAATCCCTAAGTCTTTTTTATACTATAGAGACATGAGGGCTTAGGGCATCAGCACTTTGAAAAGCCAATAGATGCTGTTCATGTCTATTTTTCATCTGTAAAAGTCCAGAGATGGTTGAAGTTTTCTGTTCTTTTAGACCAATTTTGTTTTCTCAGACCACTTCCAATTTTTCAGATGATAAGTTGCCATTCCATTCCTGGATTTCTGTGTAATGGTATCTCAGGATGTCTGTTGTTTCCAACTGTACTTCAGGTATCCAACTGTACTTCGAAGATGTCAGCTGCATTTTTGAAGGTTGTTTTTGGTTCCCAGCTCTTGTTCCCAGGCTTACAGCTCCCTGTCTGGCAAGCAATTTCTCTATCAGTATTTTCAGCAAATTTTTTTTCTGTTCAGTAAATTTCCCCTTCAAACCAGATCACTTTAATGGCTGCTCACATCACTGGGGAGAGCTGAATCTGGTAGAATTTATGTGTGTATGTCTGTCTGCTCCTGCTTGTAGATCAGAGTATATCCACACATAAGACAGGACAGGGAGTGGTGATCAGACACAAGTCCCAGTGGCTTGCTTGTGTGAAACCAACTCCTCTTATTCCACTTCACACCATGCTGGTATTTCCTATATAGACCTTGAGTTTTCCTTTTCTTTGCCCTTGTCTCCACACAGTAAAAATACCAAGAACTGATGTATTCTAAGACCTTTACCAGGATCACATTAATTCCTTGCATGGTATAACTCGTGTGGTTACTGAGGCACTGATGGCCTCTGGTCATTCTGCACAAATCCCCTCTAGTCGTTTCTGAGATCCACCCATCCCTCTTGCAGACATCAGGAACTTTTTTTCACGTTCTTGCTGTGCTATGTACCATGTAGCAGTTTCTTCATGTCAAGTCAAGAAGTTTCTCATGAGATTTTCAGTCAGCTAAATTTCAGGCCGAGGTCTAGCCATTTGCCTTCACACCTTAACACTGGTTTTCAAAGTAAGGTGGTACACAACCCACTGTACATAAATAAGATATAATAAATCACAATAATTCAGTAATATTCCCCAAAATCACTGGTTTATACAGAATGAGTACTCTGTTCATGACATTCTACTTCACTTTCTGCATGACTTTAGTTTCCGAATTTTAGTTTTCTGTGGTAGAAATATTGAAAGATTTTACAGATAATTTAAGGGCAGATTTATGAACAAGTGTACTTAGTGGTTCAAAAATCAGTGTAGCATAAAATCAACTACATTTTTTCAATTTGAGAAATATAGGAAAGGCTTCAGACCAAGGTTCTATATAACTCAATGTCCTGTATCTCACAATGATTATGAGCAGGTGCTTACAGAAGGCTGTTAACAGAAGAGGCATTTATGATTCTTTTCATATTTCCAGCAGTTTTCAGCTCTGGGACTTTCCGAACATTGATATGGTTTTATTTTTCTGTTTTAGTAATCTTCAAAAGTTTCAGTCACTGTTGTTTCTCTCTCTGAACCATTACTGTGGAGAGACTATTGGATTATGAGACATGCCAGTTCACATCTAACTTGTCTAAATGCTTATATGAGTAAAAGTTTTCAGCAAAGGAGATGATTCCCAGCCACCCTCATTCATTACGTACATGCAATGCAGATATTCTTTGACAGCCCTGCCCAAGCAACAACCCCTTGTGAATTCCTGCAAGTGCACCCTCTGATCTGGCAGGTGTCACATTGGATTGTACATTGTGCTTCCTCCTGGATCTTCCTTGAAGTAACACAACAGCTATCATCTGACCATGGAGGCAAGAGCTCTTGAGATCTGCAGGGTCTGTGCCTCGAGGCTGGCCTCTCCTGGTGTCAGTCATCCCTCACAGTGCATTGGTGTCACACTCTGAGGAGGGAGCTGTACAAAAGGTGCATTTTCCCTTTGGGACTGCTTCCCCATATGATTAGAACAAATGACAGCCCCTGTCACACCACCTGTGTTCTGAACTTTGTTCAGACTGTCACTCCATATTATGCCACTATGACAGAAGCATAATGTTATTGCTTTAGGAATTTCCTATCCATCATCACCTTGTTGGCAAGGAAGTTTCAAGAAATGAACTTTATACCTAACACTGTATACATGGTAACTTGGGACTTTCAGAAAGAAAAATCCAAGGGAACATCCATATCAACTTTTTGTATCAGTGATGTCCTTTGGCAAGGACTTCCATGCATTGCTATCGTTCTCATGAAAAGATATCCTGTTTTGAACCTAGTTCCTTTTGATGGCCCCTCCCCAGAGCAATCTCGTTTTCAGAGTGAAGAGTGCTAATATATTATTTCTATAAGGTAGACACAAGATTTTTTTTCTGCTCTTCATTATACCTTTGTTCCTCTCAGGATATTATTTTAGAGAGAAATTAGTTAATTCTTCAAAATGCATGTAAACTGTAGAGTCAATTTAATTTCTGTTCCTGACTAGTTTTCATTTATATGAGTAATGAATACAGAAGGGGCTTCAACTCTCTGCACTTTTTCCCAGACAAATATGTTCATCAGATAACAGGTAGTTCCAGAAATGTTTTGACATTGACCATTTAGATTTTTTATAGAAACTGACCGATGAAAGGTATAGCATACTTGCAACGAGTTAGGATTGAAAGATAATTATTCCGTATGAGGATATAATTATTGTCTTAGGTATAATTTCATAACATTCCATGAGTATCTTCTGGGATAATTTTCAGAACGAGGAGACTGACTTTTGGCTAACTTATTGACACCTATATTTTTTAATTGATTACTTGAAACAAGGACAAAAGGAGAATGGAATTGTACTGGATTTTTCAGAGATGACCCTGCACTGCACATTTTTTTTCTTGACTATGTTACCCATTAATTTTTGAATCCATACTGTGACTTCATCAAATTTGATGGATTAGCACATGTTGGACATTCCTTAGACATTCAGACATCAATTGGGAGCCGAAAATCACTTACATTTCTGTCTCTTTAAGAAAATTGAAGCCCCTATGAGTTTCACCATAAATGCCTTAGAGAAGAAAAGACTGTAATGTGTAAGTTGGAATATACTGTGTTACAGGAACTAAACATTAAAAGCAGAGATTTACAAATTCCACAGGCCTGGTATGAATTTCAACTAGTACTCTGTAATCAATCAACAGAAAATAAATCACTCTAAAATTGGCTTAATTGGATTTCACTTGCTCCAGGCAAGTATTTATTTTGTATTTGATTTTTTACATATTTGTCTTTTCCAGGCTAATGTTTTGTAGGCTTAAAAAAAATTCTAATATTTATTCTTTGTTATTATTATTATCCCTTTCAATTTTTAAAAATCTTGTTTTAGAAGGGAGTTTAGCACAATGTGTGTCACAGATTTGAAATAGAATTTTGCCTATTAATACTATTGAATGAACTTAACAAAGTTTAATTGCAAATGTGGAGCTTTGCTAGGATGAAAGTACCAATTATACTGACTTGATGTACAGTAATTAAGAACATCTGCATGTAACCATTTCCAGGTTTCTTCATGATTCAATAAACTCTGTTTTTATACACACACAAATTATTTCCCAACTTTGACATGAAGTAAATGTTTTTTGCACTGACTTGAAAATTATTGGTTATATTTGTCGGTTTTTTGTCATTTGTTGTGTAATTTGTCAAACATTTATGTTCTGTTGTCTCTAAAGATCAATGTCTCCATTTTCAGTAAACAACTGGTTGAAGCAGCAACGTGAGCAGTGGTACACACTTTCATATTCACATTCATTACTTCAGGACTTGATTTCTGTTATTTCCCGGACAAAAATGACCAAGGTTTCTCAGAAACCATCTTAGTAAAACATACAGCAGCTTTCCTCTTCAATAACATTATATGAACGTGTTGTACCACCTCTTTTTGTCTTTCTCAGGTTCATCTTTTCAGCTCTCTTTTTGCAGGGGAAAGAAAAAAATCAAACCTTCAGTTTTTAGGCATATTTTACTTCAAAAATATACATTGAAGATAAAAAAATCTCTATGTTTATATAACTCCTAATTTTAGGGGCTCCCATCCTGACACAATCAGTGTTACTATACTTCAGATTACGTGTATTAAAAGTAAATTAAAGTAGCTTACCTTAGATTTTTTTTTTATTTAAAAAAATAGCCTGGCTTTAATTGGAAAATAATTTTTCCTAGGATTTTTTTTTTTAAGGAAATAATGGATGGTGTGTCAAAATTACTTTTGATATTTTCCTGCAAAAGTTATCTCCCAACAATTTGTTTTTATTTCTGACTGATTCATTTTTTTATCTTTTTTTTTTTCCTGTAAGCCTGGTATGGTATTGCAACTTCATTTTGCTACAGTCATATGTCAGAGCACTTTCTAATTTTTCAGCAAGCATGACAAGTTTATTCCTGAAGGAAAATTTGCTTTGACAAAAATAACAGCAAAAAAGAGAATATTATTTGTCAGGAAAAGACTTTAGAATCTATTTTATTAGGTCAAGAAGATCCATCAAGTAAGGACAGAAATAGATTCTCCATGTATCTAAAGTAGCAAGTTATGCTTCTCGCAGTGAAAAATCAGAAGATTAATAATAGTCTTATTAATTGTAAAAAACCGGAAAAAATTTTTTTTTTTCTTCTTCAGTTTGAACAACACTTTATTAATTCCAAATTAATGTGAAGACTCTCTACTGGCAGAACAAAGGAGTTATCAAATCTGGAGAAGAAAAATAAAGGTTAAGAAGTAAAAAAAAATATTTTTAGTTGGGTTTATAATAGCTCTCATGGCTCAAACCCTAGTGAAGGAAATTAGAAACTTTAAAATGCTTTTCTAATGCACTGATTTTTTTTTTTTTCAGAGTTTATTTGAGGGAAATGGTAATATTCACAGCATACTGATTACCAGAAGTCATACTCATTTTGCTGAATACTCATAACAAGTATGCCATGTTTCATATTTTTTCAACTTTGCCATTTTCAGAACCTAAATGCTTCTCAGGCATATTCCTTAAAGAAGTTTTAAAATGTCTGATTGCTGACGGCAAGCCCAAAGTATACAGCAGACATTTTTTTCTCTCTTCAAGAGTGTTTGTCAGCTACACACTATGAAGCAAACTAGACAATTTTCCCTGACAGTCTGACTGACAGTGAAATTTACAGAGTTTTGTAACATCTAGCAGAGAATATTTCGAACAGATTATATATAGCGAAAGGAGTTTTATTGAGAAGAGTGGGTAGAAGGCTTTTCCTGGAAATTGCTGTACATCAGCGAAAGATAACACTTCCAAGTAATTGTACTTTTCCCCTGTTTTAGGCAACAGCTGAATAGTGGCCTGCCTTTCCATTTACCAATACAGAGTAAGATGACTTAAGAACAAATCAGATTTTCTTTGAAAGCATATGTTTTGAGATCTGTCTTATCACTGAATAACAGGTTCTGTGGGATGCGGCTTATAGAGACTTTGCTATTATGAATTTTCACTTCTACAAGACAAATATAATCACATTATAGACATTTTTTCTTGATGCAAGCAAGTCATAGTTTTTATCACTTGAATTCTTAGATAACCCAGAGT
The DNA here is from genome assembly GCA_013397955.1 of Grantiella picta. Classification (NCBI taxonomy): domain Eukaryota; kingdom Metazoa; phylum Chordata; class Aves; order Passeriformes; family Meliphagidae; genus Grantiella; species Grantiella picta. Next base: position 81,005 of record VZRM01006430.1, on the reverse strand, counting down.
TGGAATTGGATTCAAATTCAGATGCTTAAACCAGGTTCTTCCTAAGATAGATTCTAAGTAAAAATTAGGTTTTAAATTAGTTACTCACATTACAATCAGTTTATATTGATTGCAAAGTAGTCAATGCAGTGAAATACAGTGAGCTTTTCAGAATAGAAAATGGTTTTTAATTGATTGTTTAATGTCTGAACAGATGGGCACTTCTATCTCTTCTGGCCCTCAGTTTCCACTATATTAGCACGTAAGTTTTCCAGCGGAATTCTGACCTGTTAGACTCATATGCATGTCTTGGATACATCAGAAAACACCAGATTCCTATGCTCATCCTTAAGTCTCCACTTAAAACCTAAATCGTCTAAGTAAACCCAAACCAAAATCCTCAAGACTACAGAGCTACAGCTTCATCTGCAGCTGAATTCCATGTCTATGCAGTCATCATTTCAATTAATTTAAAACTATTTACTTGAATTGACGGTAAATTCAAAGTATTACAGGCATTATTATTGAAGTGAATTTCACTGGGCTTTAGATATAGTGATGCAGAAATTTATATTTGAAACTAGTTTTTTAAAGTCCTTTTATACAAAAGGTAGAATAACAGGTATCTTTAGGAAAATCTTGTCTAGTCCCATGTAAATACATAAAAAACATGTGTTTTCTTTCTCAGAATTTGTTACGAACAGAGTTTGAACACTGAGGATTGTACACTTCTTAGGCAAAATTAATATCCACCAACAAAAACTTTACTATGTTTATCTAATTTAGAATCATACAGTTCTGAAATTTTAAAAGCATCAGCTAACAGGGAAACAACGGGTGCAGAAATGTGTACAGCAGTTTATAGACACTGCTTAGGCACCTAGATATTCTGGGAATTAGGATTGTTGAAGAACATCACTGTGCCTAGTGCTGCAACTAGGTGAGGATAGCTACAGGAGGCTTCCAGCTTCCAGCAAACTACAGAAGCATCTGAGAAGTTCTGTCACTTATTCCTGATGAAATAGTTCTTTGAGCTTTTGTTCCACCTACACAAAGGAGGGGCAGTGCCCTTTCAGCAGGTGCTACAGAGAGGCCAGTGTTACTGCCAGTCAACAGAAGCAATGATTTTTCACAGAATGGTGCCTAAGGCCTCTTGCTGAGATTGGAAAAGTTGTATCCTTGCTTGCAAGTGTGTGCTGGGGAGTCTGCATTGCCAAGTAACTGCTGGAGGAGCTCAGTGGACTGCACAACATTAAAGATATTGTGAAGGATGTGGTCTGAATCTTCATTATGATACTGCAGCTACAACAGCCTTCAGTTGTACTGAAGAAGGCACAGGCAGAGTCTGTGTTCTCTGAGCTGGGAAATGGAGACTCCCATACTGGAAAATCTGGGAGCTTTTATTTTCTGTCACAAGGAAAAAGGCCCCAGCTCTACCCAAATTAATTTTTCTAGGAGAATCTATACAACTGCATATCTGAAACTAGAGAAGAATTTCAGTGTCCTGGTGGCACTTGAGGAGCTGGAAGCTGTGTTCAAGGATGCACCCAAGCAGGCTGTATATGAACTGTATGAAAGTGAATGAGTGATGGCACTGGGAGACTCCCTACTCCAGAGAATGGGGGCTGCCATCTGATTGACCTTAACCGATTTTCTTGTAAGATTTGCCACTTATATCTGGGATGCTGTGAGCAGACTGATAAGGATCTGTCTTTGCTACCCTTGTACATACGCATCAACTCTACTTTCAGGGCAGAGCTGGTGAATAGCAAGCATGAACATGAGGCACTGGGGCTGAGAATCAAGGGCATGGGGATCCAGGTGGTTTTCTCTTCAGTCCTGCCTGTGAGGGGAAAGGGCTTGAGGGGCAGTGAGGAGGAGTGGGAAGTTTCTACAGGCAAACAACTAGATGCACAGTTTGTGGTGAAAACAAATATTTGGCTTTTATGACCAAGGCACCTTCTTTGAAGATCAAGAAAGCAGAACTAAGAAGAGGTAGGATTGAACTGATCAAGTGGGAACAAACCTTCAAGTTTTGGCTTCACATCAATGGGCTGGCTAGACTGTTCAGAACAGCTTTAAACTAGGAGCTATGGGAGTGAGACATGGTAATCTGCTATCATGTAAGAAAGCGCTGGAACACTGGGGAAAGCAAAGGTGCAGGGTGAACCTGGAGACCTTTTAATCAACAGAAGAGGGCTGAATGTTTCATTCTTCAAGGCTGTGCACAGAAATAAAGAAGAGCTGAGATGGAAGCATTATGGGGAAAGCTGTCACATTTATGCTATGAAAACAGCATGATTGGATGCCTCTCTGAACTGCTTGTACACTAGAGCATGAAGCTTGGGGAAAAAAGAGAAGGAACATGAAATCATCGTGTGCTTTCAGATTTAAAATCTCTCAGGACCATAAACATAAACCAGCAGCGTGATATCTCAATTAAAAAGGCCATTCGTATCCAGAGCTGCTCTAGGTAGAATGTGACTGGCAAACTGAGAGAGGTGATTATTCTCCTCTACCCAACACTGGTGAGATTGCATCTGGAGTGGTGAGTCCAGTTCTTGGCTCCCCAGTAAAAAAGACACATGTAACACACTAAGTCCTGTGAAGAAAATTGAAGATAAGAAAGGAACTGGGTCATGTGCCATACAAGGAGATGTTGAGAGATCTGCAATTGTTCAGCCTGGAGATGAAAATTCTCATGAGGATTTAATCAATGTGTATAAATACCTGATTTGGGAAAGGCCAGTGAGGAAGACGGAGCCTGACTCTTTTCAGTGGTGCCCCCTGACAGGACAAGCTCCTTAAACTGAAATAGTGGAAAAAGACATAAACATAAGAATTCTGTCAAATACTAGAACAAATTTCCCAGAATGGTCATAGAATGTCATCCTTGGAGATATTCAAAACCTGATTGGACATGGTTCTCAGCAATCTGTCCTAGCTGGCCTTCCTCTGAAAAGGGGTTTGTATTAGAAAATATCTCGAGGTCCTTGTCACTCTTAGCCCATTTTGTATTTTTCTTCTATGTTCCCATTCTCGTCCCACTGAGATTATACTTACTTTTTCTTCTTTTTCCTATTTTACAACTTATTACATTCCTCATTGAAAATGGACAAAATGATAAATCTTAAAAGCTAGAAAGTTAAGTATGGTCAATTCTAACTAAATCTACTATTGTGTTGTATGCCAAGAAGTGTGTTTGGGTCTGGATTTCTACAGTGTTCTTAGTTACTTATTGTTTTGTCAATAGTTTACTATGTTTTTATATTCCTAAGTCAATCATCTCCCTTTCTTAATCTATATAATAATTTGGCTATAACAAAAAAGCAGAGCACCAACACTTTTTCTTTTCTCTTTATCCTGAAACTTTTCTGACTGAAAGATACTTTGTTGTTGGTTCTTTTCCCATATTCTGTATTAGAGAGAGTTATCATCCGTAACAAAGAACTTTGAGTCCAGAGACTCTGGTATCTGAATTTTGAACTGCAACATGGCAACAGAGAAACTTTCATAAAAATCAATAATTTGCCTCCCGAAGATGATGGGACGGCTAGGGGAGAGGGGAGGTTTTGTTTCTTATTTTTTTCCCTGGAATTTGAAAATTTCTGACAAAGCCTCCTTTGTTCTATCATAAACATAAAATGACACCCAAATGTAGCATATATAAACAAGTAATACAAGTACAAGAAAAGCCCCATCAAAACCAAGGAAAAGCGTCACCTATTAGACTTCTGTCCTATGACATTTCTAATTTCCTCTTGTAATTATGCTGAAGTGCACTTTTAGTTATCATTGCTCAATTACAGAATAAGTGTTAATTTTCCAGTTAGAAGCAAATCTTTAATTGCACCATTCATTTATTTTTGCTAAAGAACTTTTTCAAGTTTTTGTAGTATAAAACCTATGGCTAAAATACAGTATAGAGATACAAATTCACTCTTTTTTTCTTAAATCTTGCTTCTATAAGAAATCAGGAAACATAGGCACATAAATCTTCACAGGGTTTCCAATCACATGGCATCTACTGAGAGTTTGATAAAAATCTCATATGTCTAGTTATTAAGGTTCTGAGCATATGTGAGTGCACACCTTAATGAACACTAGAGATCTCCTTAAGAATGAAAAATGCCTTTTTTTAGAAAATTCTTCCACAAGAGCCTGTAAACTCTCACCATCACGTGCAGGTCCCAGTCATTCAGAAGCACAAATATGGAAAACCAGGCTTCTCTAAGTTCCTGTGTATATATCATGTGCTATTAAGTGTAGACATAGTTCTGGTAAATTCCAGAACTAAATTACTCTTTTAAATTAGTCCTTTTACTAACCCAATAACACACCTTCTGCCCACATGTAAATCTCCAGGGGCATTCTATTGTCATTGCTGCATTTTTAACAATGTATTTATCTGCCTTTCTGTATTACTATATTTTCACTTTCACAACCTAGCTCTAAAAAAACTGGCCTTCAGAAAAAACAAACGTGCCGTAATTATTAGCATTTAACACTGTGTACCCAGAAGCATTCTGTTTACTAAAGTATTGCTACTAAAGTAGCAATAACATCTCAAATAAAAATATTCCTTCTGCTAAAAGCTTTAGATAGCAATGGTTTGTGCAATTCTGTTACCAGACTTGTCAGTCTAATGTCCACCCTAAAATTTGAAACTGTCTCATTTTATTTTTACAGCCTTGAGTTTAAGTCTTACAGATATGAAATGGGTGGCAGGCACCTGCTAAATATAATAATTTTTATTTACTTTTAATAAGTTTTTGGCAAGGACTTGGAGGCAGATCTCATTCCAGCCTACTCTTCTGTCAGATATTTGAATGAAAAAAAGCATAATCTAATTTGTCATGTATTTCATATCAGATTTATTCATATACATTAGACTCTCACCTCCATGAAACTTCTATCACCCCAATAGTGTTGCAAGATATTAGCTCTGTGTGGAATGATTTCAACATTTAGCCAATATATATTTAGCAATTAAAAATACCTATATTTCATCATTATGAATACTACTTTAATTGCAGTATGCAAGCTATTCATCCTCAGTGCTGTATCCTGTTTAATCATATTGCATCTATTGTTTTACATGTTTATTTCTTAGAGACTTTGAAGAGATTGTGTCAGCAGTTTGAAGACAGAATAAAGTAAATAATGAGTTTAATTGCTTAGGGAACTCATCTTCCTCCATACTAAGGGTGGAACTCATCTGCCTAACAATAAACGACTAGTGTGCTTTAATATTCTCTAAGTTGTATTATTTATCCATGCATTGCCCTTCTAGATGAGCACAGGTCTCTGTAGCTCCTTCATCATATCTGACAGCCTGTGTAGCTGTCTGTCATACTTTAAAGCATCTTGATGAAGCAGTGACAATGTTTGGAGTACTCAGCTGTAGCTCAGGGTACACACTGTTAAACAGGCATGCTGGATATATTATTTTGCATGTACCACTCAGATTTACAATCCTTGTTAGTAGGGAATTAGAAAAATAATTAGATAATATACCATTTGTTGCTGTCCCACACTGGAAGAAGGGATATTAAAAGAAGAAGAATGGAAAGAAAAAAGAAAAAAAAATAGAAAGAAAAGAAAAGAAAAGGCTTCACACTTGAAAGATTGGGAGCTTGAAGGCACAATATTGGTTTTAGTGATGAGTTTCCTTCTGTACAGCTGTGTCTGTGATAAAACACTGAAGGTTTCCCTTGCTTGAAATATTAGATTGATTCTTAAAAATTTCATATATTACATATGTTATGAAGGCTTCATAATGAATTGTTGGATAGATCTGAAAGATAGATTACGTAATCTCTTCTTTCTAATGAGACAATAAAGGCAAAAATTTAGATGGGGAAAAAAGAAAGAAGAGACATTTGCTAAAATCCTTTGCAAACTTCTGAAGAGTATTTCACACTGCTATGTGCCAGCATAATTTGTTCTCTTCTGGGGCAGATTTTTTTCTTTACTTTTGTCTTAAATTGGAACAATAGTGACTGGATAGCTGTTTACTTTATAGAATAGGGAAGTGAGAGGCATAGGATAATGACAGAGATAATACTATACTTTGCACATCACTATCAGCACAATTAATGGACTGAGATTACAGGGTAATGTCCTGCTTTGAATCACTGAGATACTCTATATTTTTTTTTAGTTTCTTTGACTTTGTTCAGCCTCAGTGAAGATGACTGCAAAGATAGTTCAAATAATGCATTAATCAAATACATTGTAAAAATGCATGAAATACAGTGGATGTAATTGAAAAATAATGTTAGAGGTTCTTTTAATTTTGCAATTTGAACTTGTTTATTTTGTCTATTCCTTTTTTCTGACTGTAAAAATGTCCAATTTAACACATGTGGGGTTTTTCACAGAAAGAAATATTTATATTTCACAGTGCAACAAGATACCTGACTAAAAATCATTCACTACTATTTTAACATGAGTAGACCAAGCTATTATAAAAAAAAACAAAAAAACCAAGTGTTCCAGTGTAATTGTTCATCCCATCAAATGGTATTTTGATATTGCAGTATTTATATCATATTTGCCATTAAACATTTAATTTTGTAATATAACATCTCCTGATTGAAATAGTTACTTGAGGTCTTCAGTTTGTAATAATAAAAAAAAGTTGATAAATACCTTTCATTTATCTTAGTGAAATTATAACTCTCCCCATATGTCTTGCTTTCCACAAAAGAAACTATCAGAACTATCCAAATTCATTTTAGCATATGTATGTTTATTTATGCTTTCTTAAGATTCTTCGAGAAAACTCTGTAGTGAAACACTGTAGTGAAACACTGAAATGAGTCGCCAAGAGAGATTGTGTTATTTCTGTTCTTGGGTGCGTTCGGAGCTCAGTTGGATAAGGCCAGATCTGTTCTAGTTCTGACCTGTTTTTAGCAACAGGTTAGACCTGTTGAGAGACCTCAGAAGTTCCTTCTAGTCTCCATGATTCTCATTCCATAAACAGTATTGATATGATGTTATTACTGTTACACTTTATTGCTACTGGTGATATTTTACTATTAAATACCAATACTGATGATAAGATACTCTTCACTGACACTGTTACTAATGGTATCTGTCTTAATAAGAATGCAAAAGAATTATGAGGAAGAAATGAAAAAAATATGATCAAGAAATAAAAGAGGTAAAGTTCAAGCTTAAGTTCACCATAGGTCTAACCATCCCTTTCATTTGACATTCATCTAAGGCCACACTGTACTTTCATTTTTTCTTTCTCATATTGTCTTTTTGATTCTTTTATGAAATAAGTGACATTTTTGAAAGTCTATAATTGGAGAAACACTGTGCATGAATTTCTAATCTGGGTCACACTATAGAAAGCACCCAGAGGCTGAGATTTTTCCAGCAGTTTGTTATATGATTACATTTGATGTTGTAGTCATGAACTCCTTAATAATCCTGTTTTCTTGACCACTTTAATTCACTCTTTTAATAAAGAAGGATAAAATATTTATGTAGATTGCATCCTTGGGGGTATATGCACAAAGGTATCTTGTCATCCCTCTCATTATGAGAACATAATCCTCAGGAATACTTTCTATTGTCATCCACACTAATTGCATGTCATCTGTAGCAGACATGTAAAGCCTATTGATATAATGCTAAGCTAACAGCCTGTTTAGAGTTTACTTGCATTGACATGAAAGATTGAAATTAGATAGACTGTTTTTTCTTGCTAGCAGAGTCTTGACACTATGGATATTCAGAAAAAATTAGTAGTGAAGACCGTAAAAAAAAAATCACAGAATCATGGAATAAATTGGGCTGTAAGGGACCCACAAGGATCATGTAGTACAATCATTCACTTAGAAATATTTCTAAGATGTATTTCTTCCATAAGGAAGTATTATAGAAGGTTTCAGAAGCTCTTGTTTCAAATTCTGGGCATTTCCATATTGTAACTTCCTAACTGAGAGTTTTCACTGAGAGGAAGTCTGCCTGCTTTGGAGCTGATTTACTTCAGTCCCTCCCAGTCTAGCCACTTCATTTGATATAAAAAAAAAAATAAGTAGAAGACCTCTGAACTTTACTGACATTAGGGATATAACTTACTAATAAAGTTAGCTGTATGGATATAACTTATTGATAAAGTTAGCTGTATATAAAGTTTGCTATGTATTTACACAAAATATGAGAACAGAAACTAAACTAGTGTTTCCTTCTATACTTTCACGTGGTTCCTCCAAGCTATCTCTTTCCCCTCAAGAAATAGAAATCTCCTTTAAATGCAGCAGCCATCTATATAACTCATTGTTTTCATCCCGTGTTTTAAAGTTCTTTTGATTGTGTTACTAGGGAACTAAAGCTGCATTTGACATAGTATGTGATATTTACTTTATCTAGGACAGACATGACAATGACACAAATTACGTGCTGAATATGCATTCTAAGTAGTGTGTTCAGTCAGTAAAGTTTTGACACCACCATAATTGCATTTCCTATTTTGTTCTGAAAGATGACACTTTCTTATTGGCTTAGTCAATATATCATTTACCATTCTGGACTCTTTATAGATCCATTTAGAAGAAACCATGCCTTATTTTTTTTATATTGTATATTACCTGAGATAGTAATATGTCTAAAGAGGCTTCTGTAAAATATTACCTTTATAACATTATGTCTATAGATGTTCTATGGTACTTTTTGTTAATAAACTTAGGTCTATGACTGAATAAATACTTATGAAACTAAGGGAAGCTTTGTTATCATGCAAATATTTGAAAACCTATTGATTTTAATATCTTCAAATGTTTCATTGTGACGAGATGAGAGTAAAAATTCCTGTGATAATTTAAATTTTTAGGTTTGAAGAGAGTTCTAGCAAAAATCTGTACTTAACTTTACAGCATTCATGAAAAAACAATGCTGGGGGTAATAGCAGGGTGAATTTTTTCTCACATATATTCTCAGTAAGGACTTCTCAATGCACATTGTAATTATATTAATTGCCTTTCTTTTTAAAGGCAGCTGAGTGAAACAGCAGGAATCATAAAAAAATAACTACATAAAGGCTTACTTGCTGGAGTGTACCAAGATTACACAGTAAACAATGGTTGTATATTTTTCCCTCCTGTTTTTATTTTACTTCATATTTTATTTCATGTGCCTGGAACAACGTGCAGTCAGATTCCACCACTTACAGTGTTGGGCTGAATATATCATGTGCACAACTGGTTATGACAACATAATAAGTAGCATCAAACAATAACTGTAACATAACAACTGCTCTACTGAATTTTACTAGTGTTTCAAATAATTCAATGCTGCAACTCTCCGAATGAACAACTGCAGATACTTAAAAGGATATAAGAAAAATTATGAGATCTACTGAGAGATCTCTTGATTATGATATCTCCTGCCTCCAAGGAAAAGGTTTCTTGTAAATCTTCTCGGTTAAATGAAGGTTTATAAATAAATGATGGAGTGTGTAGTGACTAAAGTTTATATGATTTAAACACAGATGTTCTCATATGTACAGAAAATTATAAAAATTTCTTGGATCCCATTAAGATCTTGATTTTTTGAGGCAGTGAGTTCCTTATGTACTATTAGCCTGAAGAACATCTTTCAAGTCAGATGACTGCGTGTGATCCAAATGACTGTATTTCAGAGTTTGAGTTTCTGTTCCAGTTAAAGGGGGCTTAATTTGATTTCTTACATGCATATCAGACTCTTATACTGTCTAAAAAATCCTGGGTTATTATGCTTTCATTGTGAATGCCGCTCAAGGAAAACACACGCCTCTACAGACATTGCCATGCTGAGGTCTCAGATACTCTACTACATGTACAATGGCAGTAGGGACCTATTGATCACTGTTTATAGCTTCCAGACAAATAAATCAGTGTCACCAGGGAGGCTATTCTGTTGATGACATACACGTGATCTTCTCAAATAAGGTTTTGGAGTGATTCATATTGATGACAAAATTCACTCAGATGCCTAAACTGGACTTAGGTGCTATGTGAAACACGTAGGTTAATCAAAGCATCTTCACTAGGCTAATAGAAATCCATACAGAATCATAGAATCAATAGTTGGAAAAGATCTCCGAGATCAAGCCCAACCTTTGAACACCACCTTGTGAACTAAACTGTAGCACTATATGCCATGTCCTGTTGTTTCTTGAACACTTCTAGGGATGGTGACTCTACCACCTCCCTGTGCAACCCATTCCCCTTCAGTGAAGAAATTCTTCTTGATGTCCAGACTGATCGTCCTCTGGTGCAGCTTGAGGCTGTTTCCTCTTGTCTTATCTCTAGTTGCTTGGGAAAAGAGGCCAAGGTTTTGGAGTGGGAACTGGGAGATAACAATCAGATTACAGTCAGGCAACACATGTATGATTCGATGCCTATATTGAGGTAACTATATTAAGCTGCACTATTTCATTAACTAGAAATGGAGCCTGAACATGCATCTCATATACAGATACATATTTACAGCAAATTTAGGCATCTGCAATTATAGAGCTGAATTCTCCCCCATTTTAAATCAGGATTTATTTGCCTGTTCTTAGGCATTAACAACCATTCAAGATATTCAAGCACATCCAAAATGTATTGGACTTATTGTTGTTATTTTCTGAGAGAACTTAGTCTTTCTTTTCCTACAGCTTCTGAAATCATGTTCTTTTGGGCTTATAATACCCTTCTAGAATATAATATTTTCAATATGATATCAGGGCATGGAAGGGGCCAGCAGAATTCTTGGGGTCAGGTCACCGCAGGGACCCCAAAGTCAGCCAAATATCAAAGCTGAATTACCTACAAGCATATGGAGTGGAAAAGTATGTGCAACAAGGGAAATTATCAGAGAAAGAGGTTACATTTTGGTCAAAATTTAAGTCCTTCTAAAATCATGGAGACTTAAGAGGACTTAGGACAACACCACTTTGAGAAGCCAAAAGGTACTGTTAATTTCTATTTTTCACCTGTAGCAGACAAGAGATGATGAAACTTTCTGTTCTTTCAGAAAAAAAATTATTTTCCTAGACTGTTTTAGTCTTTTTCCAGATTATTTTTCACCTTTTCAGATGGTAGGTTGTCATTACAATTCTATGTTTTAGCACTTGTTGGTGGCTTGCCAGCACGTCTCTGGTTTCCAGGTACTCAGCTGTACTTCAAAGAATCCAGCTGCACTTTTCAAGGGAGCTTCTGATTCTGAAACCTATTTCTCAGGCTGGCAGGTGTTTTCTCCCATTCAGTAATTTTCTCTTTCTAAACAGGTCATTTTTATGTCTTTTCACATCACCATGGTGGTAAATGTTTCATATTAATGAAATTCCTCTGTTTCCACCCATTTTAATCAAAACCACATTCAAATGGGGCTCTCACAGAGATTATATATTTTACCTACAGTTTTGAGATCTACCTATACAGAGAAAACCCACACTTTATTCTTAGTAGTTGTAATTCATAAGATTGTTGATTCATTATTAAATTTAGATCTTTAGTTAACTTGTCATATTAACACTCAATGTTTAATATCTAAACCTGGTTATTGAATAACAGCAGTCTTCCAGAGATCATCAATAAACTTGAACTCAGAAAACAAAAATCAGATCTAATCAAATTCACATTTAAATTAATACCTTGTTTTTGTTGTTATGCTCTTGAAGTCAAGGGTAAAGATTATGTTTATTTCAGTGGTGTTAGCATTGGGCTCCATGAGAAAACACATATAGAGAAAGCAAAACTAAAGAGATGTTTTTAGGGATAGTATTTTAGCTGATGCTAGCAGAGGTATTCCATCAAAAAGAAGGTTATATAACGATGAATAGCCAGAAAACAATAGGAGTTTCCATTATTTAATATATTGCTATAAACTTCACTATATTTTTCTAAGTAAATGTGTTGCAGAAGAATTCATTTGCCATCATCAATTAGATACATTTTATCTGTGATTTATAGTAAAAACAGGTATAAAAACACCTGTAAATTATTAAAATTGTTAAATCTGATGCATGTAAGAAGTAAAAAGGGCTTGGAATCATAAATGCAAAATAAATGCTGAAGAGCTGTGTTTTGTGATTTTAATGTATCTCCTCTTTATTGGTCAGCTACTTTAAAAGTGCTCACAGGACTAGTACTGGTGTACTGAAACATTTATCTGAAGCATATTTAATGAAATAGTTTATAGTTTATGAAAATTACAGCCCTCAAAGTGCTCTTCACTGGATTCCTGTTTTAAAACCTTTGCAAAATCTCTAAATTTAAACTCGCTTTTGATGTAAAACTAGGTATTTTTAACTATTTGAAGAAGGGAAATGTTGTATCCATAATATATACAGCTAAAGCAGGAATCTGTGTCATCTATGATGACAGCAAAGCAAATTTCAGTATTTGGCTGTTATGAACCCAAACGTAAGCAGAGTGATAAGCTATAAAGGTACATGTATATGTCTCTTCCCTCTCTGTTGTCTCTGACAGGTACTAAGGGCTGGGAATTGTTTAAAAATTCAGATGTCTTGTAAAAAATAAGGTCCAAAATTAGAGGACAAGAGGCGAAAAACTCACTTATTTCTGATCTTTTGTTGCTGTAGAGTGTCCCAGTTTGATCAGTCCAGTCTCAGCAACAGGGAATACCACAGACTGATAATATAACAATAATGAATTATCCTGCAAGAACTAATTAACACAAAACATGTTGTTAATTAATATTAAGCTAGCAAAGTTTTGTTTTAAATTTTGAAACTGGTGTGATTTGTTAGTCATCTGAACAACACACGCACACGTATATTTAATCCACCTACAGTAAATTGCATGAAGCAAAATTAATTGAGTGGGATGAAGTTCTAGCTGAGGTAAATTATTGAAGAATGCCATCATAACATCCTTAGAGGAAAATTATTTGGGTAGGACTTGGAGAAGTGTATGTTAAATTACAGAGATCGTGATAGAATTTTGTGAAGGTAAAAATGAATCAAACCAATAAAGGACAAATTCTGTTACAGAAAAGGGAACCTGAGATCTTTTTACACAATTGGAAAACTGGGCTGAATGAGGTTACCGGTGAGAAAGCTAATGTTCCACTCCATGTAATGCACTCAACATCACATGGTGTGTGACATAGACAACACTATGCAGTCCTCTCTCTCTGATAGCAGGGGAGCAGGTGCACTTGATTGCAACTTATCTGAGGAGGTATCTAGGAAAGGTTTATTGCTCTTTGATACAGATGGATCAAGATTTCACCCCTAGGGGATACCTCTATGACAAAGATGTTCCTGAACCTGAATAATTGATTGGAAGTTAAGATACTCCATAAATCACAGCAAATGTTCTAGAAAACATGTTATTTCCGACTCTCCTTCAATAAAGACTGCAAGGGCAAGCTTCTCAGATGTCAAGTCTCGAGTTTATCTAAAGTGATATAGGCTTCAACTTGGCTTTGTTCCTGCTTAACACTGGCACTAAAATGCAATGAGTCACCCCAATTTTCCCAGTACTCCACTGCTTGGAAATGAAGTTAGCACGGAGAAATAAAGATTTATATCACATAATCTGATTTTGGCTTTCTAATACACAATTTCTGTGCTTTTATGCCTAGATTCACCATAGAAACCAAGACATCCAAAAAGCTCTAAAGACAAACAGAATGTGATAGATATTGCGGAGACCGAAGTGAGTCCAGCCTTGGTTGTTGCAGAGCTGTTGGATATGATACAGCTCTAGCACAAAGTGCACTCTGTGGACAAATAAAAATTTCGTGTCAGTGAGGGAATACTCAATGCACTTTGGAGAGAATTTACTCAGAATTCTGCTACTGGAGTTCCTGAAATGAGAAAGAAAAGACAAAGGCTCTTCTTTTTTGCAAAGGAAATTATCCTTACGGTGTCAATTAACTTGTTAGAGTCATCTTACTAGGGGTCTCTCCAAAATGCAGAAATTTAAACTGCCTTCCTGCATGTTCCAAGAAAACACAAAAAATATCAAACTATTTATTGAAAAAATAAATTTGTTTTACAACTTGACATATGACACTGAAAATATTTAAATGTTCAAAATACAAAAATAAATAAGACATTGAGTGATTAAATGGGGCAGAAGCTACTATAAAACTACAATTTTATAAGCCTTCCCTCATCAATTCACTTAGTAGCAGGATGAAAACAAATTCCTCTTTATTAGACCCTCTTTTAGATCTAGTCTTTTACGTATAGAAATGATGGAGAGTCTCATAGACTATTGAGGAGGACTCCCCTGACATTGCATTTGGCTTGTCTCTGAGGGCCAGTTTTATTATCAAGTTCACACTTGCAACACTTTTTTTACCTTAGAGACTTTAAGACACAATGTTCTAATTTAGCCTCAATTCCTCTATGTATTTCTAATTAATTACAAGCTTTTTCTTAATTTTTGTACTGTTGACATACCAGAGCAACAGTGTGGCATGTATTCCAGATTATGCTTTTGTGCTCATACAAAATTCTTACTCTTGAATGTTTTAAGTGCTTTCATGGCTCCCTGCAGATGTCTTAGCTACTTAAGAATGCTCTTCACAAGTTCAAAACAAATGAGCAGTTTCTGTAGGAATTACTAGAATTAAATAATTGTTTTGACTATAGGAAAAAACATCCTCATCAGTGTGTTGCTGTCAAAGTCCCCTTTTCTTACCATCTTTATCTCCAAGGAGCATAAAACTGGCATAAATGATTTCTACTTCAACCAACACAAATCTTGCTGGATGGAAGTTCAGATGAAGGAGGAAGGGAAAACTGTTTCTCTGTCCCTCCTTTTCATTTTAAGCATTATATCCAGTGGTCTAAAAATTAGGCCTGTCTTTTGGGTACAAACATCTGCGGGTTGAGGAATGGATTATTCATTTCCTGCTTTGGCCAAGTGATTTCAATAGTTAGCTATTGTGTCCTTGAAAAAGTGAGCACCATCTTATCATTAGCTGTCATTAAAAAGTTTTTGTGAGAAAAAACCTAAAGGATTTCTAAGCTCATTTGGAGATTGAAGTAGATATTTAACAGGTTGTACTTTAACCCTCTTTGCCACAAAAATACATTGCTGGCTCATAGTACTGGCTTTGGCAAGGCTGGATAATTTTTCTCACAGTAGCTCATATGGGGTTATGCTTTAGATTTGTCACCAAAACAGTGCTGGTAGTACAGCAATGCTTTAGTTATTGTTACACAGTGCTTACACAGAGTCAAGGACTTTTTGTTTCCAACCTCACTCCCCCAGCCAGGACGTGGGGGAGCACAAGAAGCTGAGAGGGGGTGAAGTCAGGGCAGGGGACCCAAACCGATGAAAGGGATATTCCATACCATATGTTGTCATGCTCAGCAATAAAAGGATGGGAGAAGAAGGAAGAGAGGGGATGTTCGTGATTTTGTCTTTCCAAGTAAACATTACACATGCTGGAGCCCTGCTTTTCTGGATGAACACCTGCGTAGCAAGGGGAAGTGCTGAACAAATCCACTACTATTTTGCCTTGCTTGTGTAAGTAGCTTTTGCCTTACCTATGGAACTCTCTCAATCCATAATTTTTCTCATTTTTACGCGTCTGGTATTCTTTCCCGCTATCCCACTGTGTGGGGAGCAAACAAGCAGCTGTGTCTGGCTTAGCTGCCTACTGGCTCTGGCCCACAGCAGTCATATTTAAGTTGATGTCCACCAGGACTCCTAGGTCCTTTCCCTCAAAGCTTTGTGGTTAGTTGCCCTGCATATTCTGGTGTATGATTCTGTTGTTCTTGAAAAACAAGTAGTTCCAGTTGCTTCTTAAAGCTTAGCCTTGTTCTTTGCTTAGATTAAATACATAGGTGTGGTATATATGGCAGTAACTCATAATTTTGCCTCAGATTTGGCATATAGCTCCTTTTTTCTTTTTTCTTTTTTTCTTTTTCTTTTTTTTTTTTTTTTTTTTTCTATTATGGTCAAAGCAGTGTCTTGTGTTTCTTTACTGTTCTTTAGAGGTNTTTTTTTTTTTTTTTCTATTTTGGTCAAAGCAGTATCTTGTGTTTACTGTTCTTTAGAGGTGACAATTGTTTACAGTTGAACTAGAAAAAAATATTTTACATTGTAGTGCTTTGTAAAGGATTTCTTTGAGAATAAAAAAAAATAAACAGTCTCATTCTATACTGTTCAAAGAAAGCAACAGCAAAATGCTTTCTGCTTTTAAAATATAGTATGAGTTACTATTCTACAAAACAGCTTGTGCAGTTTTATTGATTCATTAAAATATAAAGAGAAAATCCACCACCTTCATTCCCACTAAACATGCAAATTTGTTTATTCTTGCACCTTGATGATAAAAGCAAAATATGGAATTTGGAGTAGTCCATATAACTGTGCTTCAAATATAAAACGCACTAACCGTACTTTTATATAGATTTTTTTTGTCTCATAAGAGCACCAGTTGATTTCTGAGAAATGCAGTTGCCATGGGAAACAAAAAGGCACACTTATAATATTTACTTTTGCCAGGGAGTTGCTTGTGCCTGGAGGTGTGCTGCTTAGGTAAAAGGAACTCTAAGATACTATTACTTTAAGACCAGAATGCCATGTTTTGATCTCAGAATTCATGTGAAAATCCCACCTTATTCCAAGGATAGCCCAAATGAAAGGAGTAGAATAGATTAGTAATTGACTCTAATTAGGAAATTTTCCTGTGCACTCGAAAACAAAGACCAGACTTACTCTGAGGAAGGGAAAGTAACTGACAAATATCTGGAGGGGGAAAAAAAACAAACCAAACAGCATTATTGATCACAAATGATGTTGAAAAAATAATAAAAGACTCTAAATCAGTCATAAAATTAGCGTAATTGCATAACAATGTACCATAATGAGCTTAAGAAAGATAATTGTCAGGTGTACCCCTTAAAAAAACAATTCATTTAAATAAATTATTCTATTTGGTTTAGAAGCATGTACTGATGATAGAGAGAAAAGTGAAAAGCCAGCTACCAAAACTGCAATATTTGACCTTATTAGGATGTTCTGTAAGTTTCCAATTTTTTTTCCAATGTCATTGAGATCTGCTTTAGTCCAAATCTGTTCCCAATAAATGAACATCACTTCTGTGATAGATATCAAATCATGCTGTAATACTATGGCACTTCACTTTTTCTTTTGTTAAAAGAAGCAAAATTCCAGTGGAAATTTTGCAGTCACAGTGTATTTTGTTCTTGGCATTTTTTTGTCATCAGCTTTAGCCTCCTTACTGCTTCCCAGCCTCTCTGTGGGAAGAAAGTCAGGTGCAGAAATGACAATTAAGACACACTGAAATATAGAAATAGATTGTTGGGTGCAGTTTTCATTTTTGTGAAACAGCTTGCTGCAATTCTGTCTTATTAGGAATGCAAGCTTATCTGTCAGAGGATTGAAATGATTTGTGCGAAGTTGGTGCCTTGAAAGACTGCAATAACAGATTGTCAATTTTGTGTAAGGTAGAATTTCAAATAGTGCCTTAGATGAAAATGGGTTATGAAGGCTAGTATCAAAGTGAAGCTGACACTTTATTTTTTCCTCTTACATTACTTTCTAATGTACTTTCAAATCAAGGAATGAGAAAATTGTATAAATGGGTCCATGAAGTTAGTGAACTCAGTCCTCATTGTTAGAAAATGTTTCCCATAAAAACCCTGAAGTTTCTCAATTTTCTTAAGAAAGCAATTTCCAAATAAGAGAAATTTAGCTGATGAAATGTAACAGATAAACACTTTGGAAAAAATCAAAGAAATGAATAATTTTGCAGATTGTTTATGGAACTCTCTATATAGAATCTCACCTGTCTTTTGTCTTTTTGTTCTTTTGTCTTTTTTTATTTGTTTAATAAAAATATTATCATGAATATCTATCTTACCTGATTGATATTTATGAAATCTTCTTCAAAGCAGTTGTTAAAGTGTTCAAAATAATGTTAAGACACTTCATAACTAAAAATATATGAAATATATTTATTTCTGAAATCTAAGGCCAGTCTGAAAACTTGCACCCTAGTTTAAATATAGCTGTAATATGACTGCCCCAATCTCTGCCCAATACCTTTGTGGCTGTAACCCANTAATAATTTTAATAATAATAATACGATCTACTCTTTTTTTAAAAACACTAATCTTCAAAATAAAGAATATATTTCTCAGGTTTTCCTTACAAGTTAGCATTTAAGATACAACTTCATATCTCTCTAACCTGAGGAGGATCAAAAATATCTGTTTTCCAAGCAAGTGTTCCAAGCAGGGAGATTGAATAAATGTAGTATGGACACTTCAGTCCGCATTTCTTCAGAGCGGGTTTTCCTATATTGCGTTCTTGATCATAGAACAGAAGAAAGAGGGGATGACTAAGGAAACAAGTAACTTTTACGCTAATAAACTTTTTTTTCATATTTCAGAAGCTAGAGAAAACAGAATGCAATAATTCTATTACACTATAACTGATAATATTACCTCATCATAGAATTATAGAATGGTTTAGGT
>VZRM01006430.1:1051-62238 GCA_013397955.1 Grantiella picta | reverse complement strand
AAATTTGGGTTCAATTTTTTTTTGGTGTGATTTTAATTTATTTTTTGACATAGACATTGAAGACCAAGGCAGACTCAAACTGTACTGAAGTGATTGCGCATATGAAGACTAGTTGAGTTAAATTAGAAATGCGAGTGGAAAACAAAGTAATGAAATCCTTTATTAAGAATGACCTTATTCCTTGTACGAAATCCCAAGGGAATTTTCTGAGTTCAAAATTGCCTTTCAACACTATCTGAACGTAATATGCATCAAAAAATGTAAAAGGCTGAAGATTAATACTACTACTACTAATATTACCCAAAATAATAATAATAATAATAATTTTAATAATAATAATACGATCTACTCTTTTTTTAAAAACACTAATCTTCAAAATAAAGAATATATTTCTCAGGTTTTCCTTACAAGTTAGCATTTAAGATACAACTTCATATCTCTCTAACCTGAGGAGGATCAAAAATATCTGTTTTCCAAGCAAGTGTTCCAAGCAGGGAGATTGAATAAATGTAGTATGGACACTTCAGTCCGCATTTCTTCAGAGCGGGTTTTCCTATATTGCGTTCTTGATCATAGAACAGAAGAAAGAGGGACTAAGGAAACAAGTAACTTTTACGCTAATAAACTTTTTTCATATTTCAGAAGCTAGAGAAAACAGAATGCAATAATTCTATTACACTATAACTGATAATATTACCTCATCATAGAATTATAGAATGGTTTAGGTGGGAAAGGACTTTAATGTTCTTCTATTGTGAACCCTCTTCCATAGGCAGGGATGCCACCCACTAGATCAGGGTGCTCAAGGCATGACCAGTCTGGTCTTGAACAATTCAGGGAAGGGTAATATGTATATCTCATTTTTAAACTATTTGAAACTTGAAGAAGTAAATATATCCTAAAGGAATTTAATTAAATGTCCAAAAGACTGAAGGGAATTGTACACAAGATGTTTAAAAGTGCTTATTTTCGCAAAAATTGTGTTAAATTCACTGATGGATAAAGCTACCCTCAAACTCATATGATGCATATTTTCAGGATATCAATCTTCATATAATTTACAAAATATTTTCCTTTTAATTCTTGAAAAAGAAAGTATATATCAGTGAGGATCAGTTTTGCTTGCCCTGTTTTCCTGTTATGTTCACTGTATGGAAAAGGCTATGCCTAAATTATAGGGATTAGCACACTTTATGTGCAGGGTACATCCACCTTAGTCCTTGGTAGAGATTTATGCAGATGTGAATTTGTGTCAATGCCTGTTGACACAGATTTCACACTACACCTGTACTTAGGACATGCTTGAAAGTGTGGGGCACACTGAAATCAGCTCTGGGGCACCATGTAAGGCTCTCCCCACTGAAATTTCCTCTGTCCTTAAGAGAAAAGTTAATTTCTTTCTGAGGACCCTTCTACGAACATACTGGATTCCATTTATTATGGAAGTAATCTCTCACAGCTATAAAGACATCTACTTTGCATTGTCTGCTGGGTGCAGGGTGAACACAGAGACCCGAAAATTTAATTAAGCTTCATTGCCAAAATCATGTACTGTGAAAATTGTAGACTTTTGATCCTAGAATTAAAATTTAACCAGGGGCCTTTTCTAATTGCAATGCATCTGAGAGTATATTAAAATGGAGTTAAATTGTTATCCCTGGTTCTCCATTTATACGGATTTAAGGACCTGAGTCTCATGAACTAAATGCAACAAAACCACTCAGGCATAGTGTTTTTCAGAAGCAGGATTATTGAGAAGCTGGAAACAGAAAAACATCCTGGCAGTCTCTGTTTATATGAAGTTCATAACCAGAAGGGTTTTTTCAGGGGAAGCACAAAGGATATCTAATCCATATCCATTGTACAACACAATTATCCTAAGATAATGTTAAACCTTTTAAAAATTATTTTAAGTATCACAGTTACTAACTACATTCAAGGAGGGAGAGAGAGAAGGGAAAGGAAAGAGAGAGAAGGAGGGAGGAGCGGGAGAGAGGGAGAGAGGGAGAGCTATGACATAAATGAAAAACCATATTAAAAATTTCAAAAGAAAGTTTATATGAGAGAATTGAGGGCTGAGGATGAGAGAGGCCATGGAAGCAGAAACTCACAAAGAGGCTTAGTACCACAGCAGTCTACCAGGAGAGCAGGGATGAGACAGGGACAGTAACTGCGATCAGCTGGAGATGGTGACTGCCAGGCAAGTCCTCAGCAATCAGGCAGGCTAAAGGACAAACGAGAAATTGTGCCTGTCAGACAGGACCAGAATGGATGATGCATGTATCTGAGCAGAGGCATGGCTTCAGTCTGACTCCAGCCATGACCCAGGGCAAGCAGTTGGCCTTAACATCTGCATCCAAACAAGCTGGAGTTCAGCTACACTTCTCACAGCCCTTTCTCATCCTGCTGCTTCCCAGCAGCCTGATCCAAGGTCACCCTGCCCCCTGCCAACGCTGGACAGCAGGATGCACTCTGGTTCCTGATGGAAAGTCTCCAGTTTTGTCCCAGTCAAAACCAAAGGAAGGAGGCCCTGTCTGGTTTCACATATCTAAGAGTGCAGTTGCAACATCATATATAAACAAATGCATTAGTTGATACAAAGGGATCTCTTACTGCTCTTTGCCTACCTCTTTGCTTAAATAAATTTCATTGCTTGGTGCTTTGAAGTGAGATAAATTATTCCTTGAAATTCGAAAGTCAGAAGCAATTCTGTAAAGGACTAATTAATTTTAAGGAGAGAAAAAATCACCTAGTGTTTTTCCATATTCTAGATACTTGTCCAAAGCTTTACTTTATTCCACAATATGGATACATTATAGATGAGATGCGTGCAAAACACAGCATAATACACTTTACATAAAAAGGAAATACAGAAGAAGGTTCCAGAATATGTGCAAAAAATGAAGGGGGAGCAGTTAGGGAAGAAGGGTAAGGTCTACATAATACTGTTCAATTCAAGAAATACATCATACATAGAAATATCACTCAAATCCTTACTAAATACCTCACCATTTCTCAGAAATACCTGAGGTAGAATGAATGACCAAAAAAAAAAATAAAACCGAAAAGAAAAAGGTCAGTTATAAAAATAAGTAAAAGCCACATAATATGTCACATAACAAATATAAATTGTGAAGGGATGAAACAATGGTATCTGCAGAAACACCAGGGAAAAGCCTAAAATAGCAGGCACATCTGTCTAAAATTATTTAGCAGTTTTGAAAATATGTCCTCAGTTGGATAATATTTTAATGAAAAATTAGGTGAAGATCTGATAATTTCTCTTTGGGATTTTATTATAGGAATAGGAGGGTAAAATAACTTTTCCTGAATTTTTACAATTTTTTCCTTTATTTTTTCTTCCATTGAAGAACCATTTCCACAAAGTATCTTCTTGCAAACATACTTCAGTTCACATAAACTCAATGAAGATTTGATTGTACAATTAACCACTAAAAGAACTAACAAAACTTCGGAAAGCTATGGAAATCTTAGCTACAAAATGCGATATCTGCTGAAATTTTCTGCTGAGTTTTGCAACTATCAGATAATTTATTAGGCAAAAAATGAATCCAGGGCTGTAACACCTGGAAACCAATTCTGTCTCACAAAATATCTGTGTAAAATTAAATATAAAAACCTGACAACATATTCCAGGTTATAATATATACTCATCTTGCTGTTGGCTTCTGTCAGAGAAAGATATAAAAGAAGGAGCTTTGGATAAAGCAGAAGGCGTTATCATTTTCTTTGGGGGTTTTTTGGTTGTTTGCTTTCCCCCCAGAGAATAATTGTTCTTCAAAATCCATTCTCTGTTTTACTTATGAACCAGTAGTCAGTGCTAAATTGTAATCTACATCTTGCTTGGTCCTTCTTACTCAGAAGCTGTTGCAGTTTAAGCTACACCTGTAACTAAGCTCCACTAAGCTCCCACCTATGGCTCACAGTCCTGGTGGGATGGAGAACTGGGAGAGTAAAAGTAGAAAATTCGTGGGTTGAAACAAATAATTTTAATAGAAAAAGCAAAGCAAACAAGCAAGGCAAACAAGGAATTAATTCAGCACTTCCCATGGATAGGCAGGTGTTCAGCCATCCCCAGGAAAGCAGGGCTCCATCATGTGAAATGGTTATTTGGGAAGACAAACACCATTACTCTGAACATTCTCCCCCTTCCTCCTGCTTCCCCCCATCTTTGCAGAAGTCATTGCTGACCATAACACCCCTTAGTCTGAGATATCCCTTGGTTAGTTGGGGTCAGCTGTCCTGGCTGTGTTTCCTCCCATCTTGTTGTTCTGCCCCATCCTCTTTATTGTTGGTAGTGGAGAAGTGGTCTTTGAAGCATCTGGAATGGGTTTTGTGAGGTGCCAGAGTATTAAATGCCACTATGCTAATCTAAGGTCATTCTGATTACTCAAATGCAGATCTGGAAGCTAGAAAGAGAAATTGCTTCTATAGTTGTGGCCACCTAACAGGTACTCTTGGCGTTTGTTAGATGCATAGAAAAATTAAAGCAAGAAAAGGGCATGTGTTGACTTTCTCATCCCTGCTTATGCAGGATAGCAGAAGGGGTGCAGTGACAAAGGAAATACCAGCAACCAGAGTAAAGCCCTCCTCAAGATCTTTCTGCTGAGCATGCATTCAGAAATGTATTAAACCTTAGACAGCAAACAATGAAAAGTGAAATCTTCTTCAAGATGTCTCCTTTCCACCTTTGACAAAAATTTTCTATGACTAAAAATATGTTTAATTTTTCCAGGTCTTCTTTCTGGTTTAATTCAGAATATTACCTCTACCTTTAAACTTTGTCTTGCCTTGACAATAATCTTCTAATTTTCTACACCTATGTCTGCAGCATTACTCCTTTTATAGGAAAAGTTTTAGGCTAATATAATTTAGTATGATACTTTAAAGACTACATTGTATTGTACTCAGGGAAAACTCTCAATGAAGAGAAATGCTTCCAACTCCAAATATAGAAATAAAATAAATAATGATTTCTCCATTGATATTATTGTATTAACTTTGTATTGTATTTTATTATTGTATTAAGAATTAGAAAAGTCAGAAAAGTGCTTATACTGAGATTAAATTTTCTGATGTTGGTACTATAGTTATTCTTAAACATTCCTCTGTATTTTATTAACAAGAATTTTGAACTGGGATCCTCACATGATCAGGTTGAGACCAATTTTAATTCAGGCAGAGAACAATGAAGAAATTAGTGCTATATGGATTATAGTTTAATTTGTCATTAGTTGTTATATATATATCAACTCAAAATATTCTGTTCGCTTGCAATATATGGTCTTAGAATTTAATAGGATCACAACATTATAAAATAACAATTTAAAAATAATAATTAAAAACCCTCAACAAAAAAGGAGACATAGAACCAGATAAAAATGCAAAATCACTATTTATAATAAGTTGGAATTTTTAATTTATTGTATATTGAGTGTTTTAGACTTATCCTACTTACTGAAAGAGATTTTTATGAACTATGGTCATTTGTGGGTCATAGATCCTGACACAACTTTTAGTTTTTTGATTTAGAAAAAACAAATACTAGTAAGTCAAAACAGGAAAATATGATGTGTTTCTAAGGTATTATAAGCAAAAGACAAATTGCCTTAAAAATGTTTAAAATGCCTTAAAAATATTTTAAAAACCTGGAGATGGCCTCCGAAAATTGCAGTATCATTTGAAGTAGGAATATCTCAAAGTCATTATGTATCTCTAATGTACAATTGTGCAGCTGCAGTAATGAAGCAATTTGTGTTTCTAAATGAATAAAATGAATAAAACTAATATAAAATACATTGTAAAGACCAAACCAGATTCTGATAAAAATAGATTCAATTAGCTTTAATTAAACTTCACTACCACTGAGAGAGAACTACTATGTTCCACTTGAATTCTTATGCTTAACCAGATGCAAAAGCTGAGATCAAATGAACTCAAGTATAATAAAGTATAATATAGTTGAGTAAAAACAAGAATAAAGCAAACCAAAACAAAAACCACCAAAGCAAAGCAGTGTTTTATCCTTGAAGTGTAGAAAGCATGTAGTGATGATCTTATTAAGGGTACAAAACACCTTGGTTTAGTCTACAGATATTTATTGCTGTAGTGTGCTTATAAGATTTTTTGCATATTGATGCTGTTCTGGAGACTTCTCCCTAGCAGAGGCCTGTACCATCCCATGCTGTAAGCTTATTGGCTTACCCCTTTTCCCCTCCCTGGCTCCTCCCCTCTGGCTTCCCCTGGTTAGCTCTTCTGAGTAACCACGCCTCTCTTCCCTCTCCTGATAACCCTCAGAGGGACCTTCCCTCAGGGTTCACCAACTTGGCTTTCCAGCGCCCCGCATACTCTCCCGTCTCTCCGTCCCTGTCCACCCTCCTCTGACCCTCGACTGTGGACCTCAATAAATCCCTGGAAAGCTCAGCTGGTGATCCTGCATTTCTTCCATCGCCACGCCTCTACGATATCTCGCGTCCCCCACAGCTCCACCACCCGCCACAGACACGTGTCTGCCTGGTGCGTTCTGGCCCCGGGCGGCCCCCTCATCATTGCGGCCTGGGGTGGCCGTTCCTGATTTGCGATATTGCACTGCCACAATTTATAGCACAAAAAAAAGAGATGGAAGAGGCAAAATAAATATTTCTCTAACAACATACAGACAGTGAATGAAAAACGTTACTTACAAATTGTAGATGTGATGAGTTTTTAACCCTATTTTAAGAGAAAACTGAATGGATATTTATAACCAATGACATCAGCCTTCAGGTTTCAGACTTTCTTTTGATAGGTTTTTAATACCACAATACCTTCTTCCCAATCTGTTCCTCTGTACAACATTTGCCAGCATCCTTTTTTTTAAATTTTTATTTGCAGAAGCTTAACCTTCTGCTGTAGCCATTTCGACAAAGACCGTTGAACTACCCGTAATTAAAGTCAGAACTCCTGTTTTGAACACATTTCAGATTAGACAATGTACTTAAATATGTACTTGGAATACAGGTAGTATATATTATCATTTTTTTCCTGTTCCTCCTCCCTCATATTCCAAGAAAAAGAAAAAATACTCTCATAGCTCTTCTTTCCCTCCATTATTTATGCTGCAAAGTCAGAAATGAGAAGTTTAGATATGGTATTTATAAAGGCTTGCTAATATATGAACACTTGTGATGTCAGAAATAGATTGTAAGCCTAATGTCACATACAGAATAAACCTGTAAATAAGAAATAGGTGAAAATAAATTAATAATGTTGGTGATATTTAGAGTTTTTATCTTTGTCAGCTCTTTAATTTCTCCCTGTACTGAGAAATATGATAAAATAGTAACAATATGTGCAGTCATGAAAATCGACATTCACAGAGTCATTCAAAAACCTTTAGTCAGTGAATCTAGGTCTAAACAATTTGCTGTCGAAAATAACATGTTGATACATTAAAAACAACAACAACAAAAACAAAGAAAAAAGAAAAAAAACACCAAAAACCCCCAAACATTTTTCAGATCATCTTCTTCAGCACTGCTTTAAAACTGTGTCAGTGTTCACCTGTTTCCTGAGCCCTTTTCCTGCCTCAGAAAGGATCCTTCTAGCATAACTGGGAAACAATACAGTGAAATGAAATTAAAATATGGAAGTCAATGGCTCTTGGAAGAGTTTCTGTTTATCAGTATTAAACCACTGCTAATCCAAAAGACAAATGTTCTCAGTGTGTGTTAGTCAGATAAGGATTTCACATAATTAGGGCTCTTAGGATTAACACAGGAGCCTAGAGATATGCTATGCACATACACACATATGTGCACAAGCGTCCTAAGCTAGCAAACAGAAATCAGCCTGAATCTATAAAGACAGAGAGAAAAAAGGCAAAAAAAGGAAAGAAAGGAGGAAGATTTAACTTACTATAATTAAGGCAATTTAAAACAGCTTTTAATTTTGCAATTTCTAGCACTTCAATATAACTTTACAGGTTAAAAACTCAAGGTCTTCAATTTTTTTTTTTTGCATTGGATATTCCCATTACTTCTGTGATAAAAGAAGTTGTTTTTCTTAACGGTTAGAACCTATACCCATTCTTCACATTCATCCTTGGTTCTTAACAGCTGCAGAAATAGGAAGAGTTCAAGATTATTCAGTAATAATTAGATCCAACTATGTTGACATGATTATACTGGACACAAATTGCTGTATTTTTCTTCATTAAGTATGATAAAATATTTATATCTTTTAAGATAGCTTTCTAGGTTGTGTGAAACATGTTCAGCATGACTCATTTACAAGTACTTTTAGTGCTATAATTTTCTCAGTTAACTTAATGCTTTTAAAAATCAAGAGAATGGGTTAAAAGCAAGATTTCTATGATTTTTGGGGTTTTTTTGTTTGGGAGGGTTCTTTTTTGTTTTGCTTTGTTTTGTTTTTGTGGAGTTTTTTGTTGTTTCTGGTTTTTTGCTTGATTAGGTTGCTTTGTTTTTGTTTTGGTTTGGTTTTTTTGGTAGAAGAAGAGCTTATCTTTAAATTTCTGAGCTATCAGAAGATATTTTTTGGGAAATTCCAAATTTTCTCTACAATTTTTTGATCAATTAAACCACTTTATCCAATTTGTTATGTTTTGGCTCAGAAAACTGAAGTTATAACTTTACTGCTTTTAATTCAAAGACTATAAATGTTTAAAACATATGTGATCTTTTGTTAATATATACTTGTATATTTGTCTTTCAGTGAATTAGTACAGCTATTTTTTAAAATTGTGTAATGTTCTGTTCTTTGAAAATAGTTCTTTCATAGCCACATTTATTATGTATGAATAGATTTGAAGGTTAATTTTTCACCAATCAAATGGTAAAATTTTCAGAATTTATTTTGTATATTTGTTGATAAGAAAGCATATATTCATAAAATATTTAAGTAAGACAATAGGATGCTGCCTGCAAGCAACTATTTATTCCCAACATTTATTTGAAACCATCTGGTTAAGCAAGTAAAGCTATTTCTTGTATTCTACTATGTTCTGCTTTATTTTCTGATGAAGAAAATAATTTTCCATCTCATTTTCTCTAAAGCTTGGAACTCTGATAACAGATGCATTTAATTATTTATATTTCACCTTTCTGCAATTCATGAAGCTTCACTTTCAGAATTGTCTTTGTTACAGATTAATACAGTTTTTGACATGAACATTGGTGTTCGAGCTGCAGACAGAGCTTTTTAATAATGTTCCTTCAGCAGCAGCAGTGCAAAGTCTGTCTCCTGATGCCATGGGGGCAGCTGTGGTGCTGAAGTACCAGAGGCAGTGCAAGGTTCTCAGTGGTTTTCACACCTTCCCCCACACCACACAGCAAATACCTCATTTGTTTTGACATCTGGCTGTGCCAGGACAGTCATGTTCCCACACATCTATCCTTGTGAGCAGCTTTCAAGGCAAGGACACTCTTCTCGGTTTATACTTCTAAGGATGGGTCCATGTTGACCACGACCCTAATCAGGGTGCAAAGCAAAGCTGATTTTTTCTGAAGTCCAAGGACAAGGACATGGTCCTAGAATTTGTTCTGAGTGACTCTGGGCTGCATTCACAGTCATTGCCAGTTATTTCTCTGAGTCCTTGGTTGAGTTTTGTCTCAGGCTGACTTTGTCATGTCAGATTATGATACTGCTCTCCTTGTTTGAGATCTACATGGAAAGAAGCGTCAAATTATTTTGATGATTTTGCCCAGACTGTTTGGCCTTCCTTTCAGCCTTCTTCCACCTACTTTTTTCTCTCTCCCCTTTTTTTTTTCTCTCCCATCTGTCCTATAAGCAACTCTAATTTAAACATTTTAATGTCTAAACTGATAGAATTATCCAACTGGAAAATATAGAAACTAAGATAATATATTATTATCTCCTTTAAAATCATAAATAATGGAATATCCTATTTCAATAGAACACCCTCAATAAATTTCCATACTTCCATGGAGACCCCTTAGAAACCATTAAAATTCAAACTTCCTTACAGTTTTGTTGTGGTTTTTTTTGTTATCTTTACTTCAGTGGAGTTACTTTACAGTCCTTGAAGGAGAGTAAGTGTCTGTTTGTACATAAACAATGTAAGAATCAAAGCTATCTGAGGAAATTAAATCTGCTATTTGTCAACATTCAGTCCTGCTCAGTGTAATGCTCACATATGATTTTCTGCCACAGCTATATCTGCCACTGGCTCTACCATATCAATTCTTTAATTAAACAGAGATGAAATAAGTATTTCTGGTGACTTACCTTTAAGTATAATTTGCCAAATACAGCATCCACAATTGATTAAAACCTATATCAACCAGTTTATAGATATGCTTTCTCTTCAGACTACAACTGTCTTTTCTTTGAAGAGAGGAAAGATATGGAAGATATTACTGTCCTTGTTTTATTCTTCCTTGTATAATCTAGAAGATGTTTCAGAGAGCTCAACAGAGAACAGTGATCACCTTTGTCCTATTGACATAGAGGTTGCCTACATATCATCTGATGATCCAGCTAAATCTTCCTCTAATTACTTTTCTCTTGCATAATAGAAGAGAAAGGAGCAGAATATCTTTTTCTTACTACTTAAATGGAGTTATGACAAAAAAGAAATTAACTCCACGACAGGTTGAAGAATCTCTCTACACAATTTATGAATCATGGCTGAGGTTACAATACTGTCTGTCTCTTTATAAGGTTGCCATTTCCATTTTCTAACTGACATGCTCTGCTGTCAGCAACATTTGAGGCTCTTATTTCTCTGTTGCCTTTCTATCTCAACATTTAGTTGAAATCCTAAAAAAGGTAACACAAACTTCATAGTATATTATTTTTAAATGAATGCTGCCTCTATTCAAATGCAAATACACTAAAAAATAAGCTAGTCCCTACTGAGAATAAGCAATTTCTGCACTGCAAAAAAGCCTTAATAATGCAGTTAAGAAGTGCTAGCAGTTCTTTGAAGGGACTGATTTAAGAACGAAATTACAAAAGGCTGGAGAGCTGTAAAAGGGAAAAAGATAAGCCATTTATTTTTTCAAACCTTTTTACCAGTTCATTGAAGTGAATGATGAAGAAAAAAAAGAAATCATTCAGCAGCTTGAAGAAGGATAAAAGTGGCCAAAGACAAGATCCACCAAGCTTACCATCTTAGTGAAGAGATTTCTAAACTAGGAAGAAAAGGGAAGAGAAAGTACAAGCCACAGTCAAGTATGCAAATGGTGGATGCACGTGGAAAACCAAAGATCCATGGCAACAGGGAAAAAAGAGGTCTCAGAAACAAAGTGGAATAATGCCTTTGTAAAGAAAAGAAGTGGGAGGAACCAGAATGCCACATGTTGCTGCACAACTGCTATGGTTTTGGATGAAATAAGACTTGGTGGAACTGGAATGTTGTAGTGAGAAAATAAAGGTTATTAAGAATGACAGGAAGGGAAGGTGGTGGAGAGGGCTTTGTCTTCATTGTGAAAGAGCAGCTTGTCTGTAGGGAGCTCCCATAAGGGATGGGACAAGAGACTGCCTGTAAATCTAAGTGTCAGGATCAGAGAGGAGGACATTTTGCCGCAGGAGCGTGTTATGGGATACCCAATCAAGACCAGAAAGTGAACAGTGGCTGGGCATGACAGCATGAAATACAGGTAATGTTTTACTTTATATTATACCAACCACACACATCATTAGCACTTAAAGCCTTGTTCACAAATAGAAAATTAATTGAGGATAACACAAGTAATAAAAAAAGCAAACCTTACCATCCTCTGATTAAAGATATTATTTGTGTTAAACAAGGGCACGGTTCTAGATGGTTTGGAATCCCTGCCTGTCTATTTATAGAGCCAACAGTTCTATATATCTCTGGGGTCGTGTCATCACTATATTGATTAGTTCCATCTCCCATGAAATAATTTAGTACTTATGATAAGCATGTTAATTAAGATTTTTCTTAAAGTCTATGCTGCCAAAATCTATTAGACAGCAGAATATTTTCTTACAAAACTTGAGGAAATAACTAAGAAGCATGGCCAAGAGTGCATTAGAGATTGAAAATGTTAACTTTTTTTCAAGTAACATTCAGAATAAAAATCTCCTTCTAGGAAAATGCTGTCTTTAGTAAAAGCAACATTTTTATTTTTAATCGTATTAGTGATTATGTATTGTTACATGGAAAATATAAATATATTTATATATAAAAATGAAAAGTTTTCATGATGTATCTTTTTTGCAAAACAGTGACAGAGAGTATCAATTCTTTGCGGTAATTACAAATCTAGTGAAGTTACTAGACAGAAGATCACAATCTCATTACGGCTGTAGGTAATGGCAATACATTTTCCATGCTTTAGAAGGATAGGAAAAAATAAGATAGGGAGAAAAATACTTAAATGATTTCTACTCTGTACTTGCAAAATGCTGACGATACAAGATCATTTACCACAATTAGAACATAAAGGAGGTCAAGAAAACAGGTAGACACCAAACCACAAGTTTTTAAACAAAGAAAGAGAATGGGAGCTGACAACTCTTCAGCACAACAGAGTACAGTCACGGAACTGCAATACCATAATTCACTAAGAATGGACCCCCGTATGTTACCGAGTTCTACACATGCTCAAAACAGATGTGATCATTTCACGCTGCCCACGGTTGTGTCCGGATGAGTCTTGAAAACTTCTAAGTGAGGAGATTTCACAATCTCTCTGGGCAACATCTTCTGCTGTTTGACCACCTCATGCTAAAAAATAGTTTCCTAATAGCTAATTGCAATTTTCCATATTCTAACTTGTTTCTATTGCCTTTCATCATACCACTATGATCTTCCTAGAAAAGTCCATCCTCTCTATATATCCCAGTGAGTTATTTGCAAATAGGTCATAAGCCTAGACCATAAATGATGGTTTAGGTCAATCTGGCATGGAAGTCTGGTACAGGAAAAAAACTAGTACAATTCCACAGTTTGTGTTAGCCTTTTAAAGCTAAATGTCATTCCTGCGAGTCTGTTTTGGGTTTAAAACATATATATCTACATCAATATATATACTAGCATTACACAAGCACTCTTGGGGAAATAAGGGAGGTAAGAAATGTAAAATACATTATCAGAAAACTGATGAGAAAATAGTACTATCATCCAAGGCTTCAGGTTCTCCTCGGTTTTGAGATTATTTTATTGTGTGTCAGGAAGACATTGATTCATATACTACCAGGACAGTCTGTGATGCAGAAAGAGATCCAAGGCAACTTATTCAGGTACCTAAGTTTTGCTTAACTTTTAGACACCCAGGATTCATCTTAAGCAAATTTAATTCATTTTGGTGGAATTATGAGATACCTAGGACTTGTAAGAAACATCAGTATCCTTGGTTGAGGTCAGAGATTCATGCAACATCTTCAGTGTGTTGTCAGCTGGATGAATCCTCAGTGCCATAGGGTAGATGCTTTTAAAGATCTAATGAGAAAAGTAGATCTCAAATTGTAGAGTTCTGCATTTGTAGAGTTCTTTAAGGGTACCTGTGTGCCCCTTGTACGTAAAAACATTGTACATAAAAACATTGCCCATTGTACATAAAAAACAATTCCTTTAAAGGGATTAATGCATTAAAATTTGAGTGCAAACTAATTGATTTAGGTAACATGATTCAAACTTATCCTGCTTATTACAGTATCTTAGTTAGCTAAAATTAATTCAGACCACTTTAGTGCAGTGGGGGATTGCTCTTATATTAATTTAACCATCTAAAAGTAGATATCTAGTCTAAACTAATTGTGCAAATAAGATTTTTGATCAGTGGTGACATCTTTAAAAGGCAACACAATTTGGGCAGTAGAAATCAATTCTAGGATTAAATGAATCACACCCTGTATATGCCACTTTCTCTCTACCTTATCTAGAGAAGGAACCAAGACCAGTTTGAACTAGTCAACTAATTTTCAGTTGGCAAGTATTAGGCACATTCTTATAATGAGAAAATTTTGCTTTATTTATTTATTTACATAGTTATTTATTATTCAAGAGAGGATACATTATAGAAATTGGCCTCTCAAAGAATTTGGCAAAGAATTAGGAGAAGACACTATTGAATATAAGGAAACCTGAGGAATTTAGAGGCAATTTACTTAAAAAACCAACAAACAAACAAACAAACAAACCAAACTGATGAAATAAACAAAAATCCACCCTACTGTAATACATACACTGAAAATTACACGCAAATTTGAATATAACCATAGAAATTCTTAATAAATGAGAGAAATATGAAATAGATTTATAGAGAGATTTAAAAAGTTATTTCAAATGTCTTGTGTTCACAGACACTCATTTTGTGTGTAGATGAGGTACACCGTGAATTTTTGTAACCAAATCAAAACCATAAACCACAGTAACGAAAAAGTCATCAAACAAACTGCACTTGAAGTGCTACCTATTTTATATTCTAAATGAAAAAATTGTTCGTGTTTTTGAGTTACAATTCTTCAAAACATTAACTTTTTTTTTTTTTAATTTCATGTTACATTAAGGGTAGTGTTCACACCCAGGTTGCACACACTTTAATTTAGGGATCTGAATGCAGAGGGAAAGAAAAAATAGGTTTATTCTCTACTTCCAAGAGGTATTGAGCCACTTCTCAGGAAGCAGATCTTCAGCATGTTTAGCGGTTGCTCTGGAAGGCAAACATCATAAATAACAAATTTCCATCCTCTCCTCCTCATTCCCTTAGATATCTGAGCTGATGTCAAATGGTATGGAAAATCCCTTTGGTTAATTTGGGTCAGCTGGCCTGGCTGTGTCTCCTCCCAGGATCTTGTCCACCCCTTGATGTGGGGTGAATGTTGCGAGCCAGCGCGGATGCTGTGCCAGTGCTGCCCAGCAATAGCCAAAGCACTGGGGTGATATCAACACCTTTCCTGCTACCAAAGCACAACACTGTGGGGGCTGCCATGGGAAAATGAACTCCATCTCAGCCAGACCCAATACAATCTCCACCCCTTATTCCACATCATTTTCTTCATACTCAGATTCTACACAATTTATATATCTTCTAACTATTCCATCACTTGTATTTCTCATTACTGAAATCCCTTCTTAGCAATGCATGCAACTTAAACTGCATCCTTAAACCATCTTTATACCCAACATTGAGATTTATGCATATTAATTAACTGCTATACCACATCATTTCACAAATAGATATTATTTTCCCATTTCATGGGCTTCCTCTGCCCTTCCAAATCCATGACTTGGGCTTCATTTCACCAGGATGGATACTCAAGACGGGGGAAACAGCACAATCAATCACTGGGCACCGACATTGACCCAGCTCAGTTCATTGTTACCCTCTACTTGCTCTTCTTAAAATTCAGTCTTTGTCAGTTCATGTCTTCCTGCTACTTTATTTCCTGCAACATAGGACTTACACCACAGATTATTTTCCTCCCAAGGTTTAAACTCCTTGAGGCACACACCGGGTCTCCCCATTCTTCTGCATTATCCACCAAGTACACCCTGGGCCTTAAGCAAAGACAATCCCGTGAATGGGTTTGTCTTTTCCCATGGGAGGAGAAAGCCACACAGATACAGTAGAGTTGAATTTTAGAAGTGTCTAAAAAGAAAAAGAGAAGAAAAAATCGATATGCAGTTGAAGGTTTTTGTGAAAGCATGTTTTAGATGTTTTCCCCCAAATGGTGAACTTGATGAGTTTGACACTTTCTGACAGATATGAACATTTTGAGCTTTGAGTCTTATTGAACACTATGAAATGTTTCACCTTCTTGTCACCTTTCCATATAAACACCAGAAAAAAATGTCAGTATGAGAGAGATGACAGGGTGTAATAAAAAAAAAAAGGCAAAAAGAGAATGAGACTAATATTTCTTTTGTCATGTCCTTGTAGCAACCCCTTTCCCCTCTATATCAGGTCTTTCTATTTCACTGCTCTGTTTGCCTCCACAAAGATTTTCCTTCTTCATTATCCTCGTCTAATCCCATCCTTTTTTCTTTCTACTTTACTAGTATTTGCAGTCACTGATGGCTGATCAGAAGACTGATCTAAAAATAAAAAAAGCTAAATATTTAAATTAGAAGTAGCTATTTTAGGCTCTCTTTATAGTCAATGCAGAGAAGTATGCACCTGCAAAAATACTTGGTTAGTCTTAATGGTCTATTTTAGACTATTAATTTCTGTTTGACTATAAATATAACCTGAAGTGGCTAGTTCTGTCATGAATCTCTAATTTCTTAAAATATAAATTTGTGTGGAGGAATGCTCTCTTAATTTTCTAGCTAGAAGAATAAAAAGGCAAAAACAGGTGCAGAGTATAAAAAATGCAATTAGGTGCACTTTGTCCTTAATTTCAATTAATTTCCATTAAGAACTTACTTTCCAAAGAATAAACTGGTTTTTTTTATTTTTATATCTAATTTTTATACATCTTATTATTTTATACATCTTATCTTATACATCTTAAAATTACATCTAATTTTTATATCCCTTGCTATATTTATATTTTAGTCAGTTCTTGTAACATTCAGGCTTCTCAGGACTGCATAATCTGTGAAATATTTTTTGAGACACTCAGACACATTCTGTTTTTCTGCATTACCATGTTGTCCAAGAATGTTCTGCTTGCTGGAGCATATGGGAACATGGGCATTAAAGCACATGTCAGACTTCTGCTTGCACTTGCCTCTCCCATTAAAGCTCAAAACCTGCAATTTCCACATCTTTAAAGGAAGCAACAAGCTTGGTTGAAGCATTCACAAGCAAGCTTAAAATATTCGCAATTACTTAAAAACATGATCTGTATTGAGTACTTTGACCTCAAGAGATTTTGTTAGAAAAGCTGAATTAGTATATAAATAAACCATTTAAAAATTTAATGTTCACTATATCTTATAATGCGACTGATATGATGCATGTCAAAGAAAGAAAATCCAAAACAGTTAAATCTGAAAGCTTGTGTAGTGAAATGAGAAGAGAAAAAGCAAAGGTGTCCATAAGAAATAAATATTAGATACAAATAAATATGTGTGTGCTAAATACATAGATATAGGCACACATATGTATTTAGACTAAAAGACCCTTTATATGTATAAGAATCTCAAAGACCTTTTGTGTACATATATATTCATACCTGTGTACATAAAGCACACATGTAAGCATGCATTATTTATACACAAACAAATGTATATTGTCCATGATGTGTATACACTTACTTTTAATTTAACATAAAGCATATAAAGTTTTAAAATGAAATCCTGATTCCAAATCTGAAGACTGTCTTTCTTTCATATATGGATGAGAGGGAGAGGCATTCCTGAACATGCTATGTCTAAGATGAGACTATTTGCTCCCAAAGAAGGCCTCTCTTTCAACTGGCATTTTGAGTTCAGTGTTTAATATGGTATAGGCTTAGACATGTCTCTATCAGATTTAAAAAAAAAAAACAAAAAAGCAGATGGATGAGATAACATCTCAGATTCCTTTAGCTTTATTTATGGTGCTAAAATAATAGAAGCAGGGCCATGATCATCCATTCTGCTTAATCGTCAGTTTGTTCTTCCACCCTTTTTTGGAGGACACTGAGTAAGTCACCAGATAGCAAAACAAAGGTTCAAGGTTCAGAAAAATATATAGTCCTAAAGATATCTTATTCTGGAGACAACTATCTATGGGAGGGTACAAATAATACCATTGTGGTATGTTTTTCCATGTTCTATATTATGCCTGTGTGCTGCATACCCTCAAAATTTTCTTTATTCTCAGTCCCTCACCCAGACAGCAATATGTATGTCATACATACACTAGGGCCACTAGGGTACACCAAGAAACTGAGAAGATATGTAAAGTCAGGTTTTATGTAGAGTGAACACACTCACTTTGCTTTGCAGGAACTAGCATTTGGTTTGTGGGTTAGGAAGCATTTCCTGAAATAGCTAATTTAGCACAGGAAGTGTTTTAGTGCTTAACTTTGATTTAGCTGATATTTTGCTACTTCGTCAGTTGTCCTCCTTGGTATGCTTTGGGATTGATGGGTTAGCATCTTGTATATAAAAAAACAAAATCTTTTATTTGTGTATTAGCAAAGATGAAGAAAACATGCCAGCTCTGTCTGTATCCCCATGTGATTGGGGACATATAACTATGGACAAAGATTATCAATAAAGACTTGCAAAGAAAATTACATTATGAATCATGTGCCGTGCATTTTTCTCAAGAAAGAAATCTGAAGGAATGCAGTAGAATTAATCATATTTAAGTGCCTTTATGTTTCTGTTCCTGAAGGTAGGCAAATATTCCACTGAGGAGGATTAAATTGAAAATTAATTTGGAAATTTTACTTACCTTTTATTGGGAATTAGAAAGAGCTTCTTTACTCCATTTTAGTGAATTATTAACTTACTTTTCAGGTTATCTTTTATTGGCAGTAGAGGATTCATGCTGAAGAAACATATGCTGAAAGCCAACCAAGTGTTTAAGTGGTTAGATGAAATAAATGGAAGTTTTGAATGAAGGCCAGACTCTTTACTCTGGGAGTCAAAAAATTTATCATGGTCAAGAAGCCCACTCCTAACATTAAAGAAAGAATAAAAATGTAGCACAAATATAAAGCATTGTGTTAACTTTTCTAATAATCTGTATTTTCCATGGTTGTATAGAGCTATCCCTGCAACCAAGGACCAAAAGCAATGTATTAATTAAATGCCTTCCATGTCTCTAGATAGTCATGACAGTTGCAAGGTGCCTCCTCGCAGCATGGTACAGGAACAGGTTCTATGTTACCTGGTTTTAGATAACTATTATGTAAAATCTGAGCCATTATTCTAAAGCCACTTTACTAACTGTGGACAAAATAGGCTACTGGAGTGTAATTGAGGTTTTTAAGCATCTAACAACATGTGGACACCTTCTCCTGGTGTCATGTGGTCATATTTTCCAAAAGTAAGCATATCAATCTGGTTTAACCACCATACACATACATCTCCTTCTTTGTGAGGTATCCAATAGCATTCCATATAGCCTGTAGCTGACACCCCAAAAAAGCTTGTGTGCTCCTGTGATTTTGTGCAATTGCTGCTGGTCTGAAAAGGATATCTCAGATAATCCAGCATGTCTCAAGCAGCAATAGATGTCTATGTGGTATTTACAGGCAACTGAATGAACATCAGCAAGACATAAATTACAGTCTACAAGTATTTTCTTTTCTAAGCCAAAAAGTGTATTTAGAATGACTAGCATTGATCAGAGAACCAATCTTCATAATTTACTTGTTCTTTCAACTTCCCAGGTGCTCTGACTTGCTATGTCTTCCTGGTCTTTTACTAACCCATACCCTATCCCTTCCTTATCTCATCAAAACTCTCTGTTCTTCAAACCTTTCCATCCTCACAACTGATCATTGCTTCCACTTTATTGATCTCAGCCCTGAGTTCAACACTTACCCTTTCACCACTGGGAAACCCTTGCTCCTGCTCACTATAAAGTGCTGTTACCCGGACTATTGCAGGGTTTTTACCATTTATGGTTTTTTTCATATTAGTCCTCCTAAAGTTTTCAATGCTTTTCTAATCTTCCAATGTAAATGATGGGTTTCTCCTCATCTGCAGAGTCCTATCCACTGCTCCTCAAGTCCTTTCAGTACCTCCCCCTTCTCAGGAATGCTTACGTTTTTGCCCTGAGTGAAAATGCCTCTGCTCACTCTGCTTCTGCTCTGTCTTCTGTTCATATCTCAGTTCCTTCAAAGAAGCCTTTGAGAGATTCCTGCAAACAGCTCTGGAAAACTGCAAGGTGCAGCACAGGTCATTATTTCATTTCATCTACTATTTAACAACATCTAACTGTAAGGGATTTTATGACTTGATCTTTTTTGACACACAGACTCTCAGTCAATGGCATATGAGGGTATTTCTTACATACACATAGGTTTAGAGGGAAGAATTTATAACTTTGTCTAAAGTAGCCAAGCTTTTATGGTAATAACATAGCTTTTATGGTAACGACAAACTTAGTGTGCTTTATAACTTTGTTGGTGAATTTAAAGACAGAATAGTAAAAGCATGAAGTAGTATGCTTGAAAAAAAAGGGAAAAATAAAATAAAAAAGCTATTTAATGTTTTTTTCAGCTTTTTAATGTACTGTGGAAGGCAGTGGATAGAGTGGGTCGTACATCACTATATTAAAATGCTTCTTTTAAATCCTAGCAGCTGACTAAAATATTTCAGGTGTAATTCATCTGAAACCAGCCTTGCAGCTTGATGTATTAAGCTTTTGATATGAAATGTTTTCCACCTACTGCATCATAATGTATTTTTAAAACATGATGATTTGGCTCACTAACTGAATGTGGATTAAATTTAAAGTTTCTTTAAGAAAAGCAAGGCAGTTAATATTTTTGTAGTTTAGCTGTCATTTTTTATCATGTTTTATCTTTATTTTTCACCTAAAAGCAGCTGTTTTACAATAGTTCTGAAGCACAAGTCAAACAATCTTTCTAAAGCAAGGTCTGTTACAATAGTTAGACTAAAGATGTGCAACTAGATCCTGCTGTAACAAACCAGGAGGAGATTCTAATAACATGGAATATTTAATTAATTTCAATTTCTAATGTACAGAAATAGGCATCTGTATTGCATATGGTATTTTTCTACCGTGAGTGAAAGAACAATGACTCAAGTGACAAATCCAGCAGGTAACTGCTGCCTCCTCCAGGAGAAACTCTGTCCATCAAAACAAATTAAACAACTGAACAAACATACCAAAAGATCCCCATTTTTTTCACCCAAAACTACATTGAATACCTGCTGCACAATCAGAAACTGGGTAGAGTACACTTTTTTTTTTTTTAAATTCCTGACTTACACAGTCTTACAGTCTTCTAGCTATGTAACAAGGTTTTATTTTCACAAATTCTTAAACACAGTACCAAGTTTAGGCAAGCAAAATCAAAACCAGTTTTTAAAGGAATATGGAACTGAAATTCTTCTAGAAAATATCAGCATCTTGCACCCTTCAAACTCACCTTCTTTCTTATTCTGTCCTGTGTTGATGAACTCTATTTGAGTGCTGAATTGCCCTGAAATGTTAGTGCTTGTAGAATTATAATTTAAATAAAAAGGGTATGTATCACAGTAAGAAATCTTCATCCAAAGGATACTTTGTTTAAGCAAAGATGGAAACAAGGCTATAGAATGACCTGGGAGACACAAAGTCGTCAATGCTATCTGTGCTTTGAGCTTTTGTTCCCAAATGACGTTCAGGGAAGATAATTTCAATGGCAAAACTAGTTTCTCTTCTTTCCGTCCTGAATTTTCTCAATCACCACCAAAAAATCCAACAAACCATTCTCCTTTTTAACAAATTCAGAAAACTGGATTCTCTATATGACTGTGAATTCTTCGGTGATTCCAAAATGTATCGATATCCTGTATTTCCACTTATTTATTTTTATGATTGAAAGAACAGATTAAATCCTGTAATTAGAATATTCTTCCTTTCTATTTCCTGTGTTACACCATGCTTCAAACACTTTTAGCTTTGCAATACTAAGGGTTCTCCACTTGGTTACTTGGAGGCCTTCACTTTCACCCCTGCAATCTCCCTTTCATTTGCAACTGCATAAATTTTCAATTAAGCTTTTTAACCAGTATTTATTTATGTTTTTTTCCTTTAGTATTACTTCTATAAAATTATTTGTTTGCTGTTATTTTTCTGTACTTACACTTGCAAAAGGCAGTATTATTATTATTGTGGAAAGTTACTGTTGCTGGGATGAGGATTTTTATCATAGATCTTCATAGATTTTCATTTTTCTACTCCCTATTTTTTTTTTGTAGATTTTAGGTTTTCCAAGAGCAAAATCAAGACCTGATGGATGACAAAGTACAAAATTGTCAGCTAAATATGTGATAAGCATACCACTAATATATATGCACAGAATTCAGCATCAAATCAGATAGCATTTTCTGCATCTGATCAAAGCATTCTACAGTCAGCACTAATAACATCATTATGAGAGAAAACCGACAGGGACTTTTAGCAGATTCCTGTGGAAACTACATAAATACTATCAGAAGAGTATTTGAGACAGCCACCTGCTCCACTAGAGAGGACCTCCAGATGTGTACACTCGTATGGGAGACCCCTGCCACCCCAATTCCTTGGTGTCTACTGGGGAGATCTTTCTCTTTCCCTTTCCTTTTCTCTTTCCCTTTCCCTGTCTCTGACTCTCTCTCTTTGTTTTGGTTTTACCCCAAATTGCTTTTGCTGATAAGAGTCAAAATGTGACATCAGCTGTACACCTTGCAAGTATTTTTATTTGTATATGTGCTATGTCAGCCTGATGTCAGGAAAATTTTTAACAAGTAAGTTAGGAATGGAAGAACTTTCAGGATATAGCATAGCTGTTCCCTGATTAATAATGATTATAAATATAATTAAGGCAGGTGGGTTCCCACTTCTCTCCCATACTTCCACCTTTCATTTTAAATGACATTTACATGTAATTAATAATGCAAGCACAGGAAACTTCAAATTCACATATCCATAATGAGTAGAACATTATTATCCTGCTGAAATCTAGAAGTTTGACAATAAAAATATACACAGCATTGATTAGGGAAGGAAGTTATGTCATTAGATTTAAAAAAAAAAAAAAAAAACAAACAGGGAGTATCATCAGGACACACAGGAAGCACAGTCCACTTTTCCAGGCTGCTGCTTGCTTTGCTTACCTGTGGTCTTAGGCTACAGACTCTGTGGTCACCCAAGCTGGCTGTACAAGTCTGACCAACAACTGGAGATCTCCAAAGGGTCAGAAAGGCTTATCAGGCAGTGTTTTCAGGTTGTCTGGAGCATGAGAGTGTGAAGGACCAGGCAAAACACGTAAGCATGTTTTGTCTCAAGTTGGATCCAGGGCTGCATCCACAGGGGCAGGGGCAGAGACAGAGACAAGATCCTCCCACTCCACTCAGCAATTGTCAGGCTGCACCTGGATTGTTGGGTACTGTTACTGTCAACACAATTCAAAAGAGACAAGAACAAGCTGGTGATAGTCCAAAGGACACCTCAAAGATCATTAAAGAGAAGCAGAAAAGGCCTTTACTCTTTGTGAGCATTGCTCAACAGTAACTGAAGCATCTTTTCTTTATCAACACTGTTTCCAAAACTGATCTGAAACACAGTCTCATATAAGCTACTATGAAAAACAATAACTTGATCCCAGCACAGTGTTCTTTCCTAGTTTCTTAGTGTCCTACATCTTATAACTGATAAATTCACATAAAAGTCACTGGCAAATTTTCACATCATAGATAAAAAGAAAAGTTTTGTTGAAAAAAATGTGTTTGAGAGAATGTGGTATTAGTTTAAATATGTTTCATTTGCTTAGGAACTTTTAATCAATATAAAAATTAACATATTATTTTGGAAAAGTATGTTAGAAAAATGTTTTCAATTCTCCCCAGTGCTTTTCTCCTATATTTGTAAAATTCAGGGGATGGGGACAAAAACATTGAGCACTAAATCATGAGTAAGTTCATGGAAAAATTGCCCCCTTGCAGTACTTCAGACAGGCAGATGGATGAAAATGGTACATAGGTTTGACAATGAAATATACTTTCCACTCAAGCTGAAAATCATTAAGACCTATATAATATTTTCTTTTGTGCTTATTGGAGTTATAAGTTTTTCACCCTTTCATTCCAATTCAATAGTTGATTAGTAAGAATTAGTGTAATGCA
This sequence comes from Grantiella picta, assembly GCA_013397955.1. Lineage (NCBI taxonomy): Eukaryota > Metazoa > Chordata > Aves > Passeriformes > Meliphagidae > Grantiella > Grantiella picta. The sequence goes on along the minus strand of VZRM01006430.1, from coordinate 38,501 downwards.
AGCTTTTTTTTTTTTTTGGTTTTTTCCTTTTTTTTGTTTTGTTTTTCCCCTCAGAAAACAATGTAGAAAACCTGACACTGGATGGGTTGTCACAGAATATTCTGAGTTGTAAGGGACCCACAAGTTCCATAGAGTTCAATTCTTAAGTGAATAGCCTGTATGGGGACTGAACCCATGACTTGGCAGTACAAGCACCATGCTCTGGCCAGACAAGCTGATACCAGGGTCTCAATTTTATCCTTACAAGGCATAATAAAACTGTATCTTCTTAAATGTTTGAAATATTTTTCCTGTTTCCTCATCTTCCTTTTCTTCCTGAGTATTCATGAAAAAAATTGACTTGAGTGCTATCTAACTTTTGGCATTAAAAAAAAAAGCTTTGTTGCTTAGCAATAGGTGTTTAGTTTAATTTAACATGCAGAGGATGTTTGAGACCTCTGTGTGATGCTCTGTCTGTATGATACATAGAACCCGACCCATAGCTGCAGAGGATCAACTCCCATTAGAGTCAGCAGCTGAATGTCAGATAAGATTCCTCTCAAAACCTCAACTAGTACAGGAGTTATGGTTATACAATTTATATGAACCCTTGGACTCATGTACTTCACTTACAAATTGCAAATACATTTAGGTATCTGAATATATTACCTACTTTGTAACTAGCCATTTCATCTCCTATTACAGTCAATGGAGGTCTAGTAAAAAATTCTTGCAATACCCACGGGCAATGACTTTCCTTCTTAAATATTCATGTAGCATCAATAACTTCCTCTAGGCAAGACAGTTCATGGGAAGCCAACATAAAGTAGCGAGCTGAGCAATTATTCCACTGAGATCCTGGAACTGTTGTAGAGACAACTTACCATTGCTTATAATCTACCACTTTTCTTTTCCCCTTTTTAAACCATTTTCAGTTCCCATTACTAGGAAATTAAATGCTTGCTTTTCCGAATAAACATTGTTCTCATTTTGATATTATTCAGTATCTTAAGTAAACATAATTTTACCTCTTGATGTGGTCATGTTCCTCTCTGCAGAAATGACTGATTTTTTGGATGAAGTTTGAGGATATTAATGATTTGCTACTAAACTACATATCAGAAGTGGATTATCATCATCAGTTTCAGGACTGAAGGGAGCCCTCTGTTTCTATATTCTCACATTCAGCTACTGAGTAGAGTTTTGCATTTCCATTTGTTCTGTGCACAGCCCACACCCTTGTACTTTTTATTGTGCTTTGTACTAATATTTTTAGCATTCTAACAGAAACGAAAATGTGTACCAAGTTAAATTTGCTGAAAAACATCGAACAAACATACATTTTAAATTTTTTGTTATAACATGACAACTTGGCAGAGAACCTGGTTAGCTTTCTGCTATATTGTAATTACCATTCCCTAAACTTGAAGTCAGGTTTTTAACTTTCAGCTGACCAAATATTTTATTAAATGTTTCATGGATCCTTAGCTAGTAACCCTATTTGGCCCTGATTTACTAGGATTTAAACAGCTTAAGTGATTTGGATAGGTTATTTATGAAGCCTAGGCCAGGACAGGAAGAGATATCCCTGCCATGATGATCAGTCATACCTGCAAAAATATTTTTTATAGAAGATCTATGGCAGTTTAGCAGACAAAATCAGAGAGAGCTTTCTCTAACTGTAAAGTTTCTGCATTAAAAAAAAAAAAAGTTCAAGCTGCAGAAGCATAAATCAGGCACTTTCTCATATTCCCATCACTTTTACATTAGGCCAATATGATTCTTCAACTGTATGAATCCGTAATGTCTGCTTTTCTGCTGATTTCAGCTGGTCAAATAAATGCTTGCTTTTGTAGAAACCTCGAGACTAGAGAGAAAAAGGAAGTTTTAGAAGCATTTCACATGTCTGTACTTTACTCTTTTTTCATGTAGGACATAGAAAGTACATGTGGTTCTACTTGATTTTTTTTTTTATCTTTATTGCTAGAACATCAGCAAGAAGGAAAAATCTTGAAGTGTAATTCCTGTGATTCTTGTTTACAAGGAGTGTAAACAAGAATCTTGAAGTGTAATTCCTGTGATTCTTGTTTACAGAATTACACTCCTGGTAAGTTATCATAAGATTGAAGCCATGACTCTACTTCCCATGATCCATCTTTTTTTTCTCCAGACATCATTGCTTTCAGCATAGAAAACAACACTTCTTTCGTGGTCTCTTCTCTTATCCTTTTCTATCTGCCATAAACAGGAAGAAAGGTAGTTCATCTAAGCAATGCGAATGTTCTTGACATCTTTCCTGGTACCTTCAGTCTAATGATTAATCCAGAGCTGTGCTGATTCTAGACATTTCCATGCATTACACTATTTCCACATGGATGCCACCATGTAGAACAATATAGAGGTAGAGAGAGAAGGGTCATGCATATCTGGCTGTGAGTTTGATCAAGTTATGAAACAATAATAGCAAAAACAGATATTTAGCTTAACCTCTGCCTGATTATCTCTGCACAACCAACAGCACTATGCAAAGTTAATGTATAATTTATCTCACAGCACCAAATCCTTGCTAGGCCAACATATCACAGTCCTGCCACACAGCTGCCACTCTTGCCAAAAAACTGTGATATTCAATAAAATATTTTTGAGGCAAAAATGTTATCATATCATTGAACAAATCTTTTCACAATGTAATTTACTTTTGGTTTAAATATTTACAAAAATTTCTCACTGAAAGAAAATGTTAATTAAGACTGTGTCAGTGCAAACTGCTTATTATTTCTCTAAAGATATGAAGGAGATATGTCTCACATCATACCATACTGGATAACAGTAATATTAATAATAAAAGCAACAACACCTACATAATACATGTGCTCAGGCCTGTCAGAAGCATGAACTGATGTGTTCTATTTCTGATGAGTACTCCTTATGAAGTGAAAATAAATTAAGTAGCAAGAAGATACAACAGTTACAACAAGTCTGGGAATGGAAACAAAAGAGCAGACGGAGGTCTATTTCAGTCTACACTGGCTGAGGACCTCAGGTGATTGATGCTATTACTTAAATGCCAACATGTACCACTCCCCTCTAGTGAAGGACAAAACCTACTTTTTATTCAGTCCTCACAACATTTCTCTGCTGAAGAAACAGCAGTCATATATAAACATTATGAATGACAACATAATTAGGTTAAGTAAATTAGAATTCTGAAACTCAGTGTATGTTGTGTTTCTGCTTCAGCCTTCCCACATGACAAGATAATTGATAACACGACACAGAGTCAGAATAAACTAGGCTGAAAAACTCTCAATGGTGTGGCGAGCAATGAATTTTTAAGTGTAAGGCATTTTGTCCATCTGCATGTTATACTTTGTCCTTTTACCTCTTCTAGTTATCAACTCTTCTTTGTTTTTTCCCTTATCGCCCCCACTTTTCTTTTTCAGTAGAAATTCCATGTTTATTTGTAAACAATTGAAAAAAGACAAACAGATTAAGCATTGTGCTGATCTCTGTGATAACCCGCTCAACTGGGATATCAAAGAGGTGAAAAACCCAAGTCAAGTGAAAAACGCTTGGTAATAATTTTTCTAAATTTTCTGTTATCTCATTAAGAAAAGATTCAAAATATTTAAACTGTCTTTGCTTTTTTTTCTTTTTCACATTTGTCCTATATATATAGATTACATCACAAAAGATTAGTCATTAGTATTTGTAAAAAAAACCAGAACAATCTCTGATCAAAGTACTGAAACTGAAACACCTGAAGAACCTCTCAGCATACTGTAATAAATATGGTACTTAAAGACAATCAGCTGAAGCCTTTACCCAGTGGCCAAAACATAGTGGTAACAAGAGTCTTTTATTTCTAGAGCTTCATTGACTGTTGACAGGGAAGTTACATCATTGGTGTGGAAGTGATGGCACATCATGAGAGTTATTCTTGCAAAGAAGCTCTACTAAGGAAAAGCAATACAGATGCATTTGAGACCCCCTTTTTCTGCTTTTGGCATAATAATGTATTTTCATTCCTTCAGTTTAGTACCTAACACATATAAGTTGCAACAAAAATGTAATATAAAAATGAATATTATGGAGTAATACTTTGTGTAACTTTTTCCTTATTGTTCTCTTTCCATGTATTTTACTCTTATCTTTCTTGGAATGTCTTGCCTTTCACTGGAAAGAACAATTATAATATTTGATATTGCATATTCTGAATCAAATAATGGACTGACTTGATGCAGTTATTTTTGTAATGACTGTGTGTTATTTGCTCCTACACACATAAATATTCCACAGCTTAAGGTGATATTAGTTTAGTATTGCCTTTGGTAAATATACTTTGGGAATTTTGTTAATCACAATTAAATATTATAAAATGTAATTTTTTTTCTACTGCTCTGATAATTTTAGAAATGTGTTATTAGAATTTATGTAGATTCTTTCTTCATAGAAAGAATTCATATTTCATAATAGGAATTAGTCAAACATGTTTAAAAATTTCTTTAAAAATTAAAAAAATATATTTACAAAAAATTTCAGTTAAAGTGTTTCAGAAAATAGGACACCAATGATCACTGGAGAAAGAAAAGAGAAAAAAATGTAATGGAATAATATAGAAGTTGTCATTAATATTGTGAACTAATGATTTTTTTGATCTTAATGAGAAAGTTAAAACCTACATATACATAGGTGTTATCCTTAATAATCTCTTTTGGCTTTTTACCTCTTTCTTTGGCTTTTTACCTCTTTCTCATTCTGACACATTTTTAAACAAACTATTATTACACACATACTTTTTTTTTTTACTTATGATATTACTGAGTTGTGTATATTTCAATACAGTGGTGGGCAATAAAAAAGGAATCCTGACAAACTGGAAAGGCCAACATATGGTTGATATGTAAGTAGGGTCCAGTTGGCGTGTTCTTTATTTAGAATTTCAGAAATTATTATGCAAACTTCCCATCTTCTCCCAATACACATTACTTTATTTATTACAGTGAAATAGAAAAATAAAACTGCTGGTATTTCTGGTATAGGCAAATGACTTGGTGCCGTGTCAGCAGCACCTTGCATAGAAATGCTGTAGAAAATATCTGAGAGTACTCTGTGACCTGCAAAGAGCTACCAAAGGTGGTCTTGCTAAATTTGCCTGTAGTGCGGATTTGCCTGTAGAAGGATATAGTTTAAAATTATGCTGATTTCTGTCTCAAATGTAGGCTTTCACATTATGAAACATTTTCTTACATCCAATTCCTTTTTTGTCCTTATCTCTTTTTTGCATAAATGATGAAGTAAAAAGGAAAAAAAGAATAATATTTAATATCTACAAGGGTTAAAATAGTCTAACTGAAAATTAAGCAGCAAATCATGACAGTGTAATGTATTCATAACTAACAACAAAAAAAAGACAAAAATAATTTTTTCTTTACACTGCTTTTGATGAGGAAGAAACAAATACCCCAACAAGCTTTTCATCACTTGACTTGTCAGAGAATGATGATAAACATTCCCAGGAAAATGACAAATCTCTCCCATTGGAAAATTCGTTAAAGCATAAGTAGATTTTTAAGGATTTCATATTTAGCCAGAACAAATACTCCTTATGAATCAGTGTCATAGAGATGAAATTAAATGATTAAGTACACTTATGAGAGGATAAATTGAATAGTATTATGTGCAGGTGAATGTCACTGAAAAACAGACTAGAAAAAGAATTCAGATTAACAGAAACACTACTGTGTAGAAAATAGTAAACATAAGCAGAATCAGCAAGAGAATGACTGAGACCACCTAAATCCATACCTCCAAAAAGGAAACATTTCATTTTCATATATTTCAAAAAGATTTATTACTTGAATTAAGAATGTTCCATATGATTTTTTTCTTGATGTCTTATATACTTTGACTAAAAAATTCCTTATTGTCTACATTTTTGGTCAATAAATACGAATTTAGAATGAAATAAATACAGACAATGAGTAGCGTGATGAGAGGAATAGACAGTCCTTTTTTAAAACAGGAAACTACAGGAGATTTTTCTTGTTTAGTCTAGCAAAAAAAAATCTGTATGGAAAACAAAATATAGATGGAATGCAACAGCTTTATATAAATATCTCAGGGACAGAAATATCAGAAAAGTTAGAGAGACACATAATATAAAGAAAATGTTGGCATGGTGAAGAACAGATAGAAACTGTTCTTGAATAAATTCAGAAAATAATATTCTTGAAGATGGAAATACAATGCACCTGATATTAGGTGATGGGATTCCATAACCCTGCAGATTTTCCTACAGATCAAATAAAGATACCAGGTAGCACTTAACTCATAAAAATAAAGATTGGAGAGGATTTAAGAAGTTAAGATCCATAGAATAATACATTAATCAAATCGAGAGTCTAACCTGATAGGGAAGTAAGTAATAAAAGCCATAGATTCTGGGAAAATTTCTTGGCATTGACAAATAACTACCTACCCTCCTGATACATTAGAAACAACATTTGAACTTCAAGACATCTTCAGTTTGTCTAAGACTATATGAACAAAAAACCAATTTGTGGCTAAGAGCTTTGCATGGTCCTTGTTAGCACCACTCAAAACAGAGTAAAATTTCTGTGTTCAGTAGAGTGGGGTGGATAGTGACTGTCAGAGCACATCTAAGAAGACAGATACCTGCATTCCAGGCCTTCTCCTGTCGTTTAAATTGATATTTCTCACAAGCAAGAGAGGTATCCTACACGTTACTGCAGGTCATGCTATAGAAGAACATTCCTATTTTTCCTGAAGCCAGGCCATGATACATGAGCTCTGATGCTGAAAAGAGCAGGGAAAAACTAATAGTTCTCTTGGCTGTGCTTCCAAAAATCAGGAGGGAGCAGGAGTACTGAAGTTTAAATACCCTACTTGTATGTTAGTTCTGTTCTGTATCTAACAGCTCCCCAGTGTAAAATTCATGAGCAGCACTCCCTGGTTGACAAATGGCTGCAACTTATAAATCAGTATAAATATAAGAGCCTTGAGACCTTAAGTTATCTTTTCAGACTTAATAATTTTATTTTCAAGTGCAGACTGAAAATCTGAGATTGCATCTCTCTTTTGAATTTTTTAAGATAAGTGCCAAAACTGAGGAGGGTATAATATTTTGAAATGTACTGTAGTTTCTTTTGAAAAACTTTTATTTCTTTAAACATTGCTAAATCACTAGCTTTTTTTTTTTAATTGATTTTAAATAAACTAGTGTGAAAATATGCATATCAAATTCTCATTGAAAATAAATAATGTACTTCTTTTTGTTGCCACCAAGTCTGCATCACCTATCTTTCTATTTAATAAAATAAAAAACAAATTACCTTGTTATACATGGCAGGACCATTCCCTGAAGACCTTCTGTTGCCTGCATTTGTAAATTAGTATTAAAGCTTTTCATTAGTGACACATCTATTTAAGTATTTACCTTGTTTATTTTCCATAGAAACGTCATGTAGCACTTGTTTGGTATCTCCTCCTCATGTTTAATTTTGCACTGCCCTCTGAATTCTGTTTAGCCTTGTACACCTTGCCATCCTTTGCCTCTTAGAAGATATTTCTTCTATTATTCGTTCAACATCTAAAAGCTTAAATGTCTCAATTGCATTGTTTCATATATCATTTTGAGTGAAAGAGCAATTCCAGAAGCCTGATGGTATGCTCCTGTTTCCAAGCCCTACACCAGACCAAAATTTACAACAAAATAAAGACAACGTTTTTATTTTTATATTATAACCAGAGAGAGTATAAACAAATAAACAAACAAAACACAGGGAAGTACCTGACTGAGTGTTTGTTTGGGTTTTTTTTGTGCATCTACAAGCAATCTGAAGAGTTTCCCATTAATTTTCAACATATTCTTCCTATTATTATTCTTCATAACAACATAACTATTTAAGTGAAATATTTCGTGACTTTGTAGTGGGGCTATTTTTTTTAGGAATTTGGTTAAGTAAACAGACATATATTTTAAATAACCCCTATTTTGTTCTATGCTTTATGATAAAACTGTCACAACATTTCTTAATTCTGCTTCTGATTAACTACATACTTTAGTCTATTATTTAGGAGGCTTTTTAAATATAATTAGACTGCTGTTGCTTGGAATGTTGTAATTTTCTTTAAACACGACAAGACAAACTATATGAAAGTTCATCTATTTTCAGAATACAATTTTATTTTAAAAAGTGGCATCTGGAAAATATCTGACTTTTGAGCAGCTGTGAGGAAAGTCTTACTAAGAAACCTAGAAAACAAATTTACACAAAAAGGAGAAAGCTTGTTGAACCAAACTAAATTGAGTGAAAAACCAAGAAAATATGAAAAAAAAAACCCACAGAAAATGCAATGGAAACATTCCAATACTTCATTGTTAGATGCATTCAACGAGAAATAAGCAACTGATCTTAGAAGTTCTAATAAATCATCTTCTTATGGTAATGGCTTTCCTTCTAGTAGGAAAACACAAACTTGTCATATCAACATATTCACTTGCAACTGAAAGTTATGAGAATTCTCTACTCTTTTGACCCTATTTGTATCCTCACTCCCTGAATATGTAATTTTTTCATGTCAGTAGGTTCAGGGCAATAGGATTTCAAATAGAGATGGGTAAACCTAAGAGCCTTAAGACAAATTATTTTGGCAAAATCTTAGTTTGTTGTGGTTCCTGTTTGTTTGTTTGGTTGGTTTGGGCTTTTTTGTGTTGGTCTGTTTGGGTTTTTGTGGGTTTCAGGGTTTTTAGAGGGATTTTGTGTTTTTTTCTATCATCATATGGAAATGCATAGTCCATAGAAGAATATATTCATTAAAGGAAACAAGGGATATCCAGATCCTGCATGGAAAAAAGAGGTAAAACATAAGTGCATGAGAGGAAAAGCCTGTTTCTAATGCTGAAAACTTCTAAATTGCAGTCTATCTGCAGTTTCTACAGCACAGTTAAATGTTCTCTACATTTCACTTTGTGGAAAATAAATTCACAAAATTGATTCATCACACATAAATTAGATTCCTAGGAAAAGGAACTCAGAGTTGGGAGAATAACAGCCAGCAACAGTACATGGAGATCTACACAAGGTCTTACATTTATCCCCAACTTTTTTGAAGTACGAAGAGGTACCACCCCGGTCATAAGAAATTCAATTTTTTTTTTAAACAAGGTCACAGAATCTCACCATCTATCAACTTCGTTGGTATAGGTAATTATGAGAGAAAAATTATATTGACAAATGATGTGATTACAACACATAATATTACAGCTATATTACCAGGGACTTGTGGTAACACTTTTGTCTTAACAAATCTACAGATGTGAAAGATAAAAAGTGAAAAAACTGGGAACACAGTGTACTCTAGAAATTTATGGCTTTTATTTGATTTTTTTAAAGATAATTCTTCAAATTCAATTCATTTCACTGAATCTCAAAATCGCACTTGCGATTGCTTTTCACAAGTCCTCGTGCAGTTACACAGTTAAAAAGAAAAAAAAATAAACTTTTATTCCATAAAGAAATGAAAAACTGAATAGAAACTATATAAGCTTTTACAAAGAATATTGTGTATTTTCAGGGTATTTCACCGAGGTAATGTCATGAGCATAACATACCTATTAAGAGAACTATTTCTGAAATATAAGGATTCCGATAATTTTTCCTACGTTTAAAAGAATAATTATTCAAAAATTGCTGTCCAAAGGACTAGAAATTCTAAGGAATAAAACTGAATGCAAACTATTACAGTTAAAATAGATGTATGGTGACATATACATATATAGTATGTATTTTGGCATTTTTCAGAATGAAATTTATATCACTGTGGTATCCTGGCTGTTGGAGATTTTAAAGATATAAAATATTACTTTAATATGCTAATATAATTTGCATTAGAGAACTCTTTGTCTTGAATTCTGGGAACAATTAATACTTTGTGGCAGATATTGTTTTATCTTTGCTTTAGTTACTTCTAATGTTCAGAGAAAGAATAAACTCTGAATTATAAAGGCTCTTATAATTTGATTGTGAAGTGAGGATTATCACCTTGTTTTAGAATACTGTGTTAAACTACATTCTCCATGTACTGACCTCTCAAAATTATTTTGCTAGGAACTTAAGGAGAAGAAAAAAAATATTCAGCTCTAAATCCTTGTAAAGGATTTAGATTCAGGAGTCTGAGAGCTCCTGTTTCTTGAAAAATCTGCTTCTTGAGGGATTTTTGTTACTATGGTCATGACATTTCTAATAGAAAAAGGCAGTCAGTCAGTGAACTGGCTGTTACATATTTCAGGTAGAAGAGGCTAACAATCATCCTGTTCTATCTCCCAGAATCTTGCTGTTAAACTCTACACAGTCCTACTGATTTCATATTAAACCAAACTGTATACTAAACTTTTTATATCCTGAAAAGAACAAAATTTTTATTTAGTAGATCAGAGGTCATCTTTTCTGTGTGCCATCCTTTTTTCCCCAACACCTAGATTAGAGACTACAAAAAAATTGGAGGATGTAGGTTCAAGTTAACTACAGATTTAGTGGTCAAATAAAAACAGCCAGGAAACGAAAATTTAAAAATGTTGGTGTAAAAGTACATATGCCTTTATCCAGTAATGTCAGAAATGTCTCCTCCAGTAATGTCAAAAACAATTGGAAAAGAGGTCTTTGCAAGAGGATATACTTCTTCTAAGACCACAGGGGAAAAAAAAAATTATTGCATAGTAAAAAAAGGAAAGGTAAAATAAATATGTATTACAAAAATGGAGCAAAACCGATGCGGCAGGGTCCGGGAGGGCGGCAGGAGCCTGCTGCCCCCCCTGACCTGGTCCCTGGTCCGCTTAATTCCACCAGATCCGGAGCGGGCGGCCCCCGGGGTCCCGTGGTGTGGCGTGAGTCTCCCAAGCACAGAAATTCAGCAGGAAATGAAGTAAGACAAAGGAACGTACCTGGACTCCATCTCTGTTCTGCCAGGGAGGTTTATTTGGGGTAATGGGGGAGAAGTGTTGCAGGGAAGGAGAAGGGGGGAGGATAAGCGAGGGACGGGAATAGGGCTAGCAGCTCAGAGACAGAAAGACCTCTCTCTGACACAGACATGGGCTTATAAGGGGAAGAGAAAGGGGGGGGACTGTCTCCCCCAGAGCCAGTCTCAGGAGGAGGAAGGGAAAATTGGCCGGGGGAACACACCAATAGGTTTTCAGGTACAGCAGGATGCATATTTTAAAATGAACCAGTAGCATACAAGGCAGGGGAACAAAGGAAGCCACATGGAGATCTGAAAATTGCATTACTACACAAAACCACTGAATATTGTTTATGGTTATTGCAAATGCAGGAGGGAAACAGAGAGATGTCTCCTAAATTTTGCATGGACACACTGTATGATATTGACATCAAACTGCAAGTTTCCTTAACATGTTCTCAATGATAGATTTAGACTCCTGATAAGCACAGAATCTTATTTTGGTTTTGAAATCCTCCCATGACAATTCACCATGAATACAACAGAGTTTTTTAATTGGCAGTGTGAGAAGCATGTTATATGTAATAAATTGATACCTGTGCACTGTACATGAAAAAATAACTGAGAACACAACTGATAAATCCCTCTGTGTAAGTGAATCCTGTTCAGTGATTCCTTAGAGCCTTATGCAACAATATCGGAAGTGTATGACCTTGTTGTTGGGAAACACGAAGGCATCATTATTTAGATACTAGTTCTGAGAAACTTAAGGAATATTCATGGGTTAGCTGTTGCTGAAGTGATTATAGATTGGCTCAAACCCAAATCTCATGAGTTATGAGGTTTTTCTGCTCTAGTCAGGACAATGAGTGCACATTATTCTATACTAATTAATTTTAAAATTATTTTTATAACATTTTTAATTAGAAAATTCATTAAATTCATGAGACTTGCATTTGTCCTTTCAAAGCTATTCATAACATTGTTTGTTTTTGTTAAATAAACTACTTTTTTTAAAGATTATAGAAAGCCTGAGAGAATTATTGTTGTAGAATCTTATTAAAATGGGTTCTCAAACAGCTTATGAAATTATTATCCACTATAAAGCTTTTTTTTTTTAATGATTCCATGACAGATTTTTTTCGCACTTTTGCTGCTGTTTTATTATTATTGAAAGGAAAACAAAAAGGAAATTTTCCCTGAATTATTAGTTATTCCAAAAGGGATTTCTACTTTATATCAGACAAACAACAAACACCCTAAATGTGTCTGCTCTGTCCTTTAACTACAACGAAGGAATTGAATTACTGGAACAGGTTCACATGTCTTCACTGAAGATAACTATTTATGTTATCATGTGACTTCCACCTCTATGATTTGCCCTGGTTTTGACTTCTGGGAGTGAAAAAAAAAAGTAACAAATACTTCAAATCAAATCAAAAAATGAACTGAAGTATGACCTTGAAGGAAAGAATGATATTATTTTAAAAGAAATATGCTTCTGGAAGGGACACATGAGGAGTTGATTGAAATATTATATTCTTTTTAGCCATCAGATATTTAGAAGCAGAAATCAGTAAAAAGAACCCCAAACATTTGCAGGGTTTAAGTCTGTAAGCAAGTTTTGGGCATTTGTTTGGGGTTTTTTTCACCACTTGATAAATTAGTTTTAGAGTATAATAAAATAGTTCATGAGTTCTTTGCTTTTGGATGCACACTCAGGGCAATTGAATTCTTAAAAGGATTGTGTTATACTAAGATTTGAACCTTAATTCCGTAGGGAGAAATGAAGCCACATGTAAAAATATAATAGAAATGTATGTTGCCAATATTATAACAAAGAATCCCATCAAAATATTTCCTGAAAAAAACTCAAAACTTTAGTAATGGGCTACAGAATATTTTCTCCACTTCTAACTGCATTAAACATGGGATTTGACAGGCAGCAAAATGCTAGAGTAGTAAAGTATTAACTGAAAATATTTATTCCTTTTTTTAAAAAAGTGAAAAATCAGGTTGCAAGTCAATAAAATACAAATGTGTTAAATGTAATTTTTTTTCATATCTTTTCATCTGTCAACACTTTTATCAAAGGTCTATGTTTCGTCTCTGTAGTTACACAATGCAAGACTGATCTGAATGCATATAGATGTCTGTATCTCACCTAAACTCCCTAAACCCCTTTTACAAACAATTGAGACAAATAGGCACTTCTAGGGCATAGCTCATCTCATTTTACAGTACACTCCGAAAAAAGGTCAGATTAATAGTGCCTTAAAGTAAGACTCAGTTACAAAACCTCGCATCTAAGTCCTGTTAAAATAAATGAATGTAAATAAATGATTACTGATTTTATATATATAAATATATATAAATATATATAAATATATATATTCAATTTTCCATGCAACTGCTCTAAATTTAATTAAATTATACAGTGTATCTAATACAACCTTGTACCACTGATCTCACAGGGAAGCAGGGGTTACATTATTCCTCGGCAACATATAACACTTCTTACAAACCAGTAGGTTTCTAAACTCTTATTCTTTTTTTTATGTCTCCCATGTATGAGGTATCTGTCCAAAGTGATTAAATACTGTCTAAGACGGAGGTAGAGTGGTTGAAAAAGAGCCCATTCCCAAAGCCAAAAGAAAATTAGAAAAGCAAACTTAAAGTATCCCAAAACAAAAAATAAAAATCACTTCACTTTCTCCCTTCAAATTTTTGTCTGCAGCCCTAAAATACTTGTAGCCAAATAATAGTATATCCTCTATCAAACCATTGCACTGGTCTTGAGCTATGACAATTTGCCTTTAGCAATTGAAAAGTTTATCAGAAGTTAATATTTATATAGTCAGTATTTCACATAGGGAAGTGTGTATCATTTAAGGAACATGATACGCTTTTCTCCTGCCCACTGGGGCAATGGTATCTAGATTTACATGGCAGTAGACATACTACCCAGAATGTATTAAACAATACCATTTCTAGTTTTCTTTTATAGGTAGCCTTTTCACAACAGTAAAATAAAGTATGGCTATTTTTCTAACCTTGGTTAATAATTTTTATTTCACTTGGTTTGGATTTTAAAGTGTCTTAACATCTTTGTCTATAATTTATCCTTCAAAGGTTTTAAAAACATTTTAGATAATGGGGCCCTTTTTCTTTACTGGTAAACGTATTCAGGGCTCCTTATTCTAAGTGCTTAAGTATTGAATTTTCCATCTGAATGTGCAGATCAGTTAGAATGCAAATAGAGTCAGGAAAAGTGTTCCCCACTTATTGTATTTCTAAGAATAATCCTGATCTGTATTTGTTTTAGTGAACTAATGCAATATTTCACTTATTGAGATTTTAACTGGTGCAGTGATTTCCAAGTCAATATGCAAACAACGATAACATTTGATTGAAACTTTTGTATCTAACAGACTGTCTCAGGTCAATGAGGAATCATTCACGAGTTTAGATCTTTCCATTTCAATTTGACATTTGAAATAATTGACAGCTAAATTAGGTTCAAAAAAAGTAGGCGTGGATAACTCCAGAGCACCATACCAATAATTCCACACTTAGCATTGCTCTGAGGAGGCAAGGGACTACAGAAATAACTAGTAAAAACAGTTTTACTAGAGTAGCATTAAAAAAGAAAAATAAATTTTAAAAAATCAGTTATCATTCCTGGGGAAATTCTGAAGCAAGAAGATATTACCTTCAAGGTCTCATAAAAATTTCAAAGACATTACAAAAATAAAAGGCTACATGTGCTAGATGGCTATATGCAAAACTGCAGATGGACAGTAGAGGGAACTTAAAATTAATTCTCTATCTTTTCAAATGTCTGAATAATGATATTTTTCTGCAAATATGGCTAAAATTAAAACCAAATTGTGTGTATATATATTTAAATCCTCTGAATTTTTTCTTTTGTTTTAATTTATCTTCATGCTATGATTAATTAAGTATAGTGCAAGTCCTTCAGCATTTTTTAAATAATTATGATTTTACCTAATAATTTTATATAGGTTTAGTAAAATGTCCTGTTAATTATTCAAGATTAGACAATTTTCCTCTTACCGCAGGAAAATGGAATAATTTCTATATTAAAAAAATACAGACTCTTTAATTTGGAGTGCCATTAAATACATGGTGACAAAATTGTCTGGGTGTCAATTCCTGCCTTCTTTATTTTCCACTCAATAATTACCCGCTTATCATATGGATTGTTCATTACTTTATATACTTCGAATTCACAGAATTACTTATTTTCCCTGTTATTTGCCACTGTGTCCTAACACAGATTCAAATCGTAGTAATCCCTGTAGGCAGTGAAAAAGAAATAACAAAATTGTAAAGCATTGCACATTGTTCTATGCTTTCTATATTCCTTCTGAAAGACCTGTTGTTTAGAATAATTAAAATATCTATGAACTGGAATTCATTTAAATAATCATGGATTCTTCTTGTTGTGCCTAAATTTAGCTAAGTACATAGAAGAACTAACTTCTATATACCTTTAGACCTACAAAACAACTGGCAAAAATTTTGCTTGAATGGGTTTTTGTTGGTGGTGGTGCTGTTTCACAGGGGTTTGATTTCTTTTTCTTATTATATCCCCCTGATGCTGCAAACAGACACCTAACATAAATTGGATAAATATGCCTTAAAAATTCCTCTACTGGTCTGTATGCTATGGAAGAGCCCCACTAAAAACAAAACAAACAAAAACCAAAAAAACCCACCAAAAAAACCCAAAAAAAACCCCTCCAAAAAATGACTGGTTTTTTTTTTTTTTTAAAAGGACCATTAATTTCTTTGTCATCTTTAATTCTTAGTAGTTATTTTGGCTAAGTATTCCTTTCAGCACAAGCGGTCCCATCTCAAAGCAGTTTTTTAACAGACATTGTTAGTACTCCAACCCAGAAGTTTCAAATTCAACAGTTTTATATTTTTCCAAGAAAAAAAGAAATCCCTGGAAAATCCAACTGTTTCCTTAGCACCATGTCTTTGTGTACCATGTCTTTGTACATTAAAGTTTGTGTGTTCATTTCCATGTACAAGCTATAATGAATTTTGGCTGAAAAGTATACAAATAAAGAAAAGTACTGGAACTTTTAACAAGAGCTGGTGTGGTTTAAAATGAACTTAGGTTCCTACATTTTTTCTTCCAATCTTATCATCCAGTTTCATTGTTCCTCTGAACATGAAGGAGTTGCCACAAAGATAATACAAAACACAATGCTTAAGTTGACTTGATTTCTGCTAAAAGACAAAATAAGGTAATAATTTTACTCTATGTGAGCTGGTTTCAGCTGTAGTAGATTTAATTTTCTTCCCAGTGACTTGTATGGGGCTGTGTTTTGGATTTGTGCTGAACAGAGTTGATAATGTAGAGATGTTTTTGTTATTGCTGAGCAAGTCTTATGCAGAGCTAGGGGTTTTTCTTCTTTTCCTATTGCCATGCTGGTGAGGAAATTGAGAGTTTCTTAGTTGATTAACTTTTTTATAGTTCATTCTCCTTAGTTCATTAATTTCTGTCGTAAGTCTCATTCATTGTGACAGTTTGAAAAGCAAGACTAAAACTATGCATTAATTTTAGATAGTGTACTATTGGATGATGTCACCTCATATTCAGTAAATACTCTGTAGTTATTCTTTGAAAAAAATTATTTCAAACATAGCTTTTAATTTATTTCCTCCTATTTTGTATAGTGATAGAATCTTAATAGATTCTCTGTGGAACTGAGGTGCCTTTACATTTTGGTGGTGTATAATAAATTGGAAGCATTTTGTTCTCATCAGTTAAAACAACCTTTGCCATTTTATTTATCATTTGGCTTTTAAAACACTGACAGGATACTAGACAACATTTGTAGAGCATGGCTGAAAGCAATATATTTGTTCTCCTTAACTGAAAGCCGTTCACCTTGAAAGTATGAGCTCATGAAGGATAAATGACCCAGAAGATAACATCATTCCTATTAGGAAATAAAATAACTGGACTCACAAAGATTTAAATTAAAGTGAAAGCATGTTTATCATCTTAACTCATTCAAGCAAAAGCAGAAATCTAATTATTTGTCTCCTCTGTGTATGTGCTTACATTTAACTAATTTACATTTATGGCTATTAATTTGTTAATGTTTAATTATTATTTATTCCTTATTACACTATAATAGGAATCTACTTCTTGCTGCTCAGGTAATTTTTATTGAAATTGAAAAGGAGTTATGTGCATAAATTTGAGAAGGATGATTTGGCCCTCAGTTTTTTCCTGGTTGCTTGCTAGCTCAGCACAGCAAAAACCAACTTTTTCTACTGAGTTTACATTTATCAAGAAAGATGGGAACAAATAATTTCTCCTATGTATCAGCTAGGTAAGTATAATAAATTTATCTTCACCTGTCCCTTGAATCTTGGTTTTCTCCCTTTTACTTCTCTCTAGAAAGTCACACTTTATTCACTTTATTTATCTTCTGTCTTCACTCTTTTCTACATGATTGTTTGTTTTTCAATTGTTGACTTTCCTTTTGGTTTATAATCTTACCATTGCTCTAATTTATGTATTTTTCTTCTTGTTCTTTTTCTTTTGTTTTTTCTTGTGAGTGTGTGTGTGTGTAAATGGTCCAATTCTTACCACTCCCATAAAAATCTTGCCTTCATTCTATATATCCAAAACAAATAGCTAAAATCCTGTCTATTTCCAGTCCATTTTTCACCTTCTACAGACTTTATAAATCAAGGAGTTATGTCCCTTCCCTCTACAGGTACTAATGAAAAGAAAAAAAAAGACAAAAAACAAAAATGAAATGCAGAAGTATGGAAGCAAAGCTTCTAAAATTTTTGACAATACAGTGAACCTGATGAAATGGCATTGAGGCATAAAGTAGACTGATATAGTCTACTGACAAATACAATGTTTCAGCAAAAAGAAATTCATTCAAAACCATGCATTATTTCCCTAGCTCCCAACTCGATTTCACCCCTCAAGATCCACATTTGATAATCTCTTTTCTGTCATCATTTAATGATTTAATTCATTTAATGAATGAACCAGGAGAATATCACTTCTGTAAATATATACATATATTTTTTTTAAAAACTGATTACTTTACAGGTGTAGATGCCATCGTGGAGCTTGCCACTCTTCTTCCTTGATCAATCAAAGCATTCCTAATGAGATACTAAAATTAATGTTCTTTTCAATTAACATATTCATGTGAACCACGCAAGCATACTGCACACCTCTGATAAACATAGCATAATGAAGAAGTCTGTTCAAAGCTTACAGTTACAAGGAAAAATACTTGCTTTGCAAATCACAGGCGCAATAACTGTCAACATCAACCAGACTGGTTAACTATGATTGTGTAGCTGAGAAATAACAAGAACCTGATTCTGGTCTGGCAGCACCTTCTATAGATTCTGGTGCTGAAGAAGAGATCTGACAGGACTGGAAAGCTGAAGCTGGTAGGACAAAGCAGCCAGGATGTTCTTCATCCTCTCAACAGATTCCACTCTTCAACATCCACATTCAGTGAATGTGATGTGAATGAAACAGCATATGGATGTAACTGCATGGACTAAGACTAATCCTGCATCAATTGTCCATCAAAAATCTTACACTTCACACTGCATTTTTAAGGACTGAAAAGACTAGCATCAACGAGTGTGTGGAAATGGGACAGGACATTTCTCCACTGCAAATAAAATATAAATTTGTCTGCATGTGTTTCAGTACAATGTATGTATTGCCATGCTATAAAGAGCCTGGGCACATTGAACAGTGAAGGTGTACTCAGCTTATTATTTTTATTATTAAATTCTAAATATCATGTCTTCTGTTACATAAAATTTCTCTTATTGCATGAATGGCATGTGAATTCCATTTATTTGATTCATCCCTGCCTGTAATCGTTATTCAGAGCTTCATTTTCTTTTATTCTTTTATTATCTATTTCTTTTATTTTTCTTTTATTATCTTTTATTCTGTAATTTACCTGTTTTATTATTTCTCTTACTCATTTAAAAATATTTTCTCCAACGAAATCCCTAATTCCTCAGCTTTACAAGTTGTCCAATATATAATTGAAGATTTTTATGTTCTTCCAGGTAGAAATAAGATATGATAGCATCAGTCTGACTTTATAACCCCATTTTCCATACTCTTCCACTCACCTTAAAATCAGTTCAGAGTTTAAAAGGACCTCCAAATTGTACCTGATAGTTTTGCAAACCAAATGCTCATACATTCAACTGCCAGTCTGCCTATAGTACATATATATGATTAAATAAATTTTATAGAAAAAATAATAGAAGAGCTAGCACAGGAGGGTGTTTCTTCACACGTGTGTATATATACAGGCATAGGAAAGAAATATCTAGATGAAATGTATTAATAATGGTTGGTTTTATTTTTTTTAATAATTGGTATTTTAACTCCAACCAGCAGCCAAGTAACAAGCAGACTCTCACTCACTCACTCCCTCACCAGTAGAGACAGAATTGGAAAGGTAAAAGCTAGAAAGCTCATTTAATAGAAAAAGCAAAACGTGCCCACACAAGCAAGGCAAAACAAGTAATTAATTCTCCACTTCCCATGGACAGGCATATAACAGTTGGGACAACAAATATTTCGCAAATATTCCTCCATCACTGCAAACATTCCCCACTTCTTCCATCTTCCCCCCAGCTTTATATACTAAGCATGATATCATATGGTCTGGAATATTCCTTTGATCATTTTGGGTCACCTGGCCCTGCTGTGTCTCCTCCCAGCTTCCCATGCACCCCCAGCCTCCTCGTTGGAGTGGCAGTATGAGGAGCAGAAAGGTCTTGGCTCTGTGAAAGCTCTGCTCAGTAAAAACAAAAGTATCTCTATATTATCACACTGTTTTCAGCAAAAAACCCAAAATACAGCTCCACACCAGCCCCTGTGATGAAAATTAATCCTCCCCCTGCCAAAGCCAGCACACAAAACATCAAATCAGTAAGGGCTTTAAATATCTATATTAGTTATTTAATGTAAATGGATTTCAACCCTCTATTATGAGTGTTATAGCACAGTGAGACAGCCATGGAAAGGGTGATTTTAATGAGACATCAGATGAAACTGAGGGAACAATGTCACAGCAAGTAAAGGGAGTATTTCATTACCCATTAGACTACTAAAAGAGAGACACCTCCAGCCAAAGGATACTTCTGATGCTGAAGGTTTACAAGGGCTCTGAGGATCTAAAAAGATTGAACACTGACAGGTGCAACCTACCAGGACTCTCATTAGTAACTAAAGTCATAAAAATCTGATGTAGCAGCCCACTTGGCTGAATTAGACCAAGCGTCACTGATGTGTGACACAGACCTTGATGAGCCCGCAGGGTCCTGGGAAGTGGCTGAGGTGACTTAGGGTGACTGTTAGAGTCACTCCCAGTGGTCCCTGAGGCAAACCATCTACATATTGTAATCCTCTGCCGTAGATTGGCTGCAAGAACCTCCTCCCCTGCTTTGCTTATATGGTTGGGTTCTAGAACTTTCTCCTTTGTCCTGGTCAAGATTAATGATCATTGGTTGTTTTATATTTAGTTCCCTCCCTAGAGTTGTTCTGATTAGTTCATTCAGATGTATGTAATCTTTCATTGTATTCCCGTTGGTTGTTACCCTAAAATTCCTCCCATGTATCCTTCCCTTAAAACCCCCTGCAACCCCCTTGCTCGAGGCTTTTGCCCTCGACTCCTTGAACTGTTCCTGACCCGTCCTTCCCTTCCCTAAATAAACCCTTCAAGGACTTGACCAAAAGCCTGCGTCTCTTGCACCTCTTTGAGCCTTCGTCGAGCAGCTCTCCTGGGAGACTCTTGAAGGAAAGAGTCCTCCCCCTTCTCTGAGCCAGGATTTGAGCCGAGCCGTCTCAGGCAACGAGACCCGAGCTCGCTTCAATCTACCCCAACAAATTTATGAACTGCAAATGTTGGGAGGGCAGTAGGCTGAGTTCTTCAAATAAATATTATATATGATACAGTCTAGGTATTTGCCTGATCATATTCAGAATATAGATACTAGCAAAGGTGATTAGACCTGACACCACATGGCTAGAGTTATAAATGACCACAAAACTCATATCTCCTCTATAAAGCAGATATATAGGGAGTTTAACCCAAGCATATGGATTCAGAGAAAAATGACAGGAAAGCATTTTAAAACTCATTAAAAAGAACTGTGGAGGGATGGAATGCAACAATATTTCCTGTGTGAGATGTTATTTCACATCAATAGGATTTATATCAGAATCATGAAAAGTTTGTGGTATAATAGTTATGGTGTAGGTAACTAACACTATCTACTACTTAATTTTTTTGTTTGTTTTCTTTAAAGGAACAAATATCTGTTATTTCCCACACTTTATAAATTCTGCAGAAAAGTAGGATTTAATTGTTCCTATTTCTTGAGATACCTGGTTGTCCTCTTATTTAATATCTCATAATTTTTTAAAATAACACACGTCTAGTAACTGTCATTAGTAAAACGTCATCCTTGCAAGATCTTGTTTTTCTGCTTTGAGAAGACAGTAGGTCAAGAATCAGACTTAAACTTTAATTCCGGGAGAAAACTTTAGGGAGCACCAGAAAGTTAGCAAATTACACCATTCATAAACCTAAGACATCCAGATCTTCAGTTCTTTCAAGTAAATACTGACTGTTACCTGTTAACCTCAGTTGAAGTACAATTTATTGAGAGATAGATAAACACAGTAGAAAATAAAACTAAGATATAAACCTTGAAACAGCCATTATGTTGCAGAGAAATATCTTGACAGGTGCTATTAATCATTTATAAAGCACAGCATAACAATTTTCATTCAGTATTAAAGTCAGTATAAAATCCTTTGTGAGTGGTAAAAGAACAAGAAAAATATTAATCTACCCACACAGTACAAAAAAGCTCTATGGAACTTCAATATTTCATTAATAATTTTTTAAACCAATTTTTAAATGTGGAGTTGAAAAGATCTTGGCATCTTATGGGAAAAGAGAACTCACAAGGTATGAATACTGCAGAAAAAGCCATGCATATTCCAGAATATAAGCTTGTAAGAGATAAAATTTATCATCTCAAATAACAAAAATCCCATTTTTGATCTAAGGTAATATGTCCTTTACTAGTCATAAAACTGAAAAATATGTTTTGGGTTTCCAAACAAATACCTCAGGGTTTTCAGATAAAACTCAGTATATTTCTTAGTCGCCATATGACAAAGTAACACTATGTTCAGTACATCCACGATGAATGATAGAAAGCTGCAAAACTAAGGACTTAGGGAAGTATCAATCGAAGCACTTCAGGATGTCCCCGACAATTCATAGAGGCACTGATTATTATTTTCACTTTCACATAGCTACAAACATGAAAAACATAATGGTAGAGCACTATTCAAAATCACAGAATCACACAAAATCACAGGGTTGGAAGAGACCTCCAAGATCACTGAGTCCAACACATGCCCTAACACCACTTCAACTAAATTATGGCACTGAGTGCCACACCCAATCTTTTTTTAAACACATCCAGGGATGGTGGCTCCACCACCTCCCCGGGCAGACAATTCCAAAACTTTATTACTCTTTCAGTAAAACAGAAACACAGGTTCTTAATGAAATGACTATCCCAGTTCATGCATGTGCAGCTGCTATCACCCTTTCACATGATGAGGGGAACAACAGAGCTATTAAATATTTTAAGAACAATAATTCAGAGGTTGATGGCGTTGCATCATCATCTGGTTTATATATTTCTTTCCTGGCTTCAAAGCATGCATATGTTTCATGTCATGTTTAGAAAAATGATGTACGCTATTTGTGGACCAAATTTGTTTAGTACATAAGTAGAACATCTTCAAAAGCAACACTATATGGGTATTTTATAAAGAAAACAGGATGTTAAACTGAAAGTCAGTACAACAAAGACCTGATTATCTAACTATGGTCAAAAACACGAGGAAAGTCAAGCAGATACAAATTTCTACAGCTATATTGACTTTGAAGTTCTTGTGAGATAAAAAATCTAATCTACTCGTACATTTTTTGCAAATGCAATGTAAACTCCATCTGCCAAATATATATACAGATTATTTCCTTTCCTGGAAAGCATCTTTTTCGACATCATCAGTGGAATATCTGTTGTGAATTATACTTAGAATTTGGACATTAAAATCAAACAATATAGAAATAATGAATATGAACAAAATAAGTTAATGTGCAGTGGGGGTGCTTTTTTAAAATAAGTTTTTTTAAGTACATTTTGAGCCAAGTTATTACTGCATTTTCGTATGCAGCAATGAGGAATGTACACACAAAGGAAGGAAAAAGTGCATTTATGATTTTTTTCATGGAAGTTAAATCTCTGTGTGAAGATTAAAAACACGGAAAATGAGCATGGTAGTCAGAAATAGCATAATATAGGAGAAAAATAAGGAAATATTAATTGGGCGATTAACAGTATTTAATGCAAGTAAATAGATATAATGTAATTTAAGAATAGGAAAATAATTGAAGACTTGTTTGAAGGCTGTATTTTTTATCATTTTCCCTGCCAGCAAGCCTTGAAATTTTTTTACATTTTATAATAATAGGGCATTCTACAGAAAGGAAAATTGAACGGACACATTTCCTTATTTCCATATCAGTGGACTACAACAAGGAGATTCATTTGAAATGCAAGTAGGCTGAAACTGGATTTTTTCTCCCTTTGTGACACAATGTTTCTGGCTGAAAATGAGAGGAAATATTTTTGGTTTATTTGATGCAGTTTCTGTGGAGGTAAAGCGATGAAGGACTTAATAGCACTAATAGCAGTGACTCTATACTGGGGCTTTTGGATCTGCAGCCTACAGAGGCTAAAACAGAAGTCTCTAATATTCTGAGAGTAATGGAGAATGTTGTTTACTCTCTTTCCTAGTCGAAGGTCCAGGGTGCCAGATTCAGAACAAATAAAAAGAAATACTCAGCTATTGAACTATTTGCCAGAGGACATTTTGAGTGCTCTAAGTTTATGTGTGTTCAAAATAAGATTTGGACAGGTTTTTGAAGAAAAATCCTTTGAGGTCTATTAAACAGAAAGAAATCACATATGAGTCAGAAAGACCTTGAGCCACAAACCATTTTACATCAGGAGAATGCAAACATTTGGGAAAACATCATTACACATGGCCTGTTCTTATACTCTTTCTTAAGAAACTGCATTGTTCCAGTCAGAAACTGCACATGGAAGTAGAAGAATTTCAGTACTGACTTTCTATGCTGTTTTTCTGTTATATTCTCAAAGGCACCATTTGTAAATAGGAACCCAATATGCGTTTGTAGTCTTGAAAAAGAATTAAACTTGAATGAAGAGCTCTATAAAGAAACAATATTGAAAACAGCAGTACAATAGTAAATAATGCATTATTTTAACATTAATTCAAGTGACATCGTCAGTAAAGCTCTCTATGAATCATCTTGCAACTGCTGCAAAAGTGCTTGGGTTTCAGGACACTCAGTTATTCCAAGAGTTTCTCTTCTTTTCAGCCTCCAAAAGAGGAAAGCTCTTCTATTTTGAAGTCGGTCAAAGGTTGTAATATTGTTTAAATATATAATCTTATATTTATGTATTTGAAGCATAAATGTTGAAATTGAAATATCAACACAAATATAGTTGACAGCTTCAACTTCTCTACTTTTTTTTTCTTATAGAATTCTAAGACAAAATGAAAAGATTCACTGCCGTAATCAATTTCATGATGTCGCTGCTCCTCATGGTCAGTTTAGTTTACGATAATGTGATGAGGAAGACATAATTTTATATATTCAGTTGCTGAGCTTGGGAAAGTTACAATGGCAATTTGTAATCTTATGACAAAACTAATTTTTGTTTGGTTAATATTGTTATCATATCTTCGTTTTCCAGCTCAGCTGAGAAAAAAAATAGTTCTCCGTGGGCTAGTAAATTTCATATGCTGGGATTTTAATACCAAATGTGTCTGAGTTCAGAATAGAAATGACTCATTAGTATGAAATAGTTTAACAAGTGTAAAAATACAGTTGCTGAAGTCTTTTTATGGATCCTTGAGCTCATGATCACATATGGATCATTGACAGGGATAATTTTAAACTTGCCCTGAGATCTCAGAGCATACATGATTTTGCTTGGTTGTGACTATGCTGTTATTTCCAATTACAACAGAAATAAAGGCTTGTTAAGACATGATGTTATTGTAAGATTTGGAGTTAGTGTTAAATTCAAACCCTGTATTCTGTAGCTTGACAATACCTTAGAAGCATCAAAATGCTGCAGTGCTGAAGTGCTAGATGTTAAACTTTTATGGGGTATACTACACAGGAGCAATTAATTAAAACAATTTAATAGAAATACCTACTTCTTTTTGCAACAATAAACTTTTCTCTTTGTTAATCTAAGAAAAAAGCCATATACTTAAGTTTGTGAGGAATAAAACCACGTAAAGTCAGTAAGAACAATTTTTAATTCACTCTATATATTTCACACAAAAAGTACTGCAGCTTCACTTTTTCCTGGTGGTTACTTACCTAATATTTAGTTCTGCTGAATTCATTCCTTTAGACCAATTGGGTCATAATTTGTTTTCAGATCCAAAGAGATAATCAGTGCAACTCTGTACTGGTTTTGCCTGGTGTATAGTTGATGTTTTTCACAGTAGTTCATTCATGGTGCTACCTTTTGGATTTGTAGGCATCCATTGTTGTCCTCGAGTCAAGCAAGTTTTCCCACCAGTTTCTGTAATTCTTATGATATCATAACCCCCAGACTGGTCACAGAACTCCAGTTACTCCTTATTGTTGCCTAGATTGCGTGAATAGGTATATATGCATTTGGGGTGGCTAGACATATGATTCTTGTCTTTGAAAGGGTTTGGAGAGCAGTCCTCACAACTCTGATACTTTTGATCATCCTCTCTGTTTTTTTTATGAATATGCAGAAGTCACAGCTTTGGATTCTGCATCACAAATTCATTAGTTTCAACTGCAATTAATTGTCAGCCAATCTACTAACAAAGATTCTCCTGCTTCTTCTAGACACGTGGATCCCATTTCTTCTCAGAAGACTCTATTGGGCAAAGAACGTATGACTGTGGAAACAAAAGCTCTGGCAACACTAGGCATGAAGTCAGCTGTAGATCTGCATGGTACACTGACATCTGTTTACACCCTCATTTCTGACTAGCAAGAAAGAGAATTCAAAAAGGTTTGAAGGAATTTTTATATCTTTAGTTAATAGTTTTGAACTTGTATGAAACCACATTTCACAATCTCCAGATTGAGCTTTTTTTTAAGCTTTACTCAGTAAAGATAGATGTAATATAATCATAATGCAGTTGTCAAGTTATGGTCAAGATTAATTTGACCCAGGAACTATTTCATGTACTTAGCTGAACCTTGTGTGATGGAAATCAGTAAATATTCATGAATACTGATACAGGTATAATTTACAACAAGCAAGAATCTACACCCTCAAGCCTCTTCTTTGAGAAAAAAAGATAGCCCTGCAGCCATTTCACTAATGAGCCTAATTCTTCATGCACAATTGGTTCATTTTACTAAAGTTCTGTGAAAAGAAAAGCTAGGCCAGCATAGCTACTGTAGCTTTTTCTTAATGAATAGAGCCTAAAGTGCTATAGTTAAGACCTTATTTAATTAAACATTAATCTCTTTATTTGCTGTATGTGTAACTTAATTACAGAACTAATTTTAGAGTAATTTATCATTTATGGATTATGAAATAAAAATAAATCTGTTTAATCACACTTTAATCAAACAAGCAATTCATCAATTAATTCAGCATATCACACCTACTCCACAGGTCTCTAATTAAGACTTAAAAATTTTTAATTCAGAGTAAAATAATGCCTTCAGTGATATCTTGGAGTCAAACTTCAACATCTATCTCTGTGTTTTGACAAACAGATTGTATTTCACAGTTAAGATGATCAAACTTTTCAGATATCATTAGGATGCTATTTTCTTCCTAAAGAAACTAGTCAGAGGTGCAAAATTCATTTCTTATTAGTATTTTTTGTATTTTAATTTCTCATTAACACCTTAAGCTAAACAAACATCTCCTCCTGTAGCTGTTTGCTCTGATTTCTTCCCCACTAAATAAACCATATTCCACAAAGTAAAAAAAAAAGTTCAAAAATTCCAACTGGTGACAGTTATTTGTATTCTACAAAACTATAAACCCACTTTTTTGACTCCAAATTACCATTGTTATATCTCTTAGAAGGAATGTTATGTCAGATTTCACGGACTCCCGATTTACACTGTGCTCACTGAAGTTATATGTTTCAAATCACAAAAAAGCAAAAAAAAAAAACCAAAAAACAAAACAAACAAAAAAAAACGCCCCCAAAAACAAACAACCCAAAAAAAAAAAAAAAACCACGACAAAAAAAACCCCAAAAAACCCAACAATTGTTTAGAAAGTGATCAGAAAAAAAATGTTCTGAGGCATAAATTAAGTCCTTCCTGGGATGCAAGTTAATCTAACAAAGCCCCACTATCAATTTTGGTATTCACATCAGTATGTGCTATCAAGATTTATTAAAGGGGTTTTATTTTCATCATTAAGTTATGAGAACAAAGTCAACCCGAAATTTCATATAGTTACATTATTACTAAACACTTACTATTAACGTCTTTATAAAAAAAAAATTAATCCCTAGAGCAAAACAGTTTTCATTGCTTTCTTTTATTCCATTTAGAAGCCATCCTAGTATGCATTTTGCAAATGTGTTGTTTAAAGGTACTGTAGCAAAGGTTGAGGCAATAACAAAACTTGAAGTAATAAAGTTTAATTAATATACTGCTTTGTTGATTGCAGTTGAAAAAAAATTTTTAGGTGAATTTGCCTTAAATCTTTCAATTTCACTAAGCTGAGAGAACTAATTTGTATTATTCTGGGTAAAGAAAATGAGTGGTATGTTATTTGGAGGGGGTGTGTGTAAATAAGGAGAAGGTGGCAAATTAACAGGCAGTACTAATACAAATTCAAATAGATTAGAAATGCCTTCAGCTGGCATTTTCTGTTAAAAATTTGGTGCGATACTGAACACTCGAGTGCTAACTAGATCTCTATTTCTATAGAACTGTTATTTTCAGACCTTAATTGGAAGTACTGACTAAATAATGTAAACATGAATCTGCATTTCATATAGACAATAAACTGGGCTGTAACAAAACTTCCTGGGAGAAAAGAAATTAAGATGATATGGATATACATTTTCCTTCATGAATTATTTTAAGGCCAAACTCAGACCTTGAGTAAATACTGATTTCAACAGAGTTGCACTTCCTTATATTAACCTCAAAATATGCCCCATCTGCCTCTTTCAAAGACCAGAATTAAAGCAAAAATAACAATAAATTTAAAAGACAGTATAAGTCTACATTATTTGTCACTAAAAGATTAGCAGATGGTGTACCCTACTTAACAGTATTTGGGGTTCTACTGAGCTTTAATGACCTATTGTTTTCCATTATATAGATCCATCATTGAAAAGCCATGGATCTTAGCTCTGCAGCCAGACAGCTTGTTCAACAGAAAGGTCA
Source organism: Grantiella picta (assembly GCA_013397955.1). Taxonomy (NCBI): domain Eukaryota; kingdom Metazoa; phylum Chordata; class Aves; order Passeriformes; family Meliphagidae; genus Grantiella; species Grantiella picta. The sequence continues at coordinate 9,930 of VZRM01006430.1, read as the reverse complement.
AACTTGTGCAAGCGATTGTTTAATAGCTTGGGTTTAACCTGGATGCCAACCAAGCACCTCAAGTCATCTTTCTTTTGTAAGACAGGTCAGGGGACCAAAATTACATTGAAGAACATTTTTGATAATGAACCTTCCATAACGTCCACTGCTGTGACTCTGACTTTGTTTTTTCCTTTTGGTGCACAGGTTGATTGGATATTTTTCCTTCCTAGAATTCTTACTGATTCCAAATAAGGAGCTAGGTAGGCATTTCTAAATGTACCTTGCAAGATTTAAAGCAATGGATAAAACACACAAAACAAAGTTTATTTCCATCATACCAACAGCAAACCAAGAAAATTAAAAATTTAAGAAACAATGCATGCCAAAGACATATATTAAAAAATCTTGCTTAGGATTGAGAAATATCCCCATATTTAGCATTTCTACTCATCTGTCTTTCCAGTTTCTAGGTCCTCTGACTCTTCTAAAAAATATGTCAATCATTTAATTTTTTAATCCGTCTGGTACTACTCACTATTACTGAGGAACTGTAATGTTGTAGTTTTATTAGTAGAGCCTGTACTACTAACAGAGACTTCACCATCATTTATACACAATTACACACATTAGCACCTTCTCATTTCCAGAGTTACCTGCAAACACTCTGTCAATGGGCAAGAGTCAATGGTGTCTGTCATTAGAGAAACTTCTAGCCAGTTTTAGGAGTGCTTTCCCTTACTGTCCTTCCCTACAGCTTTTGGATAGCTGTCATCTTGTTTGCCTCAGCAGCTGATCAAACACATAAAACCACTGAAATTAAAAGACTGATACCTTCTTGAGGTTTCCATTTCCTGTTTTTCATTGCAGTGAAGTGTTGCATTTGTTCCTTAATTATATCATAAGCACTCTTCAGCAGAGATTACATTTTACTTTGCCAAACCTGTTGGCTCTAATCTTGCTTAGTACCTTATATGGTGAAAGAACTGCTGTTATAATAACACAGATGATGGGGTCTGGGATGATTCTTGACACTAGCAGATACTTTTTGGTATGGTAACTTTTCAGTGACATTTTCACAACAGTTTCTCATGATAGCTAGATAGAGTAAAGGTGATAGCATTAGGAGATAATATTTTAAATAAAAGATAAAGAAGCCATCCAGATATCAGTGGAATCTGTAGCTACATCCCAACAGAAACATAAGGAATTAATTCCTGGTACATTTTCAGATTGGTAGAATTAATCTCACATATCCAATATGTGCAAAACTCTCCATAATTTCCTTTTTTTTTTTTTTTAATGTAGACTGGTCGTGTTTCTGAAGTACTTCTTCAGCTTCTCATAAATACTAAAGTACAATTTAGTTTCCAGCACTCTGGAAATTTAGCCCTGGCAACTCAGATGAGCCCTGAGTACAGATTTTAAAATGCCACTGTGTATTTTTCAACATATATATATTTGTTTTAAAGATGTCCATAGAACACTTATAAGAAACTATGACTCCCAGCAGAGTACCCAAGTCAATACACTGTTATGTAGGTAGAAATCCTTCTTCTGTAACATAAAGGAAGATGTTTGTCTTCAAGAGAAATAAACCTCTGTGCTCTGAATCCCAAAACAAGATCATGCATGGTTATTCAAACATATGTATTGAATACTGAGTCATCTGTTTGTTGCCAGTCTAGTAATGATACACCATTGCTCTGAACATAAGTTATCAGGAGATATCTCACCCTTCCATGGATCCATACTTTGCTATGATGTGGCTGAAGCCAAGTACTGAATGTTCAGCCAAATGCTTTGGATCTCATTCAGATTTTAATTGCAGGCAACAAATGAAATACCACTTGTAATTAATTATGCTTGTTTCCTTTTTGGATGTACACCTCAAGCATATATGATTCAGGCAATGTTTATATCTCTAACTGGATCAAAATCTGATTAAAATCTTTCCATCCGCTATGTTTTACTTATAATTCTATTGCATGGAAGAAGTAATTTTTGCCAATGAAATTAGTATCTTGATATACACTTCAGAATAAAAAAAATATATGAGATCACCCATAAACTATAATTTCTATGGATTGAAAAGGAATTTATAAAATGGGATAAGTTTAAAAAAAAATTTATCTCAAAGAAATTTTTTTCTATGAATTATAAAATTATTCCCACTGCAAAAAAACATATTCTGAAAAATCTATCATTCATTGTTCTGCGCATTTAAAAATTAAATATGCCATTGGATTAAATTTTGTTATATATAAAAGTAGGGACAATGTAAATAGAGTGATTTTTTGCAAAGAAAAATAGTAGAAAAAGGCATTGTTTCAAAATTAATTAAGACGATTTTCTAATAGAAAATATAATGATTTTACAGCATTTAGTGTCAGATGCTTTGGAAACTATAAAAGATTTTGAATTTCAAGTAACTTCCAATTTAAAACACTACGGAGAAACTGGAGAACCATGTAGCCCAAGCATTAGAACAGGACTGAAGTCTCTTTTCTCATTGAAACCAAATGTACGTTTTGATGCTGATTTTATTGGATACATAGCTTCATGCATCATAGATTAAACCTTCAGAGATCCAAGAAAATATTGAGAAACAGATTATGACTTTGCTCTCTGATGATAAACTTTGTATGTAAGATTCATATTGACTGTGTTTTCTATCTCTTAATGAGAGACAATTAATCAGCTGAAGTTCACACTTCATTCATCTTGCGGTTCAAGTCTTAAATGGGAGCAACTTGGTAATTTTGCAGTACTTGCAAGAAAGTCATGCTGAGAAGTTCTCCTTGTGGATCTTTCCTTTTATATTCCTCTGTAAAAGCAGCAGAAGACAAAGAAGAATAACAGAAATTGAAATAATGCTGCTGTTAATATTGCTGAAAATAATCCAGAAAATTTACATACAAACATCATTCTCTTGTTCTTTCTGTCCTACAAAATTTGTTCCTTCTGTCTGCAAAGCTTGGAAAGACAAGTATTGTCCTTCAAAATATAATTTACTCTTGTGTCAGTATCTGCAGAGGCATGTAGGGCCAGAGAATTTCAGAAAAGGTCATAGTTGTGCCTCTTGGGGTTAGGATGATTTAAATGAAAATTTCCAGTATAATTAATTTCTTTCTGCTGAGAAGGACTTGAGGGTGCTGGTGGATAAGAGGCTGGACATGACCCAGCACTGTGCATTTGCAACCCAGAAGCCGAACATATCCTGGGCTGCATCCAAAGAAGTGTGGCTAGCAGGGCCAGGGAGGGAATTCTGAGACCTCACCTGCAGTACTGCATCCAGCTCTGGGATTCCCAGCACAAGAACGTGGACCTGTTGGAGTGAGTCCAGAGGAGGTCACCAAGTTGATCACAGGCCTGGAGCACCTCTCCCGTGAGGACAGGCTAGGAAATTTGGGTTTGGGGTTTTTCAGACTGGAGAAGAGAAGGCTCTGGGGTGACTTTGTTGCAGCCTTTCAACATGTGAAAGGGACCTATAAGAAGGGTGAAGTGAGACTTTTTACAAGGGTGTATAGTGATATGGCAAGGGGGGATGACTTTAAACTGGGAGTAGGTTTAGAGTAGATATTTGGAAGAAATTCTTTACTGTGAAAGTGGTGAGGCAGTGGAACAGTGAAGTTGTGGATGCCCCATCCGTGAAGTGTTCAAGTACAGGTTGGATAGGGCCCTGAACCTGGTCTAGTGGACTGTCCCTGCCAATGGTGGGAGTATTTAAAACTATGATCTTTAAAATCCCTTCCAACCTAATTAATTATTTGATTATATGATTCTATTTGTAGGAGTTTATTTCCAAAAAGTTAAAACTGTTTTGAAAGAAGTCATAGACCCACACAATTCCTTGCTCTTCTACATCCCAGTGAATATTTTATGTCCTTTCAGTAGGAAATAAACACTTTTTTTTAACACCAGTGATAAGCAGACATTTGATGTACAGGTGCAGCACAGAGATGAAATTTACTTCTTTTTCTCTATCTATTAATTCCATAACCTTTAGTGTGTAATCATTATCCAGACACCCTGGGTAGAAAAGGACTGCTTCATTTACTTGGAATGCAGCTGACTGTCTAATTTAGCATTGCATAGATAAAAGCAAGCTCTAACCAGCATTAAAATTATCTGTCTGTTTCTCTGTTACTTTCTTTTTAAAGCCACAGTTAAAAACTATGAATAATATATGGGGAAAAATAAACCTTCTTCATGGAAATTTGTGTAAGTGTCACATTTCAGATATGCATTTCAATAATACTGGGTTTTCCTTTGCATTGTGCATTATTAGTAGTGTCTTGGGGACAATATCTAAACAGACACAAGACTTCGCAGTAATTCATCATTCTTTGAGTTGCCAATTGTTGAAAAGGAAGTTTGTTGCTGTGGCCCTGGCTCAGCTGAGCATCCCTAGCCCACTGCACAGTGGCAGTGCCCTGCGGGATGAGTCTTGGGAGTAAAGCAGCCCTAACTAAAGGGGGTGCTCCCAGAGAGCCTTGGAGTGAAGCTATTGGCCCTGCTTGTCTCCCCTCCCACATTACATATAAAGATAAATTCTAGAAAGTTCTTTGTCTGCCAATGCCGTGTTCTCTGGTCGGAAAATTCAAGGTTCTGTACCCTCCCTCCTTATTCCCTCATAAAATCAAGTTGTTTTCAATCCAGAATTCTATGTACCACATTGGCCCTCTCGGTTTCCCCCCTCCCTTTTTCCCCCACTTTAAAAACCACCGCATAATGCAGAACCCCGCTTTCGGGTCGCCGATCCAGTCCAGTCCCGTCCCCCCTCCATCTCCCCTTACCCTTTTAATAAACCTCCTGGACCGCCAATCCGACTGCCTGCATCTCTTGTCTCCGCTACCAATCTCTGGTTCGCGCGGTTTCCCCGAGAGTTCCGCCGTTCCCGGCCGCCTCGCCCGTCTCCGAGAGCAGGCTGCCCCGGTGGGGCTCTGACTGAGCAGCTAACCCGATCTCGAACTGAGCTTGGGGTCCGGGACCTCATCAGAAGTTGATCTTGTACATTTCTAAGAATCAACTCTGGAGCAGAATGTTCTTGCATTTCAAGAAAAAAACACTTTTTTCCCCCTGATTAATTTGTCACTTAATACTGAAGCCATTAGTCCACATCGGTACCAACTGGCATTGGTTTTGTTACATTTATTCCTTTTATTGGAATATGCTTTAACAGATCTGTTATTTCAGGCATTTATTGTAACATTTCTGTATGATTCTCTATTTTGATCTGGGTTAGGGTCCAGTGGGGAAGATTAGAGTCCTGAAGAGGTAAAGAGCAATTAGATTGACAAAGAGAGCCCTACAAATTGTCTTGTATGAAAAGGGCAGGAAAGGGTATTGTGTCCCACTGAACCTATGTCACTTGGTATAAGTCATTAAATACTAATTAGGATGAGGACATTAAGGGTGACACACTGAGACTGTTTTAATTCAGAGAGAAGTGACTTCTTACTTTATATTAAGAAATCCAGAGCACATTCCAGTTCTGCTTTGCAGCAGTATACTCCAGCTGGTGGCAAGTCTAATTATTTTAGATAATCATATCTCAGCAGAAAATTCTGCAGTAGACTTCTACGTACGTGTACACATATAACACAAAGTTCTAAGAAAAATTCTGGGGGATGATTCTAGAGAAGGCAAGAGTATCAATTGTGATACACTGGAAGACAGAAAAAGAACACCACATATTTAAGTATCTAATTATTCACAATAGACTTCTTTTTAGAGATTTTTTTTTTCTCATCAGCATCTGACAGTCTCTTGTAAAATAAGAGATGCCCATCTCTTTTTCAGCCTTTGAAGAAGAACACAGACTTTGTGCTGACGTTTGAGGTAGACCTCAGTAGTTTGCTCTCTATTAATGGTCCTGATGAAGAACTGCATTTTTTGGTACCTCTTGTGTTACTCAAATACAGTTCAGTGTACAGAATAAGATTGCTTATTCTGATATTGTTACGGAATTTCAAGGAGCTTTGTCATTTAACTGAAAAATTTCATTACATTGTTTTGACTCAAAGAGCTGCATCACAGCTGTTTTGACTCAAAACAGCTGTGATGCAGTAGAATTTAAATCACTAGAGACCTGCATGTCTTTACAAAATACTTACTGGTTTTGATTTATTTTTTCCTAAAATCAGATAACATCTGTTAAATTATTTAGTTCATCCAGGAATTTGATACACAAATTCTGCAACAGTCTCCCTATCTACCATGTGGATAGCTACTGTATCACAGGTTTTCTCCATAATTCAAATGAGGTCAGCTTTTGTGACTTCACTTGCCTTGTCAAAAGTGGACATGACTTTTTTATTTTTTAAAGAGCTGTTCAGTTGATAGACTTGTTCACCAGATTATTCATGATGCAATGAGATTTTGATGTTTGAAAGACAGCACTGAGTACTGAAGTATTTGTGTTCACTACACTGTATACACATTTTTATGAACAGAAGCATACAAAATGATGTTGAGGGAAAAATAGCAGGTCACACACACTACTTGACATTAAAAAGATGTTTAAGACTAGATGGAAGGTACTGCTGCTGATGCATCTTCTGGGCGACACAGGGACACTTCCTGAGTACAGGACTTTGAGTTTAGGCTCACTGCATAATGTGAGAGTGATCAGAAATGCATTCTCATCAGAGACTTTTTGGCAGCACAATATGCAAAGTATGTCAGACACATAAACAGGATGAATTCAATTGGCCACCAGCATATTAAAAAATAGAAATACAGACAACTAGAAACTATTATAAGTTTTGGTGGAATGAAGTTTGCACTGAATACCTGTTCCTAAATCTACCTTGAATCCAGAGGTAACTTTGGAAATTTTTAGGAGATAAAGTATGAGTACAGATAGATCGCCCAGTTGTTACTAATTTTATTTAACACTTACTAGAATATGCCATTATAGACTTGAACTCTCTCTATGATAACAAAGTCCCTAAAACTGAAATGTCAATTTGTTACTAAATTCCATAGACAATATTTTTGACTAATCTATTTGCTTTTCATTAATTGTCTTTCCTATTAATATGTTGCTATTATTATCAGTGAAATACATTAGATTCTCATTCTCTAACCCATTATTACAATATCTCCTGTCTGAGAGCAGAGGAAAACTTTTTGATATCTATAAAACAAGGAAGTCTTTTTCTCCACTAAGGAAAATGAATACTGCAAATAAAAGTAAGCTCATATTAAAAAAAAAAAAAATGCCTGGACATCTTGTTTTAAAGCTTGTGTTATCCTCACATTTCTTATGTCCAGTAAATTGTTATTTCCATTCTCCACCAACTGTGGTTTTGATCGCCTGGAGAATAACTTTCCATTTTCCACTACATAATTCAGAGTCAGAAAACATGTTTTTCTCTAAATTTGGGAAAAAAAATCAATATAATCACAAGAAACATGTATGTTAACTGCTGGGGATATTTGCTACAAAGGTACTTTTTTCTTGGAAGCTGAGTGTGATATATTTGAAAGATGTTATAGTATATTATTTACCTTGAGAAAGACAAAAACTTTTACCTTTAAATTCACTATTGCCTTTCAATGCTCCATGATAAGCCCTGATACTGGCTGCAAAATTTTAGTAGCAAATACTGTTTTCCAAATATATATTTTGATTTTCTGGAAAATGGTTTTCTTGACATATGAGAAGATTCTAATTAACATGGTTTTCTCTATGTGAAAGTATCTTAAACAATTTCCTAACTCAAAAATGTCTTCGTAAGCTTCTGCCTGCCCACAAGTGCAAAAGCTGATATTTGTTTTCTGGTAGGAGGCAGGGGAATCATAGCTTTTTGCAGAGCAGGAAAGAATCATTAAAATTGCAACAGAAGAGCCTCACAAAAATATCTCTAATGGCACATGTGTTTATAGATCGAGTGTTCATTCAAGTTTTCATCCTCTGATACAGGATCCATAAGAGACTATTTCTACAGTGAAGAGTTCTTCCTAGAGCCCAATTCTTATCAACTGTGATGACTATTTACGATTTGTTTCTGGGTATTCCCTCATGAAAGGCACAGCTGGGAATAAAGCTATTGTAAGCCTGTAGCTCAAGAAATGTTATTACCGTCATTGAAATTGTCAATACCAGGGAACTGGGAAGAAAAACTCTTTAGCAACTGAGACACCAGCAAAAACCTGGGTCTTCAAATAAGCATGTATTTGTTGCATTCAATTAATATGTAATCTGTCTTTAACAACTGAGAATTGAATGTTGAGAACATATAGTAATGGAGCAGTAAGTATACAATAGATTTTTGATTCTGATAGCTGCAGTCTTTGCTGATTCTTATTTTCCAAGATCAGGAAAGTCATATGTTGCAGTCCAATGGACTGCAACTGCCGTCTGGCCAGGTTTTGTGCCGCCCTCCGCCAGAAGCACCAGCTAGCTTACTGCGGCACAGGTACAGTGGGCGGGTGGGTCACCCTGAGTCTATTGAGGGAGCTCGGTCCCTGGAGAGTAGCAAGCACACCCAATGAAGCAGGCCACACCGGGAAAGAGAGGCAGGAGATGGAGGAGTTCCAAATACCCAGTTTTATGAAGGGATCACTAACAACCGCCGGATGAGGGGAAAACCTCACCAGAGCACTTGGTGTAGCTGGTTTTAAGGGAGGGGGGCGGGAGGCGGAGAAAGGGACGGGAGCCAATAGGGAGCAAGGGAGGGAGCTGGGAGGGAGCAGGTAATAGGGGAAAGGGGAACTCAATCAACACACAAGGGAGGAGAAACAGCAACAGCCAATTATGACCAAGCAGTAACAGAACTTTCCAGAAAAATAGGGGGGGACATGCAAACAAGAGGATGTACAGCAAACTTCTGACCAATCAACAACTTAGAAAACTTGAACTTTGAGGGAAAGGCAGAGAGTCACAGCTC
>VZRM01006429.1:0-16765 GCA_013397955.1 Grantiella picta | reverse complement strand
AGCACCTGTATTGATCAAACCTCAGATTCGAATTCGATGTGCTTTTGGCATGGTGCGGGTACATGTCATCTGTGGTGACTCATTGGAGATAGATGCAGCCCAGTAGACCTGCGGAAGTCCTGGCAGTTCAGTGCCGTCACCTTTGCCAGCTTGCTGGTCTACCCTGGGAACAGAAGACTCACAAGGCAACAAGTGAGCAAGGCAAGTGTTTGCAGGAATGGTGACGGGGAGTCAGGTGTGGAAACTGTAGCGTGAATTTGGCCCTTGAAATCATCATTTATGAACTCTGGAATGAGTGCATTTATGAACTCTTGGAAGAATAAGGATCCCTTGGCTAGTGGCCTCAGGCCCTGCCACGAGCAGTGCACCGGCCCCCTGATCCAGGGAACCATCCACCTCCAAGGGAACCCTGTGGGCATCGTCAGATTCTAAGACGACTGTTGCTGCAGTGTAGGCGTTGACTCCGGCTGAGCCTTTGGTGCCTCTTCCACATTGACCGGGTAAGCCTGGGTCATCACCCTGTTCTGGGGGAACTGATGTGATGGGGGGCAAATCCCCCTTTTTGCACCCCTCTTCACGTTTCCCTACAGGGGTCGACCATCTGCATCGTACTGCGACCTGCAGTAGTCTGAAGTGTGACCTGGCCTACCACCCCTCTTACATTGAGGAGTCTCGGTCCCTGAATTTCCCTTCTTTCCTGAATTTTCTTTCTGTTTTGATTTGACTTGTTTCCTTTTTTTCCCAGATTTGGGCTGTTTTTATGCCTAATCATTGGGTCCCTGATCCGAGGACAGTAATGCAGCCAAGGCGGATTTCCCGAGTTTCTGATTGCACCCTGGCGCAAGCTCGCATCATATCTCCGACAGAAGGATCCCCCGATAGGGCATTGATGATCCTTCTACACTCATCATTGGCATTGTCTCTTGCCAAAAGTTTGCACAAAATCTGTCTCAGCGATGGATCCTCAATCTGCTTTTCCAAAGCTGCTGCCAGCTTCTCAATAAATGTCAGGTAAAGCTCAGATTGCCCCTGCTGTATCTTTGTATACCGTGTTTGTGGGGCAACTATCTCAATAGTTTTCAAAATGGCTCCCATACCGAACTGTTGTGTTTGCTCCAGGATCCGAGGATCCCAGGCATCTTGAACGTTGGGGTTAGTGAAAGGTCCCTTACCCATGAGGACATCAGCCCCAACCATGTGCCTAGGGTCCTCGGCAGGCAAGGACACATTTTTCTTCAGCTGATCCTCAACCAGCGCTTTCCAATTGTCCTCAAAGGCGCTGTATTGCATGGGGTGAAACAGCACCTGAGCCAGATACATAATATCAAATGGAGCAAGCAAATCACTATTTATCACTCTAAGAATTTGCATCACGACCGGAGAAGACAAACCAAATGTTGCTACTTTGGTTGCCAAATCATTTGTGATGCGCCATGTGATGGTGGAGTGGCTGTACCTTGTGTCTATGGCATCTGGGCCAGGCACATACACTGGAAAAGCCTGAACGCCCCCTTGAGGGAAGCCACCACCATCCGAACCTGCCACAGCAGATTCACACCCCTTCCTCTGTTTGGGCAATCCAATCTTCTCTATAAGTTCCCAGTCTCCTGCCTCCAGTGCACCCTGCTTGACAGATTCCCAGAACTACAGGGAGTCACGCGGGCGAAAAATCCCCATGCCATTGCGGCATCTCCAAGGGTTCGTCAGAGCCCGATGCCGCTTCTTTTTCGTCGCTTGCGCGAGCCTCCACCCAAGAGGAAGAATACCTTCCTCATCACTGTCTGAGTCGTCTGAGCAGGGCTTGCAACCAGCACTCCCCATCACAAAGGATGGTGACTGGCCAGAGGCAGTGTCTGCGCCAAGAAACTGCGTGGTGACCAGGATGGGGGAGGGGCAAGGAGACGGTGGCACTACCAGCGCACTGCCGGGCGCGTCTGCCAAGCCCACCAGCACAGCGCCAATACGCTGCGCCAGGGCTGCACTCGCCACAGAACCCGGCGGGGGAACCAGCATCCGCCCAGGGCCAAAGCGACCCTGCGCCACCAGCGCCAAGCCAGCTGCCGGGCCACCAGGAAGTCCAGACCCCATCCAGGGTCCCGGGGGATGGACTTGCGGCCCAGCCACGCATGGACAGGAGGGCCTACATGAAAGGATCTCCATCCGCTGCCAAATTCCAGCCACCTCGGTCAGTAAATCATGAAGAACTGCAAGCGGAGGAGCTTCCACTGTGCTCAGCATGGATGCTGTTTCCACCGAGCCGTGGGGAATTCAGGTTGGCCCTGCTCCCATGGGAGTGCCAATCAAAGCTCCCGCAGCGGAAGCACGGCCTGCTGGCCACTTCTCTTCTGGCCCCCGCGCTGCCAGAATGGCGGCTGGGTCCAGAAGTTGCCCCGCGACCGCCCCGGGAAGCTGCTCTGACTGCCAGGCATCCGCCACAGCCAGCGGCTAAGCTGGCACCTGCTTGCATGGCCCTGGCGCCACACTGATCCTGCCCGTGCCGGCTGCAGCCGGCTGCAAACTCACCGCTGCCATGCCGGGCTCCAACAGGGCGCCAAGCCCCCCCGCTGGAGTAGTCTTTTCCGGTCCCTGCACAGCCAGAATGGCGGCAGGTCCCGGAAGCTGCCCCGTGGGGGAATCGGCCTCACCCGCAGCTGCCACAGCCTGGGGCTGCACCCCCGCTGCGCCGTCCGGACTCGGCAAAATGCCGGCTCCAGNGCATCCTGACACCATTCTGTGGGGGGGGGTTTCTGAGGCTGTGCATTGCGCGGTGGCAGAGGGGGAGAAGCCTTCGCGGTGGCTGTGCCAGAGCCAATCTGCAGTCCTCTGTTCTTCATCAGCTAGGCCAGCTGTTCTGTCGGATGGACATAAGTGCGCTTCGGCAGGTCAGCTGGAGAAACATACGGAGCTCTTTCGGCTGCATCTGCCGCCAGGGACGGGACTTCAGAATCTGTCTTGGTCAGCGCATCCTTCACGCACCTCCCCACGGCTGGGAGCAGGGGTTCCATGCCTGTGCAAGCCGTGAGCTGCGATTCATAAAACGCCTGTCAGTTCAATGCGTCCCAAATGTCTTTTCCAACCACATGGAAATGGACTGTAGTCCTGTCTCCAAGCATCATCTCCGTGGCCAGGGCATGACTGACAGTGAACCAAAAGTCACAGCTCAGTTCCATGCCCCAAATGTCCTGGGCCACGTGGCCCTTGACCCATTCCAACAAGGCCCGAGTGACCCACGGTGTCTGATCGGCCTCATGGTCATCCTCAGAGTCCTCCAGAAAAGCCCGCAAGAGTTCATCCGCAGGAAGGGGGGGGTCCCATGTCCACATCAAGATCAGCCATGCCTAGCGGCAGGCAAGGGGGGCTTGGGCCCGGGAAAGCCGCGTACCTGTCACTGCGCGCAGTACACGTCGGGGTCACCAGATATCACTATTGAACCGCTAGCAGAGAGAAGGAGTCCAGCTCTTCAGTGTGGCCAAAAAAGTGTATTTTGTTAATTAATTCCAACTTATATAGACTTTCAAAGGTCACCCAGATTGGTCAGTTCAGAACCTCCCCCCAGGCCGATTAGCCAGGCTTGAATGTCCATATCTCGAGAGACCGTTTCAAACCACATCCAAACTTTATCTTTGTTTATAAAACACAAGAAGAAGAGAGAAAGAATTCTCATGGGAAGGGTCTGTGCTTGCCACAGTATCGATGTCATCTCGTTTATTTTCAGGAAGCAAGCATTATTATAGACAAAAGCATTGTTCATGCGACACACTGGTATATATGATTGGATAAAAGCTAGCGTTCACGTGCCTAAACTAACTTACTTATTGGCTGTAAGCTTTTAATCATGCTGCTCCTAGCATTAGCTAAAGCCTTGTCTGTGTGATTTATCTTGTTTATAATTCTTCTATGATGTTCACATTCTTGGCTCTTTACATTTCGTTATCTCTTGGGAAAGACACTTCAGAGTCAGTCACACAGGCTCAATTGTGCATAAGAATTCCATTTATATGGCCTTGCTTTGTGAGCCATTCTCCAACAATTCCCCCGTTTTCTTTTTGCGCAAGCCAGGCCTGGTCGACTGTCTTTATTAGCATGCGCTGTAAGCATTGCACTATGCATGGCAAAATTGTTAATAATAGCAAAACTACACCAAAATGAGCACAGCTGATCTTTGATCTTTGAATGATCTTTGAATCATCCAGTAATTCCCAAACTTTTCAACCACCTGGCAAGTCCTAGGCCATCGGCTATTTGTAGTTGCCCTGACAGGTGCTGCAGTTCAGCAAGTTGCTGGTGAATGGACTTTGAGTGGTCAGAAAGGTTCATACAGCACATTCCTTCAAACTCTTCGCAGCCATGCCCCTGGGCTAATAAGAGAAAATCTATTGCAGCTCTATTTTGTAGCATAGCATATCTAACTGAATCTACATCAAGCAGTAACTGTGAAATGGCTTTAGAAGTAGCGTTAGTTTGTCTAGCTAGCCAGCATCCCAGTTTGTTTAGCTGAGCTAAGGCACCAGCAGAAGCTAGTCCTGGTGCTAAAAAGGAAGCAGATATCATGGCTGCAGGGGACCATAATTTGACATTTGATTTACAGTCGGGGGAGAAAGCATGAGCCATTCATTTTGTTCAATGATATTGTTGGGACATGTTTAGAATCATTGAAATGTTAAGGGGCTTAATAACGTTAATCTCCTCAGAGAACAGGGCCCACCTTGTAATTTGGACGGAATGCTGGGCCATGGATGGTCTCCGCAAATTAAAAACACTCCTGCTGGTAACAAAATTGAGTTATTCCTGGATACAGATACCTTAGTAGAGGCATATTGGCACCACATGTTGGCATTTCTATTTACTGATAAGCTAGAATTTATACTTGTTGCTGTACCATCTAGTTTGGCTTGTTTACTTGTCCAATTAAAGGTCACGCAAGCATCCATTCGTACGGTTCCTAATATTTCTAATTGTTGAGGCTTGTTTGGGGCTATGGGAAGGTGAGGCACCCAGGTATCCCAATTATCTACTGTGCTATTAAGATTTTTCTGATTGCAGGTAGAAACGCTGGAAGGACATGGCCAATTTTCTACAGGGATGCCAACTAAACAAGTAGAGAAGGGGTTGCCAGGTGATGAGAGAGCGAGACAAATCACATCTTGTCCCATCAGGTTGGCTAGAGTGACCCATAGATTCATTTTGGGTTGTGCTGGGACCCATGTTGCAACAACAGAGGTTAGACAAACTAAGGTTAGTGCTACGCTGCTTGAGCATCTTGAGGGCGACATCGCATGCAGTAAGTGGCAATTAGCAGCGTTGCTCAGCTTTTTTGCACTTGATGTAATGCTGTTATTAAAGCCCACACTTGCTGAAATAACTGATTATGTATAGAAATCTCCGAATGTGCTCACGCGAATTTGCTGAGGGGGTTTGTTATATACTATTGCAGCGTCAATTAGAAAAGCATTTAAAGCGTCAATAGGAAAACAACGATTACATAAAGCTCCTGTTACTGCGATACTCCAACTACTTTGACTAAACTGCATGCCACAACTACCACACTGTAACAGTAGAATCAGTGGGCCTTGACAGTGCCCACAGTTTTCTCCTTGGAGGTGGCGAACCTTGGAGGGTAGTTGCGAAGCGCCAAAGGCTTGTCCCGCAAAGATGTCTACTATGATTCTTTGGGGACAGATGCATGGACATCCTGCTTGTACTGCAAACACAGTGAGCTCTTCCACTAGACGGTTGATGGCTTGTCGCAGTCTTGCGCGCTGACAATTTTTCTGGGAGCAGGTCTTGTCCATCTACTTGGTACCCATATAGGCCCGGAATCTGTGGAGACACAACTGTAACCTCTACAATTAAATAAAAGTGGGGCAGGTCCCTCCCAGACCCCTGTTGTGGGGTTTTTATACATAATTTGAACTCCTGGGGTAGCTTGCATCTTTATCTGACTATAATGAGTGACTACTGGTGGATTTCCTGCATCACCTGCTATGCTCAAGAAATTCAGTGTGAAAATTACTTTCGCTAAATTTCGCTAGAAAATTACTTTCACTGTGGTCTGTCTCTTCATCATTCTTCTGCTTGGTTAGATACTCTTTTATTGTTTGATGGGCTCTCTCTACTATGGCTTGTCCGTTAGATACGTGAGGGATTCCTGTGTTGTGCTTGATGCCCCATGTCTGTAAGAACTGCTTACATTTTCGGCACACATAGGCGGGTGCATTGTCAGTCTTTATCTCTTTGGGCACCCCCATAACTGCAAAGCATGAGGTTAAGTGCCTAATTACATGGCTTGCCTTTTCTCCTGCCTGAGCAGTTGCCCAGATCATTTTGGAAAATATGTCTATGGTAACATGAACACAGGAGACTCAGCTGATTCAGGTACATGAGTAACATCCATTTGCCATAGTTCACATGCTTGTAGGCCTCTGGGATTCACTCCAGGGCCTAAGCTCGTGCCATGCTGGCTGCACTGTGGGCACGCTCGGAGGATTCCTTGGGCATCATTCGTCAATAGTGTGAACTGCCTGTGTAGAGTTTTAGCTGATTGATGGAACATTGAGTGGCTTTCTTGAGCAGCTGCGAAGGAGTTTCGTGGAGCTTGTATTAATGGGCTAACGAGAGCGTCTGCTCTAGAATTGCCTTCGCCTAGGCCTTGTATGGTGATGTGACTCCTGATGTGCAGGATGTTACAGATTTCTTTTCTGTCATGGATGGCCCGCTGGATTTGCAGGAACAGTTGTCCTAATCGTGGGTTTGAGGGTGTCTTGATCAAGGCTTTTTCGATTCTTAGGCAACGCCGACAACATATAAGGAGTCCAAGACGATGTTCAGGGGCATGTTGCGCCATCGTGTGGGTGCCCAGGTAACTGCTGCCAGCTCAAGGGTTTGCAGCGAATCGCATGTTTCTCCCTTGAGGGTATATTCTTGCCACTTTCCATTTTCCATCCATGTGCAAGCAGCTTTTCTCTTTTGCCGTCCCGCATCAGTGTATCCTATGAGACCTTGTGTCTTGGAGAGATGTTATGATAATCTGGTATTCCCCATCGTTAGCTTATATGCTCAAAAAAATGTCCTGTCACTTTAACTACACCCAACTGCAGACAGAAGAGCGGGTTGTTTTGAAAACTTTTCCCGCAAGTCTCACTGCAGGAGGTGAAGTGGGAGGACTCTCTCTCAGGGAAGATGGCGCTGCTGTGACAGCTGTCGGAGTAGCCAGTTCTGGTTTGTTCTTTTTTCTTTTTTTCATCATTTTTTCTTTGTTTGGACCCTTTTCTTTGATCTGTTTCATCGCCCCAAAACCCACAAGGGCTTCGAGGACAACAGAGCTTCTCGGCAACTCTGCCCAGCCCCCAAGGGGGGGCCTGAAGAGGAAAGAGTACATCTGAAGAAAAGGACACTAAGATTACCGGCTTTTTTTAAATTCAGGTTTATTAACTCCTTTTACCCTGTTCTCCCCTTCCCCTGTGCCTTGCAGGGCACTCTGCATGGCTTTTTTAAATAAATTGTTTTTTCTTCACTTCTATCTAAGAAATTCTGTTGTGGGTGGGGGAGGAGGGCATTTGTTCAGAGCTCTCCTTACCTAGAGAATTTTATCACTAAACCAGGACACCTTGGATTGGCCTAGCATGGACCTTGGGCTCTTCTACCCACAGCTGTTCTCCTATTATCTTGATTCGAGGATCTACAGGGTATCGGTCTAGGAGTTGGCCTGGGTACACGTCCAAGGCGATTTGCATGTCTGTTGAATTTTGTATTAGGCACTCTCGTAGCTCTGTTTTCAAGGGTATACTAAGAAATACAGCTTCATGTCCCGAGATTTCTACAATTCTGCTGTGTGTTTATCGAATAAGCACTGAGAGCATCGCTCTGCGTGACCACACACTTTTTGGTGGTGACAGACTGATGAACACCCATTCTAAAATCACAACGTGTTCTTCGGGACAGGTAGTTCGTGCATGTTTGACTGGTTGTTCTTGCATCTTTGGAGTCTTGGGCATCTTGGCAATCTTGGTGGTCAACACAGTTGGGCTCTCTCCCCCTTTTTCTTTTTGCCAAGACAGCCATTGGCAAATAATTCCAAAGGGGGCAACGGTTTGGTTGAAAATGAGCGCACCTAGTGGGACTTCAGGCAGGTGGCTTCAGTGAAAGAGGTTTGCAACATTTCTCCTAGTAGCACTAGGCAGTTTTGCTGGTCTTGGGTCAGCGTAATTGTAGCAGCTGGATCGGCGCCTCGCAATAGTGGCAATAAGGGGAGTATGTTTTCATTCCGGAGGCCAATGAGATTACTTACCCACTGTAGATCACCGAGTAGGGTTTGAGCATCATGCACGGTTTTTAGCTTGGAATGTAGGGGTAGTTTTTGAGGTCTGATTTGCATGGTAGTGACAGTCCATCCAAGGTACTTTCATGGGGCAGACATCTGAACTTTTTCAGGAGCAACGACTAAGCCCTTCGTTTTTAGCAAGGCGGTGATCTGTTGCAGGTCTGTTGGAGCGAATGGCTGCTGTTGGTACAGAAGAATGTCATCCATCTAGTGGTAAACAAGGGCAGAGTTAAAGACTGCACAAATAGGTTCTAGGGCCCATTGGACATATAGTTGGCACATAGTGGGTGAATTTTTCATACCTTGAGGCAGTACTGTCCACTCGAACCTTTGAGCTGGTTCGCTCTTATTTATGGCCAGTAAGGTAAATGCAAAGCGAACTGTGTCTTCTGGCTGCCGGGGGATTGTGGAAAAGCAATCCTTAAGGTCAATAACAAGTACATGCCATTGTTGTGGACGCATAGTTGGGGTGGGCATTCCTGGCTGCGAAGCTCCCATGGCCCACATCTGAGCATTTACTGCTTGGAGGTCGTGCAGTAGTCTCCATTTACCTGATTTTTTTGGAATGACAAAGATGGGTGTGTTCCGTGGACTAACGGATGGTTGAATATGTTTTGCTTCAAGTTATTCTTTCACGAGTTGGTATGTAATTGTGAGCCGCTCTTTGGACAAAGGCCACTGCTCAACCCACACAGGTTTTTCTGTTATCCACGATATCTTTGGTGTCGGCAGCCTTTTTGCAGTGGCCCTGCTAAAAATGTGTTGGCTGTGGCAGATGCAACACTGCACCAAGTTGACTCATAATATCTTGTCCTACAAGTCCTTCAAGATTTCCTGGGAGGAGCATCACAAAGGGACACACGGTAATTTTTTGTCCTTCTGGGAATGTGATAGCTATAGGTACTGAGGTTTGTAATGGGTTCATGCCTCCTCCAACTCCTTGAACGGCATCTAGGGCAGGGCTTAATGGCCAGGACTTAGGCCATCTTGCTTGGCTGCTGATGGTTACATCAGCTCCTCTATCAAGCATTGCTGTAATTTGCTGAGTGTGGCCATTATAGGTGAGCTGCAAGGTGATGAGTGGTCATTGAGTCATTTGCTGCGCTGAACTAACTACTTGATTTCCGGTTGATCCAAAACCTCTGTTTCTGCAGTATGGTTGGCGTGGATCACCAGGTGCTCCTAAACCACCATACAAATTGTCGATTAACACAAGTTGAGCAATTCTGGTTCCTTTGGATATGGGGAGTGGAGGGGTTAAGGTATATGCACACACGAAAATTTCACCTGTATAATCAGAGCCTGTGACTCCTGGCAATACTATGAGCCCTGCAAGCCCTGAAGAAGATTGACCTATGATGAGAGCTCCAAGAAATCCATTTTGGGTTGCTGTTTGCCCAAACATCCCTGTCGGTATTTTCTGGACTTTGTTGTCTATTAATGTGACATCTATTTTTGTTGCCAAATTGATTCCCAAGCTTCCTTGGGTTGCTGGAAGAGGAAGTCTGGCTGAGTGACAGGAGCTGCTATTTGTGTCTCAGCGCGGTGTCCCTTCGCGCTCTTGTTCTCATTTTTTGGCCCTCAGCAGGCACTCGTAGCATATGTATCTCGTTGGCATCGGTCACACCAAACAGTAGCTGTGCATGTCCTGTGGTAATGTCCAGGTTTTCCACACTTAAAACAGGTTGCAGGCTTCGTTGGTGTCTTCTGAGAGCTTCCCAGTTTGGTGACTGCAGCAGCTAGTAATTGTGGGGTTGGTTTAATTGCTTCTGCCACTGCATTGGCCCTGTATTGATTCTGTTTCTGCACTGCTGCTCTGCTGGCTAGTTCAAGCATTTGGTATACTTCTGCTCCTTTGGGCAAGGTGGCAAGTCGTTGCTTCATAGGTGAATTGGCGTTTTCAAATGCTAGGAGTTTAAACATTTTTTGTTTGGCATCCTCGGAGAGGTCAGTTTGATCTTCTAACACTTTAAACAATTGATCGATAAAGTGAGGGTATGGCTCAGTGACACCTTGTTTCACTGTGGTGAAGCTGGGTTCTGGCTTTGAATGGGGTACAGCCATAAATGCCAATCGTGCTAGCTGAGCTGAAAAATTGTGCACTTCAGTGGGATATTGTAGCTGTACGAGCATATGTTCATAATTGCCATCTCCTGTGAGCATCATTGAATTAATTCCAAACAGAGGATCTCCTTGGTTTCGCGGCCGTGCTGCCTCTTGCTCGGCCAGCTGCTGCCATTCACATGACCATGTTATAAATTGCGATGGAGTCAGCCGCAGACGTGTGAGATTTTTACAAT
The DNA here is from genome assembly GCA_013397955.1 of Grantiella picta. Classification (NCBI taxonomy): domain Eukaryota; kingdom Metazoa; phylum Chordata; class Aves; order Passeriformes; family Meliphagidae; genus Grantiella; species Grantiella picta. The sequence goes on along the minus strand of VZRM01006429.1, from coordinate 6,145 downwards.
CTGTGGGAGAATTGACATCAGCTGTGAGAAGCCAGTCTATGCCTAATCGGGTTTGTTCAGATTTAATTCCAAAGTCGATGGCTGCCTTTTTAGCTGATTGCAAGACCTTCCAATCATGTTGTTTGTATTTGGGACCTTGTGGGTCATAGAGGATAGGACAGGCGATTGTTCTAGCCGATTGCCATTCTTTTTCTATTATGGCATCGCAAATGACCCCAGACCATCTCCGCCCTAAACGCAAGGGATTTGGAGTTGTGCAGTACGGTGATGGTAGTGATTGACACTGTTCTTAGCTGGGAACGGAGGCTTGGGAGGCGGGAGGCTGGAAAGCCAATTGCTGTAATTGGGCTGCAGTTTTAGCTGTTCTTACATGCTGCGGTATCTGCTGGTGCTCTGAGGGGCCAGTTGCTGTCTGTACTATATCTTGGATGGCAGCGCTTAGTTGCTGTTCTAATTGCTTCATGGCTTGTTTGAATTGAGCTTTTAGCTCCTCTATGTTGTTTCCGAGCTGCTTTTGGTTTTTGGCGGCTGTTTTTTGCTGGCTAACGCTGTTGGTTAGCTCTGGTTTGCTGTTGGAGCTGTCAATCATTTCCTTATCCTTGGGGAGGGGCTGTGTTTCAGGTGCTATTGCTGACGTGGGCAGGTGAGGCGGTGAAGGGAGACGTGGATGGCCTGCGGCGCCGCCAATCGGGGTGCCTTCTGCGACTTCTGCCCTTTGCGCCAGTTGACCGGAAACCGAGGTCGGAGCAACTTCCGCTTTCGCTCCTGGGTTGCGCGGCGGTGCCTTTTGCGAGCAGGTTTTTCAGGTTAGAATTTTCATATTTTTTGAGGAGCTCAGAGACGGTAGAACATGATTTGGCCTTTTGTCCCTTTATTGCTTTCGACCCACCAAAGAAACTCCTCATCTCTTCCGCGGTTTGTTTTTGCGGCGGCGGCGGGGCAGACTCAGACACGGCCACGCTGTTTGTTGGGGTGGGGACCGTGGGTGCCGAGAGAGCCTGGATCGCCGCCTCAGCTAAGTTTGTTTCTTCTTTCATAGCTTTTCAGGTATTAATTACTGACCGCCACATCACTCCCAGAGCTGAGAGTTCTTTGCTTCCCTTGCTCTGTATTGTCTGGTCAAAGAGCACATCGCCCACCTCTCGCCACTCCGATGCGGCAAATAGCAGAGGGGATGTGTTAAGAAAATTATGCTTTCTAGCATAGGAAATTAAGCTTATCTAAGTCTTTTTGCTTAACTCCCTCCTCTCACTTAGCGAGAATATTAAGGAGCAATTGCTGTGCCGCTGAAAGCTCTATGTCCATGCTTCACAGCGCGGAGCAAAGGGCGCGNCAAAGAGCACATCGCCCACCTCTCGCCACTCCGATGCGGCAAATAGCAGAGGGGATGTGTTAAGAAAATTATGCTTTCTAGCATAGGAAATTAAGCTTATCTAAGTCTTTTTGCTTAACTCCCTCCTCTCACTTAGCGAGAATATTAAGGAGCAATTGCTGTGCCGCTGAAAGCTCTATGTCCATGCTTCACAGCGCGGAGCAAAGGGCGCGACCCTCCTCACCTTGACCGTGACTTTCCATCTCCAGCCGGCTTCTCCGCTTGTGTGACCCCCCCACTTTCACTGCCGTACCACTGCGGTCTTCTAGTGGCTTTGCGATATTCGTGCTCGCAGCACCATACTTGTAGTACCGTCCCTGTTGCAGGGCGCCAGAAGTTGGGGGTCGCCCGAGTAAAACACACGCACTCACAGAGGTATCGGTGTCATCTCGTTTATTCTTAGGAAGCAAGCATTATTATAGACAAAAGCATTGTTCACGCGACACACTGGTATATATGATTGGATAAAAGCTAGCGTTCACATGCCTAAACTAACTTACTAATTGGCTGTAAGCTTTTAATCATGCTTCTCCTAGCATTAGCTAAAGCCTTGTCTATGTGATTTCTTTATCTTGTTTATAATTCTTCTATGATGTTCACATTCTTGGCTCTTTACATTTCGTTGTCTCCTGGGAAAGACACTTCAGAGTCAGTCACACAGGCTGAATTGTGCATAAGAATCCCATTTATATGGCCTCGCTCTGCGAGCCATGCTCCAACACATAACCATTTATGAAAATCAACTCCATGTCTTCATTTACAACATCTCCTATCTAATACTCAAAATTGCTTTACTTTGATTTCTAGCTGATTTCAGTATCAGTCCAACATTGCCTTGAACACTTCCAGGGATTTGGCATCCACAAATTCTCTGGGCAGACTGTTCCAGTGTCTCACCAGCATACACAATACTCAAGGCTTTTGATTTAATAAAATGTTGTGTCTAAACCAGAATTGTACTTTTCTATTGTACCTTTTTAATTGTACTGATCACCAATTAGCTTCATTCAGGAAACGTGGCTGCATGTGGTGATATTGCTGTGATCTGCCAAGCCAAACACAGACAGAAACTTATGTTAACATAGGGTTAAAATGTTTCTAAAATCAGGATAGTTAAAAATAGGCTTTCGGAACAGGGGTAGGTAATGTAAAACTGCACCTGGGGACCTGCATGTACAAGCTCAGGGTGACATGAACACGAAGATTGTTTAGAAAATATCAGGAATTGTTTTTGCTAAATCATGCAGATTCGCACCTGTGAAATAAATCAGAAATATTGCAGGAGAGGGGGGCTTAAAGTCATGCTTGGGGGAAAACAATGGAACAATATTAAGTTGATGATTAACATATGATTATACCACTGTTATGTGAGGGAAGAGTATAAAATGTATTAACTTCAAATCAATGTCGAAGTCAGATTTGGGTACGTCTCACCCCTGTCTTCCGAGCTCAAATAAAAAACATCTGCATAAAATCTTTGTGACTATGTGTTATCCACGCTAACATTTTGGTGAAGCAGATGGGACCCTGTGAGCACTGCACAGGACCCCACGACCTGATCATGCTCCAGCTGGCACCGAGGGATTCTCGGGGACCCCATCGCGCTGCGACCCTCCACCACTCACAACGTCCCCTGGAGAAGGTAAGGTGCTTTTTAATGGTGGTTTGGTTGCCTGCCAATAAGACGCAGGGAAAGCTACGCTTGGTTGGGCTAAGGAGTTCCTGGTGGTATGCCCGGGCGCCGTCCGTAAGACAATTGCGAAAGCATTGCAGGTCTGCAAGGGGAGATGGAGAAGCTTAAAGGGATTTTGGGTGGCTATGCTCCCATACCTCGTAATTCTCCTTTGGGGTGCTTGTCAGCACATTGGAAACAAGGTAATTTTGACCAAGGATTGTGCAAGGATACGCTGATAGAGTATTGTAACTCTCAGTGGCCAGCATATATTTTGCAGGCTGGAAGAAGGTGGCCTGAAAACAATTCTTTGCAATCTGACCTGATTTCTCATTTGTTGTCATTTTGTAAGCATGAGGGAAAATTAGATGAAGTTCCGTATGTTGATTTATTTTTCTGTTTACGAGAAAACCCAGAGTGGCTGTCTTAGGGTGGTTTGGTTGCTGCGGCGGCTTGCAACAATAAATGTCTGGCTTGCGTTCAAGGGAAACATTGTTTGGAACACTTGGCATTGAATGAGAGTTTATATCGGAAAGATATGTTGGAGAGTGATTTACTAGTGGTTCCTACAGCCCCTAGAGAGTCTAACCCTACCTCATCTAGCCGTATTCCACCTAATCTACCTACTCCTCCTACTGAAACTGATCTCTAACCCCCCAGCTCGAAGATACCCTCCCCCCCGCCCATGCCAGCCCAAGGATACCTTCCTCCCCCACCTACACCTGCTCATCCTCCTCCCCCACCTACACCTCCCCAGGGATATCCCCCCCTCCCACCTACACCCTCTACAGCTGCTTATAACAACCCCTTTTTACCCTTGCCCGTAAATAACCACGGTTTAGTTCCGGTTCAGAAATATGAGGGAGGGGGTGCTGAAAGACTAGACAGCAGTGAAAGTGATGATGATGAACCCATAGCCCATCGCACCCAGTCCAGACTGACCTGGCCTAGGACAGGAGAGGGTCTGCTGAGACCTGGTAAACAAAAGAAAACTGTAATTGCCCCTTTAAGATAAGGGGTGGGGGTGGATGGACCGGTATATGTCAAAGTCCCCTTTTCCCCAGGAGATTAAGTTATATAGAAACAGTCAGCTGGAACCTATAGAGAAAATCCTGATAAGGTAGCTAGAGTAGTGAAAATGATTATGAAAACTCATAATCCGGACTGGGATGACATCCAAGTGATATTAGATACCTTAATGGACTCTACTGAGAAGGAAATGGTACTTAGAGCAGCCAGGGAACGGGCGAGAGAAGATATTCGCCTGAGAAGAGTAACAGGTAATCTGGACTATAATTTCCCCACTGAGGACCCATTGTGGGACCCTAATGACTCATCTGGAATAGACATGATGATGCTAAACAGATACCAAGAGTGGGTTCCAATCGGGGTTCAAAACGCCATACCTAAGACTATGAATTGGGCTAAATTATATGAAATTAGACAAGAGAAAAAAGAATCTCCTACGGCATTTTTAGAGAGATGTTGGGAGTCGCCCGAATATAACACACACCCTCATAGAGGTATTGGTGCCATTTCGTTTATTCTTAGGAAACAAGCACTATTATAGACAAAAGCATTGTTCATGTGACACACTGGTATATATGATTGGTTATTTGCCTGAGTTCACGTGCCTAATCTAGCTTGCTAATTGGCCTGTAAGCTTCTAATCATGCTCTGCTAGCATCACCAATAGTCTTGCCATCTGATTTCCCTATCTTGTTTATAATTCTTCTATGATATTCACATTCTTGGCTCTTACGTTTCGTTATCTCCTGAGAAAGACATTTCAGGGTCAGTCACACAAACCGGATTGTGCATAAAATTCCATTTATATGGCCCTGGGAATATAGTCATTCTTCTACAGAGAGACTTAAGGAAGCGGCCAGGAAATACACTGACCTACAAGTAGACACAGAGCACGCTAAAATTCAGCTTGCCCTTATATTCCTTGGCCAATCACAGGAGGATATTAGGAAAAAGTTACAGAACTGGAAAGGGAAGAGTTAAGACATCTGGACAAATTACTTGAAATAGCTTGGAAAGTTTATAAGTGTAGAGAAAAAGAGGCCACAAAGCAACAATGGCAGCTCTTGGCAGTCGTACAAGGGAATTCAAAGGAGAAGGGGGGCAGGGGTAGGAGTGTGGCAAGAGGGGGGTTTGGAAGAGGCCGGGGAGGGAGGCCATTAGCTTTTGATGAATGTGCCATTTGTCATCTTCCCGGGCATTGGAAAAGGGAGTGTCCTAACTGGTTCCACCAGAATGCTCAGTTCCAGCAGGAAGAGGTTGCCAAGGTGATCGTATTAGAGGGCTCCGTGAGCCAAGAGCCGTTGGTAACTTTACAATTAGGGAGAAAAGGCAGTGAGATTTCTGATCGATACAGGAGCCACACATTTAGTTTTAAATGATCTAGAAGGGCAGAATGGGGATAGATCTACCACAATAGTTGGGGCCACAGGGAAGGAGGAAAAACGGCCATTTCTGCAACCCCTAGACCTGTGTTTTGGAAACAAAGTATTGACTCATGAATATTTTTATGTACCTGAGTGTCCTCTTCCACTCTTAGGATGGGATTTACTGGCAAAACTGGAAGCAGTGATAACCTTTGAGAATGGTGAATTTTTAATGAGAATTCCGGAGTCAAAGACGGGAAAAATCTTAATGATAAAAGAGAAACCGGCCTCTGCAATCCCAGAGGAGGTGGAGGATGCCATAATTCCCTCAGTGTGGGAGATGGATATGCCTGGAAAATTTAAGTTCGCACAGCTGGTACAGGTAGAGTTAAGAGAGGAAGGAAAAACTGTACAGGTAAAACAATATCCTATAAAACCAGAGGCACGGCGGGCAATAGCAAAGAATGTTGATAAATTCCTAAAATATCAAATTCTGTAAGAGTGCAAATCAGAGTATAATACCCCAATATTCCTGGTAAAGAAACCCAATGGAGATTACAGGCTAGTACAGGATCTAAGGGCAATAAATGGAATAACCAAAGATATTTATCTAGTAGTTGCCAACCCCTATACATTGTTAATATCCGTAAAAGAGGTTTACCGTATAAGTGGTTTACTATAATTAATTTAAAAGATGCTTTTTTCTGC
>VZRM01006423.1:56637-71757 GCA_013397955.1 Grantiella picta | reverse complement strand
CCCATCACCCTTGTCCCGTGTTAGCGTGTGCCATCCCGCCCCAGCATCCAGCACGGAGCAGAGCCCTGAGCTGCCGCAGAAGGGCTCTGAACCGCCCGGCTGTAAGACATCAGACTGCGAGAGCTGGGTTTGCTTAGCGGGAGGAAGAAGCTCCGGGGGTTGGATGGGAGTTTGCCGTAATGGAGATAAGGGAGGTGAATTCTGAGAGGTGTGCAGCAAAAAGTGGGGAGGAAAAGGGCTCGTGTTAAACCAAGGAAAATTCCGAATTATTAGAGAGAGGAGAATTGCCTGGTGTGGCTGGAATAGGTCTCCAGAGAGACTTTGTGATTTTTGTAACTGGGGACTTGGCTGCACAGGCTCTGAGCACCGCGATATAACTGTGATCTTAGCTCTGTTCTGAGCCCGAGCTGGGACTAGAAGGCATCCAGAGGTGCCTTCCAGCCTGAAGCTTTTCCTGAGTTTGTATTGATGACTTTCTGTTTTTTCCTTTTTATTCATTTCTAGAATACAAAACAAACTATGTTTTCTTAAAAAAAACCAAGCATAACCTCTGTATATCACATCATTTTATCAGGAAAATAAATTTGCCAGAGCTACCTTATATTTTGGAACGCACCCATTAGGCAGAAGCTGCTCCCAAAATAGGGAGAAAGTCTGGGTGGAAAAGCCAGCAGATGAGTGTGGGCACTATCACATAATGACAACTGATCAGGGGAATTTTCAGTGCTGAAATTCAGCAAAATCTGCATTTCGAATGTTGACCTGGTGTTTGGATAGAGGACCTTGCTGTGGAGCATGGGCTGAATAGGCCTTCCAGGAATTTCACAAATAAAATTTCAATAAACATTGAAATTTGTTATAGATGGTTGTATCCTTGTATCCAACTGTATTACATCAATAAAGTTCTGCAATTCCTCGTTTTCCATTTTATTCGCTTCATTAGTGTTGGCAATGCCTTTGTTCTGTTGGGCACTTCAAACTCAGTTCTGCACTTTATTTCCCCAAGGCTTGGAAAGGTTTTATTTTATCCCTTCTTGGTCCTTGTATGCTCTTTTTACATCTTCCCAGATGCAAATAAAAGTGTAATAAACATGAGAATAGGAACCAAGTATCTTTAAAAACAGGTTCTTTAAAAACAAAGGAAAAATATGTTGGGTGTTTCTGGCACATATTTCCATAGGTAGGAATTTCAATTTCCCCAAGGAAAATCTTGCAGCAAGGGAGAAGATTGAATCCCATCCTGGGATTGAAGGTGGGAATGAAAAGGAAGTGGATTCAAACTCTGGGAATTAAAAAGAAGCAGATTTAAACTCATCCATTCTTGGGAATTACGGATTCAGCATGTTTTTGGAGAGCTGCTCAGAGCAAGAGCTCAAATTCTTCTCCAGAACTCAGATTAAATTCTGTAGATTTTAATAACAATAAAACTTGTTTAGGTTTACATAGTACTTTCCATTACAGGATTTAAATTAATTTTTACAGCTTTTGCAGTGACCACAAAATACAAGCAGACCCTGGCAGAATTATAATTTGATTTACAAAAATACTGCCAAAAGCAACCTAGTGTTGTGCTGTACCCCTGTTACTGCTGCAAAGTTAAAAGTCTGTTGGAGCAGTGAATTTTTGAGTCAGTAGAGGAAAAAAAGCAGGAATTTGCTCCAAATTTGCAGTTACCACATTGATGGAATTCTGTGAGCAGCATCACTGATTTCGCTGGCACAGGCAGCTGCCTCTCCCATGGACACACAGATATGATCCAGAGAAAAAGCTTTCTCCCCTCAAACAACTGAGTTCAGCGATTTATTTTGATGTCAGATATGCTTCATTTTTTAAGATAATTTGGAACTCACTATCAGGAATGTAAACTATTTTCAGGAGCTATTTCCGCACTGGGTCAACATTAATTGTTCTCTTTATTTTATAAATCTTCAGAACAGTAGACACATAATTTGATGAAAATGAATAATTTTGTCAATGTACTTAAGTAAGTGAATGTGAATATGTTTGCATAGTATTTAAATTTAGCTTGGCATTTGCAAGTGAAAGTAATTGGCATTCTGGTTGAAGGAATCTATGTGCTGAAACATTTAAGTTTGAACTTTTAAGTTTTAACTTTCAAATTTTTAACCCTCATCTGTAGGAACTCAAGCTAGGAGAGTAGTCCTCAGCCTCCCTGATAGCAGTGGAAAATCTACCGAATTCAGGGCCTCCTATAGAGATGTTCAGAGGTGCTTACAGTGCTTCTGTACTACTATTTGAGGATTAGAAATACGTTTTGAAAGCTCCATCATTTTCATTTATTTTGCTTTCACAAAGTGCATCACAAAGTGATCTCCCAGTCCTTTTAGAGGATGGAAAGAGACCAAAATGTGCACCTGCATGAACCTTTTCCTTTTCCTTTTCCTTTTCCTTTTCCTTTTCCTTTTCCTTTTCCTTTTCCTTTTCCTTTTCCTTTTCCTTTTCCTTTTCCTTTCCCTTTCCCTTTCCCTTTCCCTTTCCCTTTTCTTTTTCCTTTCTTTTCCTTCGGCATTCCCTAAAACGCTGGGAAGAGCAGGATGCCAGAGCTCCGCCGTGCCCAGGCTGCCTGCAGGATTCGCTCAGGATTCGCTCCTTTCCCACCAGATGTCCCCACTGGCACAGGGAATGCTGTGGAACAGATTTTTTTTTTTTTGTGCCTCTGCAAAGCCACCTCAGTGGTTCTACCACTTCTTCATCACTGCACAGCTCCAGTCCAAGGAATCCCCAGATTCTCGTTGTGTTCTCTGGAAGCTCTGTGTCCTCTGACCTCGTTTGTTAACTGGAAAACACTGAAAATATTTGACAGGAAACCACACCTGAAATATTCTCTGGAGCCTTGGCCCCCACGTGGTGGGAGGCTTCTCCATTCCTTACCCCAATCTGCTTTCCTCTGCTTCTCCTACATCCAGAGCCGCTGGAATTGCCTGAACAGTAAATCGAGCTGAGAAATCCTCTTAGGTGCCTTGTTATTTCAAGTAAGCACTATCCCATTTGCCTATTTTATATTACATAATAACTATAAAATATGTCTCTTACAAGCTCACCATGACTTCCCCTGTCTTTGTGCTTAACATCCACTCAAACCATGGATAAAAATCACCTGAGATAAAAAAATATTCAGGCAGCTTTATTTTCCTGGGTTTAGCTGTTTGAATGTCCTTTAATTTTCCCCAGAGGTTTTTGTTGTTACAGTCACCACCATTTTTAGACCAATTTTCAATTATCTTCTTTAGGTTGCTTTGTGGTGTGTTATTAGTAAATTTAAAGTCAGAAAAAGCAATTGTCATGATCAACAGCACAGACTTCTTGACAGCTCTCAGCAGCCCTCGGGAAAATCTGTTTTCCAACACCAATAACTGTGGCTGACTTTTATTTCCTTAGGGATCATCTAAATTACCATCCATTTTGGCCAGAATTGCTGTTGCAAATCACAACAGGGAAAAAAAAGGAACATAATAGCTGTGAACCTCAGCGATTGTTTGTGAAAGGCCATGGATTCGAGCATGTGTTTGTAAAGGTTCTGCTCTGTACTCCAAAAAGGTGGATTTTACTACTTGCAGGTGTTCCTTCTTCAGTGAAAAAGTTGCCTGAATTTTGCAATGAATTTTGTTGTTTTTATATTCTCTCTGTGCATTTTGCCTTTGTTCCTCCTAGATTTAAGTTCCCTGGTTGCAGTTTTTCCTGCATGCAACCTGAAATGAAGTCAATGGATCTCTGAACCTTGTATGGTACACCAAAAATGACTGAATTTAAGCTCGTTCCTTTAGCACATTTTCCCAATTTATTACAATGCAGATGTCTTAGGGCTTAATTTAATATTGAATACCTTAAATACAATTAAACACTCGGGTGTTTAATTCAGAGAAAGGACACGGACAGAGGAATAACACTTTGCATTTAGAGTATTCTATCCAAAATTCATGAGCAATCTTTCCCACATCACCCAAGTGTTGCACTGTTACTGTGAATCTTGGCATATTCACTTTATGAAATAGGCACATTTCACATGAAATAGGCACATGTGGCGCAGAGGGACTCTGAGGAGCTCGAGTTCTTTAAAAAAAGAGAATCCAGAATTTTTCCTCCTACCATTAAACCCCCACTTTTTGCTTCTGATGTGATAAAGATATTGCACAGGGCACCCCTAAACTCATCCCCCAGAGCCCTTGGCAGCTCTCAGCTGAAGGAGTTCCACTTCAGAACTCTGTTGTTAACTCAGCAATTTCAGAAGCAAAAAAGCCTTTAGGATTTGGTAAATTCATGAGCAACGAAATGAATCAGAGGATATTCTTTCTGTTTGTCACCTCAAAGCCAGCCCAGCTTTCAATTTCAGGTTGTGCCTCAACATCTTCTTGATACCTTTTCCAGCTCAGAGTATTCTATTTTTTTGTATTTCTCCTGAAACATTTGACAGCATCTGCAGCAAGATTTATGAAATGCAACTAAATAGAAAGGGTAGAAAAGATAAACATCCTGCATGGATAATCAGCTGTATTCTGCAAGTCTGTAACAGCAGCACACCCGTCTTGGAGAGATGGGGACAGTATGCTGAGCATCGAAACACCTTTAGGACGTAAAAATACCACCTTGTCAGCAAAGTTAGCACACAGTTAATATAGGTATGATATCAAAGAGATACAGCAGGGTACACTAAAACTTGACCTGTGATAAAAAGTTTGTGATTTGAAGGAAGTTATAAATAAATAAGGTAGTTTTTTTAAACAGTGGAAAGTTCTTTCTTTGCCTGTACAAAGTACCTCCACTTGCAAATCTCATTTCACAAGCAGTGTGTTCCTGTGTTTAATGGAGTGAATTGAAAGAGAAAACTATTTTTGTCCCATCACAGAAATGTGATTTCTTCCTTTTCTGTAGCCGAATAATTTATAATCGCTGAAGACGTCTGTTTGTGTCTCCATTTTTGTGATGAAAGAGGCGATCTCAAATGGGAAGATGTTTACAACAGTGTAACAGTTTATAGATTGACCCTGAGTTTTTCAGATTCTTGGTCTGAAGTAGCTCTTCAAATGTGTTACAATTATTAAATGTAACAGTTAGTACTTAATTTTACTAACACTTTCTTTATAAATCACAGTTTGCCAAAGTCTTTTACTTCACCCATCCTTTGAAAGTGGAACATTTGGTTTTGTTGAGCATTTGAGCTCCAAAACCCCAGACCAGTATCAGTGAATGTGAAGGATCTTTTTGAAAGTCTTCTTGAAATTGTGGTTGCACAGAGGATAGAGGAAGGGATTCAAGGTGGAATTCACATAGCCCAGCCAGATGGTGACCTTGTGCACTGTCGACAGCTGCTTGTTGTTGTGGAATGTTATCACCATGAAGAGCACAAAGTAGGGAATCCAGCAGAGCATGAAGACTGCCATGATCACCCCCAGCTGCTTGGCTGCTTTCCTCTCCCTGTTCCCGTGCAGCCGCTGGGTGCTCCTGGAATGGCTTTGCAAGCTCTGCCAGGTTTTCCTCAGGAGCGCCAGGCCTCTGGAATCCCTGCTCTCAGTCTTTTCCTGAGCGTGGCAGGCTCTTGTGGGGTTGGGATCGGAGGGCTTTGCATGGGGTGCCACCTCGGTGAAGGTGTGGTTGTCCGATTCTGCACTGGAGTCACTGTCCTGGCAGCCAGGCTCCCCAGTGTTCCCAGCGTTTTTTGTGGCACACTGCTTCCCTGCTTTATCCAGACCAGCCTCAGGCCTGGTGAGAGAGCAACAGCTCCACTTCAGGACTTTCCCACTACTCAGTGCCTTTGCAGACTGGTCAGGATTGCTGACATGAAGCTGTCCCTCAACTTTCTGGGGCTCTGGGCAGTTCTGCTTGTCTGTGCCAGGGCTGTTTTCATCCAAGATTTGCTTCTGGAGGCAAATATTTCTCTCGTCCTTCATCTTAGTGTGATGCACGGAGACTTTTTCCGAGGAGGTCCAGTGAGATCCCCTGGAGAGCTCTCGGTGCTGGCAGTGTTTCCGAACAGTCCTGAAGATTTTGCAGTAGAACCATAGCATGAGCAGTGAGGGCAGGTAGAAATTGAAAATAGCCGTCAGCACTTTGAACCAGGTGACCTCGGAGAACTCCGTTTCACACTTACTCTCCTTCACCTTCCTCTGGCCGTTGTTGGCAAAGGCGTGCCAGCCCAGGATGGGGATGACCCAGGTGAAGGAGAGCAGCCAGACCCCCAGGATCATGAGCGAGGCTCTCATCTTGGTGCGGTACTGCAGGTACCGGAGCGGCTGCTGCACCGAGCGGTAGCGATCCATGCACAGGATGAAGAGGTTGAAGATGGACGCGGTGCTGGCCACGTAGTCCATGGAGAGCCAGAAGAGACAGGCTGCCAGCCCCAGGGGCCACGCGGGGCTCAGCAGGTAGACGATGTTGAGGGGCATCACTGCCGCCCCAACGATCAGGTCGGCGATGGAGAGGCTCACGATGTACAGATTGCCCACCGTCTGCAGCTTCTTCTCCGTTCTCACAGCACACAGCACCAGGATGTTCATCACGATGGTGATCAGAGAGATGCTGCCCAGGAACAGGCCGAGGAGAGCCGAGGGAGCGTTGCTGGAGTTCTCGGTTGTGTTTTTGGACATCTTCTCCGTGGGCACACAATAGGAGAATCAGAGCAGATGTCCAGGCCTGGGAAGTTTGGCCTTGGGTTAAGGTCCTGGCGAAAATGTGTTGGGTTGCTTGGGGATTTTTATTTCCAGAACTAGAGAAAAGAAAATAAACATGCTCAATTACTGTAGTAGTAAGATAATAAAGCTAATTTGTGCTTCAGCTTAGCACTGTCCCTTTTAGGGCTTTCCTAAATAACAAGTTTTTACATTTTACATATAATAATTTTAAGCTATGTTTTATGAAACCCCACTGACCAATCCAAACCCGTTTTCACAGGGCTTCATGTACTTCAAACCCCAGAATCCAAAGAAGAAATTTCAGTCCTCAGTGTTTTAATTCATTACTTCTTATGAAACAGCTGATCACGAACCACAACATAAACTCCATATTGGCAAACCAATTTAAAATATGTTAGTAAAAAGCATATGAACATATTTTTAACTAAACAGTTGAAACATGCCATTGCTTATTTACAACCTACATTGAACAGTTTGAGAATACAGCAGTTGGCAGGCAGTAGGCAGTCATTCAAATTATAGGTAATGAGCAATCTCTTCCCACACAATTTAGCTTACACAGATTTCAAACATTTAAAGATGCCAGGCTTATTCTAGATCAAATGCAAAATAATAGGATTTTTCAGGATTAATAAGCATCTTCTGCTTCCCAGCTGCTAACTTTATGTATTGATCCACAGTCCAAAATTGATTAATAATATTTTACACCTGGGAGCATATGATAAATTGACCAAATTCTACCTCCAGGACGTAGAAGAAAAATGTCTGTGAGGGTGACACACATTTTGTGCCATTTCATAGCTTTTCTGAGTTTATGTTCTGGTAAATCTCTTAAATCAATAAGGAAGGAAATTGAGACTGTAAATATATTTGCTCAAAGTGTTTACCCAGCTAACACGGAGATATGCATGGGATTTCTCACCCTCAGAACTCCAAACTCGGTCAAAGCAACACAATGCAATAAATTGTTCTACAATCAGGGCTCCCTATTGAAATTCAGTGATGCAATACTTCATGCAACTTTATCTCTCTTATTCCAGTAATCAAGGCTGCGGCTAAAACGATTTGTGCTTCCTTATGAGAGGTCAAATTCCTTCTTGCTGGGCTTTACTCACAGGTGGTGCTGCTGGGAAAGGAGCTGTGATCCTGCTGGCAGCAGCATCCATGGGCAGAGGAGCAGCCTGGGCTCTGCTGGGATCCTGGATCCCTTCAGCCTCTTCCAGGATAATTCCTCTGCTCAGAGATCACAAAGCCCTCGAGCATCTCCTGGGAATGAGGACAGGAATTACTTCATGGATTAGAAACCGAAGTGTCTGGAAAACAGTTCTATCCCAGCCTGCCATGTCTCTGTCAGTGTGTTCAATTTAGGTGTGCAGGGCATGGTCAAGGCAAGGAGTTGATGCAAAAACCTGGAATGACTGTTCTTCCCCCGCACATATTTCCATTTAAATGTGTGGTAAAACAAAGGGAGAGAAGGCAACTTTCGTTGAAATCTTCCACAGGAAAAGAAACCCAAATAAACCAAAAACAAGCAAACAAACAAACCCCAAAAGAGCAAAGAAAGCTGCCTGGTTAGACAGCCCTCCTGGGCCGTTCATGAACTGCACGTGGAATGTGTGAGCTGCATCATCTCCAGAGGTGCCTTCCAACCCTAACTGTTCCGTGATTCTGGGAATAAAACCCAGCAGGATACAGTCAATGCTACTGGTGACTGCTTCCCAGACTTTCTCTTTAGCTGCTGTGGTGGAGTAGGGCAGGATTTAGGAAGCAGCTTGCAGATCTTGAGTTGGAGTTGAGTTCTGCTCAAAGGAAGGCACCAAGGTCGAGTTTTTCAATGTACTCCTCACTTTATTAAAATGTCTTTTATTAAATTATAAAGCTTTATTCTTTTTCCAGTTTGGAAGAGCTTATGGAAGACATAACAAGCCAGGAATTATGCAATGAGATTTAAAATAATTTGAGAATGTTAAGGACATGAAAAACGCAGGGTAATGTACTTGTTCTTTAAAAGAGACACATGCTAAAAGGTACTCCAGATTCATAATAGTTCTGTCTTATACAGTAATTTTCATCACCAGGTCATTTGGGGGATTCATAGTCTCATGGATCTTATCTCCTCTGCTTTTTAGCAAACTGGCTGTACTGTTGCATTTTAAAGTGAAATTGAGTAAAACTGATCTGGCAAACATCACAGAGCAATCTTAGAGCTGAAAACAGCCAGGACTCCTTTTCTCTCCAATGACCTGACTACTTATAGGGTTTTCTGTCTAGGCTTTTGGTTTGTATTCCTTCAGACACCCTAGAAAGCAGTGTTGATTTAGAAATAAAATATCCTCATATTTTATTATTTTTATTTATTCTTTTTAAGGCATTTGCCTTAGTCTAGAGTGAGTAGCTCCTGAAGCTGGATTAGGATATGAAAACTTCCCAGCAATACTGCATTTTCTCTGTTGAATTCTCTATTGAATGTGGGAATTCTCTACTGAATGTGAGAATGTGGGGAATATTGAATTCTCTATTGAATGTGGGGACTTCACATCTGATCTTTTCCAACCCTGACTTTGGGAGTATTCTCCCACCAGAGGCAGCCCTTTGAGGCTCTGGGTGATTTATGATTCCGAGTGTGTTGAAGAGAAAGGAAACCCCTAAAAACAAAGCTGGAAGAGGATCTCCAAACCCTTCCTTGGGAATGTTGTATCCTCAGCAGTTGTATCCTAACCCTCTAGTTTAATTTGAATCCAAGCCACACCTCTGAGTCCATTCAAAAGATGTCCCAAGGCATTGAATTGGCCCCAAAATGATGAGAGCAGAGCAGAAATGCAATTTATGATCAGACCCTTGCAGCTGTTTCTGCATTCCTGGCGCAAGACACCACGAGCTGCTGCTGCTGCTCCTGCCTTAGGATTTCTCAGATCAGACAAAATTCTCCTTGACAATGAGTTCTCACAGGCATTTAGCAGCATATTTGACAGTCCCACACCCGTGTGTGCAGGGAAAACAGCCTGGTGCTTGCTGGGGTGTTCCAGGGGCCAAGGAAGGCTCCCAGCGCAGGGATGAGGTTTGGCCCAGTCAGTGTCTGTGCTCTTTGGGCTGAGCCTCAATCTCCCTGTCCTACACTGCCAGCAGGAGCAAAAATACACACAAAAATATCCTGCAGAGAAGCCTTTTTACACCCAAAATTGCTTGCAGAGGAGCTGCATTTATTTGCAGAAATTTCAGTGCTCAGTGTCACCTCAGACCACTCTGCCCTCAGTTTTCACCTCTTGCCCTCTAAGCTCCCATTGAACTGCCCCATGTTTGCCAGTTTTGATGGAATTAGCACATTTTGCCACACAAAACCATGATGAAATGCACTGAGCACCTCTTGTGTGCTCTGAGGAAGATTTCAATCCACAAATCTCCTTCTTAAACTTCCTCCCATCACCGTCAGCAGTGGTGGCACCAAAAATCATCATCGTGGCCACACTGGGATTTGAAATTGCAGTTCCTTGCTCTTACTTTTGCCTCAAGCTGCTTTGGGGTATTAGCTTTTCAGGAGCTAATTCCTTATCTGGAGCTCAGCTGCCAGCAGAGGAAAGTAAAAATAATGAATAAATGCGGTTTAATGTTTGCACAGTTTAACTGCACTGAAACAAAGTTCACTAATACAGAACAGATTAAAAAACAAACCCAAAAACCCAAAAAAGTCCGAAACCTTGGATGGCTTTTTGGAAACTCTAACCCCTGAGCTAACCATGGAACGCCTCTTTAATTTTTGCTGTGTGTAAAGAGCTTTATCTCCGAGGAGGGTCAGCAATCAGGAGTTGCTGCTGTATTCCAGTTCCAAGGAGCTGGGATCTGCAGGGAGATGCTGAGTGCTGCCTCCCTGTCCATGCAGGTGCAACATATTAAGCCCTGACTAAGCGGGAGAGTTTCTGGAAGCAGCTGCTGGCACAGCTCTTGCTCATGGGTTTTTAATAAACTGCAGCTCCAAAACCCAAAATTCTTGTTCATGAGACTAAGTTCAAGGCAGAAGACAAGATTTTAATTCAGATGACCTGCACTTACTGTGCTGGACTGAAGAAACCTTTTTATTTCTAGTGATTTTTTTCCCCTAAATTATTCTTTAGGTGTTGAAAGTGCTAACATGGTAGAGGTTTGATTAATTTCTCTTTTAAAAGCTCATTTATTTCTCTGTAAGGGAACAACCCCTATTCAATGCCTGCCAATATGAAAGGAATATTTCTGATAAAAAGCAAATGAAAAAACGTGGTAAACCTGCCTGCTAGTCCCACTCAAACACTCAATGTATCAGCCTAGCAGGGACCAGGGATTGGTTTTTTTATTTTAGAAAAGTGTCTTCCACTGTCAAAGGACAGACTGAATTCCATATGCCCTCAAGCTGTGTCTCCTAGGCAGCCTGAAGGGAAAAGATTCATAACCTGAAGCTTTAGTGTCTGACCAGGCAAATTGCTCAATCCTACTGGATTGCCCTCTTCCCCTCACATTCCTATTTTAAGAGCTATAAATGAATCTTTTACTGTGTGAGCAAACAACCTGGCCTGACTGATAAATATTATAAAATTTCATTTCTTGGCTTGTTATGACTTCTCCTTGGTGTGGATGAACTCCTCAATGACAGCTCTGGACTGCATTTTGCACTGGTTTTGCATTAATTTCATTGCATTCATTTGGGGAAAGGGAATTTTTGGTGGCTTTGGAAGGAAATGCTGTTTTGGGGGAAAATGAAGTCAGAACTAATCTAGCAGATGTGCTGAAATCTGACTGTATGATAAACTGAACTGTCTTCTGTAGTGATATTTTCAGTGATTCTGCTGTGCTACCACTATTTTTTTAATTGGTATATGTGGATATTAGGGGACGGGCTGTCAGAATTGCAGATAAATACTTCTGCTTTTAGTTAAATGAGGAAATAGTACATGCAGTTTTCATGAGTGAAACGTAATTCAAGGAGCAAGAAAATGATTGGCCAGCCTGAAAAATTTTGAAAATAGAAGGAACTTCGACTGCAGGGTTCTAGATGATTCTTGACTTGGTTACCGTCAATATTTTCAGGTTTTAGCTTTTAGAGAATCACAGCAGTTGCTTCTAGAGCCACCTTATTGTGACACTGACACATTCCTTAGGGGTCATTGAAAAGGACTCTAACAGCAATAATGTAAAACTTTGCTATTGAAACCAACCAAAAACCAAACCAAAAGCCAACTGTGCAGGCAGTTCTGTTTGTGATGACATAGTAGGTGGGTTTTAATGTGATTTTTCAGGCTGAAAATTGATTCTTTGAGAGCATTAATTTTCCATGCATAACAAAGGACAGAGCATCTGTGCCCTGGATGTCTCTGCCCTGGAGTTTGCGTGCTCCAAATGCCATTCTGCAATTCTGTTTGAATTGTCATGCTGGTGGATATTCAACTGCTCTGTAACTCCCAGAGAATCAATCAGTTGTGGGAAGCATGGGAGGCAAAGGAAGGGTGTGAGCAAGTGGATTTTCTGTGCATTTCCATACATCCAGACAGCTTGGGAGTAGCTGGAGTTAACAATTTTGCTGAGGATTCTCCAGATGGAGTTCATTTGAAATTTTTATGTATAAAAGATAACAAGTTTAACTGCTTTCCAGCAATGAATCCAGTAATGAATTTATCTCTGCTTTGTGTCTCTCTTCTCAGTCCTCTGCTTCACCTCCTCTGAGCTTTGCCATGATATTTCCCTGATATTCCCTTTCCTGTGGGTGAGGATGACTTCAGAGCTGCATGATTAATAGGAGACTACAGGAATATTCTCAGGAAAAGCCCTTAAACATCCCCTGACATCCGACTACCGACAGGATCCTGGCCAGGGAAACACCACTTATTATTTAGGGAGAAGAAAAAAAATAGTCTGGAAGCAGAGAGATCCGGAGAGCCTTAATTTACAGGAATGCAGTAACTTCTCAGCAGAGCTGAGAATGCAGCAGCTTCCATGCTGCTTGTTCAGGAATGTTGGGAACAACTTGGGAAAGGGGAAAAAACAGCGAGACTGCAGGTGCTTAACTGAAAAGGAGGGAGAAGCCCACAAATGGCAGAGTGAATTCCAGGAGCAGCACATACAAATGAAAGCAATCAAGTCACATTGAATATCGTCATCAACTTGAATTTCTTCTAGTTCGTGGATCATTGTAGATCCATGTCCTCTGAATCAGCGAGTAAACTGCAGCACCATCCAACAAACAGCCTAAAATCTCTTTTAAGCAGGTAGCAGTCAGTACCTGTGTGCAGCCAGATCATTACTGCAATCTGTTCATCCTAAGAAAGCAGCTAAACCTTTTCTCTTTTGTATGTAAAAATTCTAAATGAACTCCTTCTGGAGAATCCTCAACAAAGTTGTTTAGTTCCAGCCACTCACAAGCGGATGTATTTATAAATTATCAGGAGACAGAGATCTACATTTTGACTCTGGCTGGCAATTTTTAACAACTCTAACACTTGACCTGTATTCCAGGAATGTTAAAAAGAGCTAAGAGAAGATGGACAAATTACAAAAATGTTTTAGCCTTCAAAATGTAAGCTCAGACTTCCATGAAACTCCTCTTTCAGTGACTCAATTTTCTAGTTTAAGTTGTGCTAAATGTCAGTTTTTCCATGACAAAATTCAGTCTTGTTCTAGCGATAGTATATCCCAAATATGGATTACTTTTGCCCAGAGATTGAGGGAAAACCTCATCTTGACTAGAATCCTAAAGCTTCCAGATATGGTATTAATTTTTCTTGCTAGTCTGAACATTATCTGTATCAACTAATTGGTCATCAATTTGATCTCATAGCAAAACAGTATTTAATTTTTTTTTTTTTTTTTTTAAGTAGTGCTGTGCTGGAGAAGTCTTTGAAATCCATTATCCCAACTCACTAAAACAGGAATTCATACTGTCCCAACTTTCATACAGGAAGAGCAAAAAATCTTGGAAGTTTTTTGGATTCCACCTTGTGCTAGTACCGACTCCAAGCCCTGACAACTGTAAAATAGGTGGGTTTAATCCTTCTGCAGCAGAAATATGATTAACTTTTACAAATGTCACTCAGCCTGTCATTCAAACATCAAGATTTGATTATTTCCAGATTGCTTGCTAAGTCACTACTCACAAAAGCAAAAAACAATGTATGCAAATAAGAGTTGTTAGTTCTTTAAGTTGATCACTATGAAAATTCTTTGGGGATTTACCAAAATTTGAATTTACTTCAAGTGAACTTTTGGCATTTTGAAGCTTTATGAACATCTTCATCACAAAAATGCTTAGATTTTAAAATCCTGGTGGCTGTGAGGACTTGCTGCCTCCTTGTACTGCTAATAAAAGTAAACCCTCTTACTGAAAATTTGCTTTGGCTCACTTATTTTTTTATTTTCATCTTTAATTTGGAACACATATTATCAGTCTCTTCAAACATCTGGTGAATTTACTGTAGTAAAATGATGAGTCCCTTCATATTTTAGCAATAACTCATTGAATATACAAAGTTTTTCTATTCTAGAAATACACATCTGACTTAAACAAGCTCCTGTCTTTCTCCAGGCAGCTTTGGGGTTTCTTGTTGAATGAAGCAGAAGGCAAAGGGGCACTGCTGGAGCACAAGGTGTCTTGCAGCTGAGAACAGTTTGAAAGCAGCTTATCCAAGAGCCCTGATTCCTCTCCACCATTCCTGTCTGCGAGGAAAGCCTGGGAAGGCTGCCCCAAGAATGGTACAAGGTTCAGAGCAGGTTATGTCCCAATACAGGGTCAGTCCCCTCAGCATGTTCTGGCCTTGTTTCTGAGCAATGCCACAAGATCTGCACGAAAAGAATGCATCTGTGATTTTTTTCTCAGAAGAGCACAGCTGTCTCCAGAAGGGGATGAGGGTTAAGTTCGGACATTATCTTCCTCTTTCTTCAGCCAAGCCACTCTTCTCCCTTCAGACAAGGCACCAANAGACAAGCCACCACCCCCCCCCTGCCTGCTTTCCCCAGCCGTACTCTTCCCTGGAAACTCACCATGAGTCACAAGAAAGATGCTGAAAACAATCAATATTTTGCAGGCAGACAGGAACTCATTGAACCATCTTAATTCAAGTGTGGCCATTAAGCACAATGCAGACTCTGGACTTTCTCCATCTGTTTCCCTTCCTTCCCATTTCCATGGGAACATCCCCTTGCTGTGATAACCCTCAGCGCTCCTCTCTGCTCCTGGGGCAGGGAAATCCTGAGCCTGGAGCTCCCTTTGGTGCTGCTGGATCAGCAGCTTGGACAAGTGTCCTCGGGAGGAAAGCTGCCTGAGCTTCCCACAGTGTTTGGGTGCATTTTTGGGGTTTTGTGTTCGGATTTGTTTGCCCCTACGGGATAGCTCAGCTCACCTCTGTGCTGGGATGCGGCGGTAAGGAGCGGGGAACTCCTGCCGGGTGCTCCCAATGAATGCCGAGGGAGAGTTCTCCAAAGCGGAGAGCGCTGGGGAGCTCTGCTCCTGCTTTCC
>VZRM01006423.1:38456-56398 GCA_013397955.1 Grantiella picta | reverse complement strand
AGTACCAACTCCAAGCCCTGACAACTGTAAAATAGGTGGGTTTAATCCTTCTGCAGCAGAAATATGATTAACTTTTACAAATGTCACTCAGCCTGTCATTCAAACATCAAGATTTGATTATTTCCAGATTGCTTGCTAAGTCACTACTCACAAAAGCAAAAAACAATGTATGCAAATAAGAGTTGTTAGTTCTTTAAGTTGATCACTATGAAAATTCTTTGGGGATTTACCAAAATTTGAATTTACTTCAAGTGAACTTTTGGCATTTTGAAGCTTTATGAACATCTTCATCACAAAAATGCTTAGATTTTAAAATCCTGGTGGCTGTGAGGACTTGCTGCCTCCTTGTACTGCTAATAAAAGTAAACCCTCTTACTGAAAATTTGCTTTGGCTCACTTATTTTTTTATTTTCATCTTTAATTTGGAACACATATTATCAGTCTCTTCAAACATCTGGTGAATTTACTGTAGTAAAATGATGAGTCCCTTCATATCTTAGCAATAACTCATTGAATATACAAAGTTTTTCTATTCTAGAAATACACATCTGACTTAAACAAGCTCCTGTCTTTCTCCAGGCAGCTTTGGGGTTTCTTGTTGAATGAAGCAGAAGGCAAAGGGGCACTGCTGGAGCACAAGGTGTCTTGCAGCTGAGAACAGTTTGAAAGCAGCTTATCCAAGAGCCCTGATTCCTCTCCACCATTCCTGTCTGCGAGGAAAGCCTGGGAAGGCTGCCCCAAGAATGGTACAAGGTTCAGAGCAGGTTATGTCCCAATACAGGGTCAGTCCCCTCAGCATGTTCTGGCCTTGTTTCTGAGCAATGCCACAAGATCTGCACGAAAAGAATGCATCTGTGATTTTTTCTCAGAAGAGCACAGCTGTCTCCAGAAGGGGATGAGGGTTAAGTTCGGACATTATCTTCCTCTTTCTTCAGCCAAGCCACTCTTCTCCCTTCAGACAAGGCACCAACCCCTCCCTGCCTGCTTTTCCCAGCCGTACTCTTCCCTGGAAACTCACCATGAGTCACAAGAAAGATGCTGAAAACAATCAATATTTTGCAGGCAGACAGGAACTCATTGAACCATCTTAATTCAAGTGTGGCCATTAAGCACAATGCAGACTCTGGACTTTCTCCATCTGTTTCCCTTCCTTCCCATTTCCATGGGAACATCCCCTTGCTGTGATAACCCTCAGCGCTCCTCTCTGCTCCTGGGGCAGGGAAATCCTGAGCCTGGAGCTCCCTTTGGTGCTGCTGGATCAGCAGCTTGGACAAGTGTCCTCGGGAGGAAAGCTGCCTGAGCTTCCCACAGTGTTTGGGTGCATTTTTGGGGTTTTGTGTTCGGATTTGTTTGCCCCTACGGGATAGCTCAGCTCACCTCTGTGCTGGGATGCGGCGGTAAGGAGCGGGGAACTCCTGCCGGGTGCTCCCAATGAATGCCGAGGGAGAGTTCTCCAAAGCGGAGAGCGCTGGGGAGCTCTGCTCCTGCTTTCCTCCCTCTCGCTGCGCTCCGCTATCACCGCAGCCTCGGCAGGGACGAGCGAGCTCCGAGGAGCTGCCAGCGCTCCCCCAGCCCCGAATCCCTCCAATCCCTCCCGCTGCCCCTCGCCAGCTCCCTCCTCCCTTCCCGCGCCGCTCTTCACTCACCGAGGCGAGCAGGAGAGCGCGGAGAGACTCCGGCAGCTCGGGCGGAGCCGCTCCTCCCGGGGCGCGATGGGGGCGATGGATGGGATGGGGTGGGATAATGGGATAATGGGATGGGATGGGATGGGATGGGATGGGATGGGATGGGATGGGATGGGATGGGATGGGATGGATGCGATGCGATGCGATAGGAGGCGATAGATGCGATGGGAGGCTGTGGATGTTATGGAATGGGGTGGGATGCGATGGGAGGTGATGGATACGATGGGTGGCCAGCCCCGTCCCGCCCCGTGGCTCCGGGACAGACCCCTCTCCCTGCCGGAGAAGAGCCCGGCTGTGCCGCTCCGCTCCCCGCGGCTCTGCTCTCCCTCCTCCCGGGCGGAGAGCGCCGGGTGTGGCTGGAAACTTAGGGCGATGGGAGCTGGAGCCGCCCCAGGGCCGAGGTGACGTGCTGGTTAGCTGAGGTGACCCTGCGGGCTGCGGAGCATCACACACCACATCCTGCTCTATCAGCCCGACCTCATCGCTCCCAGCGCTGGCACTCTGCTCAGATAACCAGCTCTGAAGCAGCAGCTCGTGGAGTTTCTTTCAGTGGAGCTGCCTTACACAACTAGTCTAAGACCTGGAAAATCCCGAATGTGTAACACATTATTGCATAGCTTAGCTAAACTGGTGTTTCTGTGATTCACGTAGCTCCAGTACTTGTGCTCTGTGTTAAGCATACACACAGCATTCAGGTTTTTGGGGTTTTTTTTTGCAACTAACTTACCAGTATTCATTCCTTTCTTTAAGATCATGTTTATTTCCCCCTCACTTTTAACAATGCTTAGAAACGCGTTGCACAAAGCTCTCCGTGGATTTAAAGGGGTCATTTTATTAAGTAAGTCACAAAGAATTTGTGCAATGCTGTTTTTGCAAACAGTATTGTTGGGCACTTAGTAACGTCATGGTCTGTGAAACTGGTGAAGAGGAATCGTTAACTTTGCACAATTCCTCTCCACCGTGAGCAAACAGGAAAATACAGGAACTAGCCATGTTCCTGCCCTCAGTCTGAGAGGATGAGATCCATTGCCAAAAAGTGGAACTCTGTCTGTGTTATAGCAATTAACTAATTTTTGGTGTTGCTAAGGCAATCTTTCTGCTCTTGAATTGCTACCTGTCCCGTTGCAATTATGATAAAACAATTTTTTTACCAGATATTTGCTTGGGTCTTGTCTCTGGGTGTCAGAGCAGGGCTCAGGCTCTTCCTGGTGCTGCCCAGCAGTGGCGCCAGAGGAACGGCAGGAATTGATGCACAGGAGGCACAAGTTCTGCCCTGGGCAGAGCCTGAGCTGGAACAGAGCCCAGAGAGGGGTGGAGTGTCCTCCCTGGGATATTCCAGAGCCCTCTGGACACACTGCTGTGCCCTGAGCTCTGGATGGCCCTGCCGGGGCAGGGAGGTGGCACCAGATGAGCAGGGAGGTGGCACCAGTGACCTTCTGTGGTCACTTCCAGCCTGACCATTCTGTGATTCTGTGCTGGGAGGCTTTGCCCTTGAAAATTCTGCAGGAGGTGAAAGTCTTTCCTTTCTCATGCCTGTTCCACAGCAATTTGGAGAACAACTCCCGTGCTCCCAGTCCCTCCTGCCCACTGCCCACTCCGTGATCTGTACCTTCACTTCTGCAGCAGTTTCCTGCTGTTTCCTGCTCCTTTGCTGCTGTTCGATCTTTGTGTTGTGTGCAAACAGGTTTCAGGTTGGCTTCTTTGCAAAAGCCCTGTAAAAAAGGGATGTTTATAACTTTTCACAGAGCATCAATTTGCAACTGCTCTGTGTGTTTATCCTCCTTTGGACCTCTTCCACCCAGACAATGTTTTCTGTGAGTTTAAGCTGGAAGCCTCAAACCCATGCTAAGTGTTGCTGAGATGTTCCTGTCTCCCAAAACCCATGTTTTCTCCAAACAGGATTTAACCTCCTTTAGGATGTCAGGGGCTTTGTGCTGCTGAAGGTAGAACTGGCATTTCCAGAATGTAAATCCCAGTAAATCCCAGGATGGGTCAGGCTGGAAGTGACCACAGAGGGTCACTGGTGCCACCTGCCTGCTCCAGCAGGGCCATCCAGAGCTCAGGGCACAGCAGTGTCCAGGCAGCTCTGCAATATCCCGGGGAGGACACCCCACCCTCTCTGGCCTCTGTTCAGAGCTCTCTATTTTGAAATTAAAATTTATATTGCCAGGCAAAGTTGCAAAATTTGCCATAACATGTGTCTACAAACAAGTACCCAGAGCCTATAAATAAGATTTTCACAGAATACTCCACAAATCCAGCAGACTTTTCAAGCCTCCCATTAAAAACTTCCAATGCAGATTACTTTTGCTGGAGGATTCCGAAGAGCTTCTCTTTCAAACAATCTCTGATGGAATTTCAAACCAGTGGGTCATGGTTTGTGACATGAAACACTCGCGAGTTACACCACCATTACTTTTTACTCAGGAAAACTGAGCAACAGGCTAATAATAGTAAAAGCCTAAGTGTTTGTGAGTGTTTCTTTCTCTTGGTTTAAATGTTCATTAAGTGTCTTCATGCCCACTATTCTTGGTTTTAATTCTGCATATTAGACTTCGGAGTACTGCAAGCAATTATTGAAGCAAATTTTTAATTTAATTTGCAGATTCATCTTTGTAACAAGTAATAAACTAATCCACCCATGAAGATAAGTGAATCTTTGTGAGTTCTTTTTGGTGGCCATTATGTCAAAAGTAGTGGTATGTGATGGAGAGCTTAAATTTGTGCTGGGCTTGTTTTTCTGTATTTTCTTACCAGTTTTCTTCCATTGATTCTTTTGGATGCAAGCAATCTTCTGTTGCAGCACATATTTGAAATAACTGCAAGTTTTATGAATTTAATGATATGCCATGACTTGCTGCTTCCAATGCACACAAACTATTAAGTTTTTGTGCATAACTTGCAATTTTGGAAGACCACATAATGTCATTAAAGTCACTTAACAATTTTTTTTTTCTGATTGAAAAGCTGCTTATTGAATTGGCTTTATCCCTCTCTATCTCTTTTGGTTGTTTCTCTTCATAAATATTATAATATTTATTATATATATACATATGTAGATAGATATGGATATTATAGTATCTTTGCTGATCAGGCTCGAATGATTTTTTCTGATTGTTTGGGTTTTTCGGACAGTGCTGTGTTTTGAGAAACAGAGCCCTGGGATGGCCATATAAAATTCCCATTAGAGTTTCAACATCCCAGATACCGCTGGGAAATCTTTCCAGTGTGGGTGAATGTCCTACCTGTCCATTTGGGTGGAGTTTTCCAGCTGTAGATCAAACACATTCACGTGGGAAAGTTAACAACAACTTGTCGAGAATTTAACACAAATTACACTCCGAGGAGTCTGTGCTGTGGAAAAATTTCCCTAGAAATCTCAAAATAGTCATCTCCAGAACACACTTGAGAGTTTGTCTTCTGTGGCTGAAATGGCCTGATTTTGCCCCACAGATGGTGACAAGCCCTTCTCCTGATAAACAGGGAGATTTACTCTGTTTCACAAATACGTTCAGCGTTGCTTTGTGCTTGCAGAGGGTGATTTATTCTGGACCAAGATAAAACACTGCTGTCAGGGAGACTGCGCAGTAAAGATAAATCAGCCGAGATAGCAAGCAGCTTCGCAGCCCTTCAAAGGGCTCTGTTGGCTCATGAGGGCTGAATATATATTAACCATAAGCAGGGGAAAAATAGAAAAAAAAGAGAGTTGCTGCTTTAAAGCTCCTTGGGTTTGGAATAGGGGAGGAAGCAGAGTGCTGAGGGACAAAGTTCAGGCACTGAATACATGAGATGATGGAGGTGCCTGGGGATTTTTTTCCTTTTTAAACACCCTTTTATATATTTCATATACCCTTTAATGTATTTCCTGTACCCTTTATACTCTCTTTGCACCCCTAACCTACATGCTTGTAATTTTTGTAGTCTGATGTTCTAGCTTAGTTTTGGGGTTCTGCTAGGCAGAAAAACCAAACATTCACAGTAAAAAGCCAGAGAACTGGCTTTTTTTTTTACACTATCTCAAAACTCAAGGTTTCAATCGAGGTTGAAACTTTCTCTCTAAAATATATTTTGTAAACTGGGCTCTAACCTCATTTGGGGGAGAGAATTCTTTAAAATGGAGAGGCACTACTTCATTTATTAGGTTTCTTATTAGAAAGCAGATATGCTAATTTGCAAGGTCTATAAAAATTTATATGCATTATACAAAAGGTACACCTCAGCATGTCCCACCTTGAAAAACTGTGCACCTAAAATCCTATTAAAATACTATTATAATCCCATAAAATACCCTTTTGTCCCTTTAACCATGTCTGCCTCATAATTGTAAGACCAGCCAAAAGGCAGCTGTGGGGTGAGACATGAAAATGGTTGTGATCTTCCTTAATCAGCCCTTTTGGGGTCTTCTTTTGGGAATGGAGGTGGAGGCAGGAATGAGGTAGGAATAGTCTGAATATTTTTAAATACCATACAATAAATATATTTTGTCAGTGTTCATACTTAACAAAACTTGCACATTTTAACCAGGTGAATAAGGCTAAATTTCTTTAGAAATGCCATGTATAAAGGTTATTTTAATTGTTAAGATTGAATATGAAAAGATGAATTTTTGGTGTGGGAAATCATCTTTTTCATGGTGAACTCACTCTTTCCACCTGGGGTTTGAATCTCTCTGCACGGTGTGGGGCAGCTGTGGGTCAGGGGATCCTGACAGCTTACAAACCATGATGGTTCCTTGACTTGGGGTTGAGTCACAGAACAAGCCACTTCGGGAAGGTTGGACAAAATTCCATTTTCATTCATTCCTTTGGTGTCTTTCAGTTCACTCTGAGCTTTCCCATGTGGAATGCTGAGGGATATAAAGGGTAGAGACTGAATTTCTGGTGCAAAAAGCAAATAATCCTCCTTCAAGACCCTCCAGCTTTTCTGCTGTGAACAGAACACGAATCAGAACTAAAAACTCACATCCCTGATTAATGACAAATAAACGAACCAGACTAAATTTTCTAATGCAATTAAAGCCAATATTTCCTAATGAAAATATTTTCATTTTTCTGTGCATGAATGTTGACATTCAGAGTTTTCTCCAATGGAGATAAGCTTAGTTTTTTCCAGACTGAGCCAAGAGACAAGAAAAATCAGTTTCCAAAATGTGGAAGCATTGTGGAAGCTCCTGAAAAGAAAAGACTAAAATAACGTTGTTTTATTTTTAAATCTGCGACTTTTTTCTGTAGAATTCATTCCTTTTTATAGCTTTTGTAACAAATGGGACCAGCTTCGAGG
Organism: Grantiella picta; assembly: GCA_013397955.1. NCBI lineage: Eukaryota > Metazoa > Chordata > Aves > Passeriformes > Meliphagidae > Grantiella > Grantiella picta. The sequence continues at coordinate 49,433 of VZRM01006423.1, read as the reverse complement.
GGAATTTTTGGGGGGTTTCTTTGGTTGGTTTGTGCTTTCTAGAGTTCAGCCATCATCTAAATAGATTATTCTTATTAATATTTCTGCTGAGGGTAATCCTAGCATCTCTTCTTTTCAGCTTTGAAGATTTGGCTCTGCTGGAGATTCCAGAAATGCTGAGCTGGACTTTGCTTGCTGTTTCCCACTGCATTTCTTTGTTTCTGACAAAGCAGTGAATGTTGGCTTTACACTGCTGTAATTGGCAGCAGAAATGTTATTTATATTCTCTCCTCCACACTGGGACTGTTCAGGTGGGTAATTCCCTGTGAATTTTAAACGATCGTGGCTGATTCTCCGTGGGTGAAAATAAACTGCCCAGGAAGAGGGTTCTGTTCTTTTCGAATCCCATCAGATCTGTTTTTAGCTGGAGCCGCAAGGTGAGGCTCATTCCACGACAGGCACTGAGACAGAAGTGCTTTTTTAAAACACACAAGTGCTTTTTTAGTGAACCACAGAGCTCTTTTTAGCCACCAAGCGACCCACAAAACCACATGAAAGTGCTCACTGGCCACCATCTGGTGCTTACACTTTTTAAAAATTAATTCCGATCTGTTTCTTATTGGTACTAGAAAATACTTGTTGCCCTGTAAATCTCAGGGAATGCGTAATTAGGAGAAAATTCACTTTCCCTGGTCATAAATCTCAAGTTTTAGATACTTAGGGAAGTTACTGATGCTTGGTAAGTGTGTTTTGCAAAGGAAGAAGAAAGGTTTTTATTTTCAAGATAAGGGAAGGTGGTGGAAATGAGAGAATTCAGTTGGTTTGCACTGGCAGGAGGCCAGGGGCAAGGGGAAAGGAAATTATTGCAGTTCCTGAGGACACTTGGAGGAGCTGAAACCTGAATTTGATCTTGACTGAATTCAGCAAAGAGAAACTGAGCTGTTTTCACAAACATATTTCAGGTTTTAGGGATGAAAAGTTGTTTCTTCCCCCTCCCTGCTTTCCTTCACCAAGAAGTTTTTGAAAAAGCTTTCATCCTGAAAATTGCGAGATAATTTTTACCTCAGGAAGTTCATCCTGGATATATATGTTTATGTAAGTGTGCAGTATAGAGGAGATGTATATACAAACATACATATATCCAGAAATGATACATGATGTATGATATATCCAGGAATAACCACATGGGGACTGCTGCGGACCCGACGGGAGCGCTCAGCTCTTTCTGACACGTTTCAGGCTGCTCTGAGACGGTTTCAGCAGGAAGGAACAGTGGCTGATTGCATTTCCTGTGCCATATATCCCACAAATCCCGAGTTCAGGGAGCTCTGGAGCTCAGTGTTCCAAGGGAAATCCACCAGGGAAAGTTTCACTTGCTGAGGTGCCACTCTCCTCTGTGTTTATGGAAATAGCTCCTTGCAGGAGGAGCAGTGCAGGGAAGAGTTCACAGCTTTGGCTTGTTTGATTGGTTTTGTCACTTAATTAAGGTGATTCTTACCTGGGCTGCTCCTGAGCTGTGCTCTGGATTTCTTATCTGAGCACCTGGAGAAGTTGTGCTGAGGTCAGTGAAATCTTCTTCTGGTGTCTGATGGGAAATAATGAGTGATGCTCATTTTGTTGATGCTGACAAACACCCTGTGAAGTGGAAATATGTAATTTTCATTGGATAAATACTGCCCAGTGAATGTATTTATTTAGAAATGTTTTATTGTGTCTATTCCTATGTGTGGCTTTATATATGTTAGAAGAACATGAGCATGGCTTTTTCCCCACTACAGAAATGAATGTACTCATTCTTCCATTACTTTTTTCCCTCAGGGCACCCTATTTTTCATATTTAAGTTTCTTTTAAGCTCAGCACGCAGGATAAGAAGCAAATATTGCATCTATGAACTTACAGTAGCTAGTCAGTGATCACAGACAATGCATAGAGTATTTAGTAATTTTCCCATACTGGCTCCACTGATTTTTCACACTCTTGAATGTGGTACATCTCAGGTATCTTAATGAGCTTCAAAATCACTAATTGCTTTCCAGAGCTACATTTGTTCTTTGAGTGGTGAATCAATTTCAAAGTAGCAAATGTACTGAAAATGCTGCACTTACAAGAATTGAAACCTTAGTTGTTTTTAATTTCTCTGGCAAGTGCAGAGAATATTATTCTGAAATTACAATTAAGAGTCTGAATGCAGTTTTCTTTGCTTGCTGGATGTGTGTTGTTGTGTCAGGTTTTTAGTGCTGGGATTTTTTTTTCTCATTGGTAATTTGTTTTCCGTAAATCAAACCTCAGAAATATGTGACCCAGGTGACTCAGCTAAAATCAAGCTGCCTTCCTTGTAAATGATTTTTTAAGTTATATCTGACAGAGGAAAGAGCAGGAGATCTTTTGTCCTTGTAACAAATAAAAAATTGGATTTGTTTGCAAATTGATGGGTACATTAATATTTGTAACATGTGACTTGATTCAACCTGATTATCTTCCAAAAGTACTCAAATTCAAATTTGCCTGGACTGATCAGAACAACTGAATATGTTTTTTTTCTTGGTTTTGTCCAAAGAGCCTGCAGATATTTTTAGTGAGAAAATTAAATTCTTAGTCCTCACTAAGAATTAAGGTTAAATCCAAGATGCCTTCCCAACCAAGCCAACAATTTTTATGAGGAAGATTATTTTATACAATCTCTGAGGATGATCACTTGCAGAAAAAGGTGCTGCAGCAGGAGCAGGATGGATTAAAGGAAGCACTGTGGATTCTGTCACATCACTGGAGTTTCAGAACTGTCAGAAGTGCAGGGTCTAAACCTCAAACCACTTCAATTGGGATTTCTTTCCCCCCTTAAAATTCTTTTTTTTCTCTAATTCTTAACGTGGATATGAAGAAGCAAAGGGAGCAAACCTGGCAGTCAGAACAAAATATTTGTCTCTTGATTTTCCATTATGCAGTTTGTGACAGAGGAATAAATGTGTTTTTCCATTTAAAAAGCAGCTCCAGGTGCATTTAGGGACATGATTTACTGGTGGACTTGGCACTTCTGGGTGGCACTTGGTGATCTGAGAGGTCTTTTCCAACCTAAATCATTCCATAATCACACATTTGCATCTTACAAATGCTCTAGGGAGAGAGGAAAACCCACCCAGGGGTGCTCCTGATGGGATTTGAAATGGTTCATTAATGCTTCTCGAGGGTGGTGATGGCAAAAAAGCATCTCAGGAACCTCAGTGAGGTTGGCATGAACTGCACCAGCACTTCAGGGGATGTGGAGCTGGAAAATACTTCTGTTTGCAGTTTCCGTTTCCTTTCCAGAAAATGTATTATGGAATACTGAAGGAAAAGCCCATAAAAATTCCAAACCCCTTTTTAATGGGATGAAACTTCAAAGGAAAGACTGATCTCAACTGTCCTCAACATGAAGGTTATTTTGGAAATCTTGAAGGCAGAGATTGTTTTCCCCTTTGTTTTTGCAGCAGCCTTCGAAAGGAATATGAGTCACTTTAAGGCTTGGGGTTTTGGCAGCATTTTGCGTATTTCTTTTGCAAGGATTGTCTCTGGTAATAGTCTCTTCACATCAGGGAGATTCTCCTCGTGGCTGCTCCTCAAAAGCTTTTCAGGGATGAAAGGTGATGAATGCTGAAATACTCCAAAGTGGTTCCTATCCAAGTTATCTGAGTTTGGCCGTGGTGAATATGACCAAAGTTGACACTAAAAATCTGGTGATGGTTTGCGTTTAACATCCTTGCTGGTTCTTACAGAGTTTCTTGAAAGGTTTGCTGCTGGGCAGAAAATTTCTCACAGGTCTTTGTGCTACAGACACAGAAATTCACTTTTCTAGGTGATTTAGGGCTCTTTCTGCTAAAGAATTAACTTCAGGATAATGTAAAATAACATAATATATGGTAGCATCCATGTGTCTTGACTCCATCTGGGAGTTGTTCTCCTCATTAATCAGCCTGATTTTCTTTTTCTGTGCTATGAAGAAGAGCAATCAGGCCACCCAGGAGAATCTGTGGTGAACAACATGAATTGTACTTGGGAGGAGAAAAAACATCACTGACAAATACCTTACACTCTTGAAAAATGTAAAAACCAGCACCACGGGGTGTGGGGACCAAAATCCAATATTCTTCAGCTCTTCTGCCTCCCTGTGAAGCCTCATCACAGCGTTTTGTGCCAGCAGTGCTGGTTTTGTGTAAATGTTTCGTGCTGTAAAGGGTGTTTGAATGGAAGGGCTGATATGATTTTGGTGTTCCTCACAAGAGCAGAACAAAGGGATTTTGTTTATGCACAAGCAAACTCTCCTAGCTGCTCTGAGCTTCCTGGGGACTTTACTCCAGAGCACGGCAGGAACCTTTGTGCAGCTCCTGGTGGGAACCAGGTGAGCCAAGAGCTGCAGTGACGTTGGGAATCTATTTGAGATGGGTTTGTGCTCCGACAGGCTAAGGAGTGCTCAGTGATGAAGGATGAAACATCCCCAAAGCTGCCTTTCTCCACACAGAATTATTGAGGTGGGGAAAGCCCTCCGAGGCCATGGGGTCCCAGCTGTGCCCAATGCTCACCTTGTCCCCAGCCCAGAGCACTCAGTGCCACCTCCAGCATTCCTTGGACACCTGCAGGGATGGGGACTGCAAACCTCCCTGGGCAGCTCCTGCCAAGGCCTGAGCACCCTTTCCATGCAGAAATTCCTGCTGCTGTCCTGAGCCTCCCCTGCCCAGCCTGAGGCTGTTCCCTCTCCTGCTGTCCCTGTTCCCTGAGAGTTGTGCAGAGCCACAGGGTGCCCCTGATCCCCTTTGCTGAGCTCCTTTCCAGCTCCCTCAGCTGCTCCTGGGACTTGTGTCACCATTCCACTTCACAGCTATCTCTCTCAATTCAGACTATTTATAAACTAAAACTCTTTCTAAGTGTTGTCCTTGCTTTCCCCCTGCAAATGAACAGGGACAAATCACCTCACTTTCCCAGCCACAGATCTTTAGGCTCCCCATCAAGCTCAGCTCTTTCCTCCCTTGCAGCTCCACAGTCCCATTCTGCTCCTGGGGCTGGGAATCCAAACGGGAACAGAAAACCAAGGAAAATCGTTGGGATCCTCTGGTCAGAGGTGCTCTCCTCATTCCAGTGCCTCACAATTGGCAGCTCACAGGAAACATGGAAATGTACTTCTCTGCATCAATTTAGGTAACTAATTTTAGAATCTTTTAATTTGTCCAGGAGTGCACTGGAAGTGTCTTTGAACAAGTCACTCATTCCATCAGGCCTTATTAAATACCATTACAGTGCAGCACTCTCTGCCCCACAGCATGCTGCTCTCCTTTCCTCTTTAAAAATATCATATCCTGGGTAATGCAGACATCACCAGAAACTACTGACAATTTTTAATTATAACTAAGGAATACCACATGTGAATATCTTAGAATAGAATTAAATAAGGTGTATCATTTCCTTTTAGATAGTTCCTTGGAACTGAGGAAGCATCTTCACGACAGAGGAGGATTTTTCACTTTTTCCATGAGAAGGAATTGTTTGGTGATGTTCTGTCTGGATTGAGATTATGTGGAATTTACAGAAGCAAATGACTTGTTTGAAATATTTATGCAATAAATATATAAAATATATCTGTGCAAATGGATTGATTTGGATGAACATCATGGAACAAATCAGGAAGAGCTTAAATAATGTCGTAATCCTGGTCAGGACTGTGTGGAAGCAGTTTTGTTTTTTTTAAATGAACCTAATTTCTTTCCTTCTCCATTTGCCTTGTCATAATAAAATGAAGACATTACAGGAAGGAAGAATTCTGGGAAAACAGAGGGAATGGAATGAAAAGAAACTAGAGGAAGCATCAAGAAATAGAAATAGAATAATATATTATTCATATTGTAATTATTCTCTGTAACCAGCAGCTTCAATGAGGAGATAAATTCAAAAGGAAGAGTGGCTGAAGACTTTATTTCAAGTTAGGAAGAAACAGCCTAGGTCTGTTTGGTTTTTAAAGCAAACAAACCAAAGTTTTGTATTAAAGGGAAATAATGGGCTGTCAGCAATATCAACAAAGCCAGAATTGTGGTTTACACCGCTGGTTTGAGTCAAACAAAGAACACCTCTAAAACCTGCAGAACTGGAATACATTGAATTCTGTAACCTCCGAGTGCACTTGTTCTTGGGAAAGAGCTGCAATTGGAAACCTGTGGGGAATGTCTTTACCTCATTTGTCATGAGGTTTATTTGGGCAGATGGGCAGTGAGTGAAGAACCAACCCATGGGCTGCTTTGAGTTCTTTTTCCTACAACATCTGTTCCTGCAACAAGCTGGTAATGAAAAACTGAGCATAGGAAGTGTCTGGGTTGAAGTATGCAGAGGCAGCATGGATTTCATCCTGGAAATGACAGATGTTCCCAGGTTTTAGCCCATTTTCTGCATTTGAGCACTGGAGAAAAGCTTTTGAAGAAATAACTTGAAAGGCTTCCCTGCTAATGTTCACAAAAAGGGAAAACTGACAAAAGCACAAAAGCAAGTGCAAGGATTCTCTTAATTGCAAACCTGGCTGATACTTCACTTTTTATACAAAGGAATATTTCCTTACTGATGTTTCATTAAAAAAAAAAAAAGGAAAAAAGATGTAGAAGTTCCTTCCAAACACTCACTTTCCCATCTGTCCATGTTGATTTGCCATTTAGCATGGAATTTCTGGAAGTTTCAGCTCTCACTGCCTCTTCAAAGAGCTGCCAGCTCGGTGAGAGAGCACCCTGTGTGCCCTGGGACAATTTCTTAGGGGTGCAAGAGGAATTTATTTATTCATTTACAGGAGCACGAGGAAATTGAACTCCAACCTCTTGGGTAACTGCGGGTCAGAAAAGGCCCGTGAGGAGCCTGGGACAGGAATAATGAGCATTAATTAATGAGGTGGTGTGGCTCTCTAGGTGTGTCAGTGCCATGCTGTGTGTTGGGCACTGCCTGAGGTCATCCCTGGGGCTGTGACCTCTCAGGGCTCACAGGCAGGGCACGCACTGCCCCCAAAACAGCTCTGACATCTCCACAAACAGCTCTGGGGCATCTGGGGGGGAAAATAGCCAAAGGAGAGGCGCAGACCACATTTAGGGCAAGAAAAAAGTAAAGCAGCTTTTCATGAAGCAAACATCTTAACCTAGAACAGAGTTGCTCCAGCCAGCTCCTGAGGGCAGTGTGTGTGGAAGTGGGGCTGACTTTAACGTTCACAGTATTTATGTGCTTGCAAAAATAAAAAAGTGTATTGACTTTATTTATTGCTAAAATAACAGCAAGATCACAGCCCTGGAGTTGATGAGCAGACTTTGGCTCCTCCAGGGATCTGTTCAGAAGAGAGAGAGAGAGCCCCATCTCTCTAAGAGGGGAGAGCAGGAGATGTTTTCCGCCTTGATTTCAGAAATTCTTGGCACTAAAATAAATAATTTCCCAGAAATCCTCGCAGGGGAGCTGGGTGAGCAGCCAGGGGTGTGGGCTGGACACTGGCTTGGAGCTGAGCAGCTTTCTGGGAAAGGACCCAGGGATCAACTCTTCAGCTGGTGCTGGTGCTTTAGTATTAATGAAGTAGATTAATGAAATAGAAATCCATGCAATTGAATTAGAAGCCATTACCCTGCTTTTATTAAATCTCAGATCAGACCTTTCCAGCTTCCAGGAACAGAGTGATCTCCCTGAAATATGAGGGGTAAGGTTGGGGTGGAATGCAGAAAGATTAAAAGGAAAAAGCAAGGCTCTTTCAAGTTTAGTTAATATAACACAAAATTGAGATAGCAGAATCTCTTCTCCTGGGTCCTTGTCTGTTTTGCTAGAAGCCATTACTAAAATTCAGGGTTCCTCAGGTGAGGCATTGGAATTTCACGTTGGCTCTGTGATGACTTTTCATTGTTTCCAGGTGAAACTGAGGGTTCTTTGGGCTGCAGGAAACAACTGAGCCCGTGAAAGACATGAAAAAGTGGAATTTGCTGCATGCCAGCTATCCCTGTAGGATAACAGATCCATCTCTCAGTATTTGATAAGGGAAATTGGCTCAGTTTGCCTGCAAAGAGAACAGGGATGGTGGGGAAGTGTGGATGTGAAATCTGCTGACAGGCAGAGAGGCAGAATCCAAACCAACAGACTCTCCTACTGATTGCTTTGCACCAAGCTGTGACCAAAAAAAGGTGTAATTGGTCATCCCAGGAGCTCCATTGACAGCAATCATGAAATGCCCTTTTTTTCAATGTCACCAGAGTCTCTATCAGCCTGGCAAGTGTTCCCTGGGTAGCTGGAGTGCTGCCTGGCCCTGCACAGCCCAGGTTGGTTGGTTGGGGTTTTTTTGGGTTGATTTTTGTTGGTTGGTTTTTTCCCCCCTTCTGCTCACACTCATTAACTGCTCTTTCATAAGTGATGCAGTGAAATACAGAAGTAATTTAATAAGAATCCAGCCCAGGAATCCCTGAGAAATGGAGCTGAGCTGGATGGCACAATAAACCCCAAATCCCTGATCCTGGAGCTGTGTGTACACATTGCAGCTGGACACTTCTGAAGGGCTTGGAATTGGAGCCAAACAACGTTTGGGTTTCTAATTTAGAATTCAGCCTTTCCTCCTGCCCCAGCACAACCACCCAGATCCCATCATCCACAGCCCCAGCTTTGGGAAGGGGGTTGGACTTCTAATTCTCCAGGGGCTCTTCAATTTCTCCCGAAATACAGAGCTATTTTTATCTTTTGCTGTAATTCAATTGTGTTTGTTGGATTTCCTCTCAGGCAGAATGACCTTACAGCAAATTGGAGAGATAATGGCACAAATACATGGGCCAGTTAAGCAGTTTAAATTCATTTTTCAGGTAAAAACAATCACAGACCAAGCGCTATTGGGTTTTGTATTGGCTTTTGGCAGGAGCTCAGGTAGTCCTGTTCATGGAGGGTTTGTCTCTGAAAGCAGGGATTCCATTTCTCTTTCAATAGTGTTGGTTTTATTTTCATAAACTTCTGGTCTGTGGCTCTAGAGACAAAAATTTTGCTCCCTACCTAATGAATTTGGGAGGAAAAAGAAAGAGAAATACAAAAAAACCTTACGAAACTTTCTTTCTGTCACTACAAAATGGATTTTTTTTTGGGGGGGGGGAGTTAGCAAAAGAAAAATGAGGATTGATTATTTTTTTGAAAAATCACAGTAGGGAATTGTCCAAAAAATGGACAAACCAGAACAACTTTGGATTCTAACCCACCAGGGTGCCTACAAAAAGATTGGATTAAGGATATTTGGGTCCTTAGTGCTTTATGACATTGCTGCTCTTGCCAGTGAGGGGTTAAGAAAGCTCTCACTGCGTCCCCAGATGGGATTGAATGGTAGGATTGCATTGTGGGGAGCAGTGCTTCGTGCAGAGCTGAAGGAGCATTCGGGACAATTGTCCTGGAACAATGAAGGGATTCCAGGGAAAGGGAGCGGAAATGGAGATCTCTAGAGAGGAGAGGTGAAAAGAGTCGAGAAACCTGGCAGTGTTTGCTCTGCACTTTGCTGTTCGGATGAGGGACTGGGAAGGTTCATCCTCCAGTGCTTTTGTCACCAGGAGTTAGATGTCTCCAAGAAGTCCCTGGGAAGATCCATGAGGAAGCTGGAGCAGGGTGTGTCTGTACAAAAGATCAGCTGAATTGTAAACAATGTTCTCATTGATTTCTATAAGCTCCAAGAGACACTGTGGAGAAAATGTCTTGTTGATAGATCTGCTTCAGCCAGTCACAGCCTTGGGTGGTAAAAAGTGAAATGTTTGATGCTGATGCTGATTGTAGTCACGGAGAACAGAATGCTGGATTGATGGGGAAGCTGCAAAGGATGGGCTTTGATTTCATATTTTACAAGTTAGAGCCTCATAGTCAAGGTGTTAGAGGAAATCGTTGCTTTTTAAATCCAGGCATGAGCACTGCAGGGAGGGAGAAGAATTCTTTATTTCACCATATCCTGCCTTTTTCAAAGCAGAGGCAGGCTTTAAATGCATCTATACATACATGCATACACAAGTATTTAAAGCATGGTTCTGATGTGAAAATATGCGTTAAAAATAAGTGTGTGAGGAAAGAGAAGGTGTTTTAAAAGTCCTTCAGCATTTAGATGAGGAATGACATTTTTGTTTCTCGGTTTTGGGAAGTTAAGGGGAGAAAAAAAAGCATTAATTCATGGATACAGCACATTTTCACCTTGCTGGGGTTGCTTCCCCATCTCGTTTGCCTCCCAAACTGCTGCAGAATGAGAATTTCCTGGTGTGCCTTGCTGGGGGACAGAGCTGCCCTGATCCTGGGGTGCCAACAGGAAACCTGAACAGCCCCTGCAGCACCAACAGCAAAGGAAGTGGAAGAAATAAAGTTCATCACCTCTGAAACTCCTGCCAGGGCGTGGAAAAATGAGTGCAGGTTGTGCTGCTGTGATTTTGTGCATAGATGGTTCTTCTGGGAGTGTTTACAGTTACAAGCAATCTTTTCATGGTGATGCTCAGCAGGAATAATGCTGGAAGAGTCTGGATGGTGGTGTGGAAAATCAAGAGGAAGAACTACAGCTAATTGTTAAAAATGAAGAACTCCAGTTTCTTTCTGGTTTTTCCTAGGAAACATTCTGGGGAAAAATAGAATTGAGATCACGACCCTTGTTTAATGTTAACTACTTTCCCTCTTTTCTTGTTTGGCTGTGTTTTCCTGTGCTCATGGTTACTCATCATGAACCTCCATTGTTCTGAGGATGCATCAGCACACTTCTGAAGGATTTATTGAAAAAAAGTTCTTTTCAAACAGTAAGAGATTGAGAAATAACGAGCTCAGAATTAATTCCAACAGTTCTGAGAGGAAAGGTTTTCCAAACCTTAGATGACAAATCAGAAGCTTGCTTGATAAGAATTTGTTTTGAAACCTCTTCTGGCTTCAGAACTGCTCTGTCTGCTGCCTGGTTGTGGAATTTTTTAATGGTCAGTGAATGTGGGTGGCACAGGTGGATGGAGGATGGGTGGAGGGAGGGATGGACGGATGGGATGGATGGA
>VZRM01006423.1:6078-37969 GCA_013397955.1 Grantiella picta | reverse complement strand
GGATGGATGGATGGATGGATGGATAGATGGATGGATGAGGACACGGCACAGGGACACATGGATTGCAGGGTTTGATGTAAAGCTGCTCCACCTCTTGCTGGACAGACACCAACTCGTGTGTAAACTCCTCCCAGCCTCTGGAGAAGCACAGGTCAATCATCCCAGTGCCTGCCAGTCCTTGCTTGCGAGACTTTGTAGGTGAAATTCTGCAGCAATTTGGAAAATCCTGTCAGTTCAGCATTTCCTGAGACCTGAGGAGTTTCCCTTCCCCAGCTCAGTCCATTGTTGGCTCTGCTCTTTGTCAGGAGAGCTGTGAGGAGCTTCTGCCTCCCCAAATACAGATTTCTGCTGCTGCTTCCTCACTCAACAATCCATTTGCTCTCTCTTTCATTTCTGTGGCACACAAACACTTGTATTTCCCTCCTCTGGACTGTCCAACTGGTTTGAATCTCTCCAGAGCTATTTCATACAAATCCAGGCTCCTGGCACTGACAGCAAATCAGGACTGTTTGGATTGTCGTTCTCTGGCCTCTCATTGAGGCTTTAATGCCTTACAGGAATTTGGTTTGGTGGAACAAAAAAAGACACTTATTGTCTGTATGCACATTATACACAATGATAGTAATTGCAAGAATGCAAGGACCTATAGTTTTTTGTTGGTTTTGGGGGAGGAAGTTTTTTTCCCTTCACTTTTGTTTTTGGTTTTTTTTAAACTGGAAATGCTCTGCCCAGCTCTATAATATCTCTCTTGTGGAATAAGAACAGGTGGAAAATGACTCTTCCACCCGCTTTACAAAATAAATGCATTCTCCTTTAATATCAATAAAATGTTCCTATTCAAAATCCTATTTCCCAATCACCAAATCCCATGTTTCAAACCCCGGAGTGTTGTTTGAAAGGCACATTGATAATTATTCTGCCGCCTAACTTCCTGCGTTACTTCCAATAATTTTGCCATAAACATTTAGCTGACTGTTTATTCCATAACCTCTCAGCTTCCTTCTCTGTGCCAGAAATCTCAGCAGTGCCTGCCAAATCCCCTGGTTTCTTCCTGGCAGCATCTGATTTACCTCTTGCTTTCACACAAAGACCATACAGGGCATTAATCACCCAAAATATGATTCCTGAAGGGCAATGCAAAACTAAATCACTCTGACAAAGTATCCTATTTCTTTTTCCTCCTGACTGGCTGCAAAAACCCTTCCGGTCCGGATTTCTCTCAGAACTGCCCAAGGTTTTTCAGGAGTTTGGCACTAGCAGCCTGGAGTTCACAGAGGGAACGGGAAAGGGAAAGAGAATGGGAAAGGGAAATATTGCAGATTTGTGTAATAACGAAGGTGAAGGGGATGTTGTCTGGCCAGTTTTTGGTCCAATCCCAATGTAAAATTTAATCCAAAGTTAAGCTGGATTCTTAACCAGCCAAGTTTGAATAACTTGAGTGACAAAATTCCATTGTGACTCTGGCAGCTTCTTCCCATGTTTGAGCACTCCCAGTGGGAAGAATATAATTCCTTGGGTGTAATTGAAATTTCCTAGGCTGTGCCTTTTTTCTGTTGCCTCTCGGGTTTTGTAAATTGGCCCTGGGATGGGTCTGGCTCGATTTTACTTTATCTTTAACAAGTTTTTCAGCGCCCTGAGCATCTCCAGGCCTTTCTCACCCCATGTAGTGGCACTGATGACCAACGCAGTGCGTTGATGACCTGCAGATGCTCACTGAAGGGTTTGGAACTCCTCGTTTGATGCCTTTAAAATAAAGATGCATCTGGTGATTTACGGTCTAAGTGCTGGGGATCTCTTCCCCTCTTTGCCCACCAATTTTAATGCCTTCCTGTCCAAGTTTATCAAGCAGCCTTTCTGTGTGCCCAGAATGGGAATTGCAACTCCATTCTCTCTGTCTTTTATAAATCTTTGCATCATAAGGAATGTTCTCACCATGTGGCTTTTCCTAAGGTTTTACTGTATGAGCATTGACAGTTTTCTGAAGTGTATTTTGGGTTGGTTTTATTTTACTTTTTTTTATTTGGTTTTTCTGGTTGTTATTGTTGTTTGTTTGTTTTTAGTTTGTTTGGTTTTGTGTGTTTTTTTGTTCTTTGGGGGGTTTTGATTTTGTTTTTTCTTAGGTTTTTTCTTGAGTTTTTTTTATTGTTGTGGGGACTTTTTTGTTTGGTTTGGTTTCTTGTTTTTGGGGAGGGTTTTCTTCGGTTTTCTTTTTTGTTTGGTTTGGGGTTTTTTGAGTTAGTTTTTTGGGGTTTGTTGTTGTTGTTGTTTTTTATTTGTTTGTTTTTGGATTTTTTTCCCCGTAAAGGATTTTAACAACAGGAAAGCAATCTGAGACAACTGACAGCAATTCTGTCCTGTTCCAGGTCCCTGAATTCCTGTCCCTCTCCACCTCCCCTATGGAATGAAACTGAATATTCTTTACTCTCTCACTAACTGCCCTAGACTAATCCAGCCCCACTGCAGTTTTGGGAACAAAACCCAGACAAACCCAGCTTTCTTCCTCTCACCAACCTGTGCTCCCCGTGAGCAGCCATGGGAATGTTCCAGGGGGAAACAGGGGCTGGAGCTGTGCAGGAGAGCAGCTCCCGCTGGGATCATCCCAGGCTGGAGGAGATGATGCTTTGCTGCTGGTTTACCCACAGGATCTGCTGTCAGAGCACTTTGTGGGATTTCTAATGGGAACAGGGAAGCCTTGACAGATCCTGGGAAGGAAACAAGGGAAGAGCTGGAAGGTTTTTTGTTGACGAGTGTCCTGCACTGCTTGTCGTCCTCGTGTGCCTCATTGCACTGCTGGCTGCTGCTGAACTCCCTGCTCAGCCTCGGTGCTTTGCTGGGTCTGTCGGCAGCGGGAAAGGACAGATCAGCTCAGCTTCAGGGCATCTCTGAGGGCTTTGTAAATGAATCCCAGAACTGTTTGGGCTGGAAGGACCTTAGAACCCATCCCATCCCACCCCTGTCCTGGCAGGGACACCTTCCACTGTCCCAGGCTGCTCCAAGTCCTGTCCAGCCTGGCCTTGGACACTGCCAGGGATCCAGGGGCACCACAGCTTCTCTGGGAATTCCATCCCAGCCCCTGCCCACCCTCCCAGGGAACAATTCCTTCCCAATATCCCATCTCCCCCTGTCCTCTGGCAGTGGGAAGCCATTCCCTGTGTCCTGTCCCTCCATCCCTTGTCCCCAGCCCCTCTCCAGCTCTCCTGGAGCTCCTTTAGGCACTGGAAAGGACTCTAAAATCTCCCTGGATCTTCTCTTCTCCAGCTGAGCACTCCCAGCTCTCTCAGCCTGTCTGGAGGTCCTGAAAGGAAAAAACTAAATGGAAATTCTCCTGAAAGTGCAGTCACAGGGATTCCAACTGATCTTGGAGGTTGCTGGGACTAAGAATATTCTAGATTTTTGAAATCTGACCCACAGCTGACCACATGGTTGCCAAATTTTACTGCTGATCAAAAAAATGAAGGGAAGAAGTTCTTAATTGCTTCAGATCCTCAAACCTGAAATGAAGGGAAGGCAGAGAGTGAGGATTTGGAGAGCTGGATGTCTTTTTCCAGCCAAGTGTTTCAGACTTTCTCCATTTGCAAGGATGGATAAGAATTTATGCCACGCTGCAGAGCTGAGAAAATAAATCTCTCTTTCTCCTGAGGTGCATAGATATCTCAGCAATAAATACTGAAGAAAAGCTGATACATTTTGCAGAAATTAATATATTTGTTGAATAAAGTTGCAGCTTTTAAGTTCTTTGACCTGAATGGAATAAACAGAAATTACTAAACTTTTGCTGAGGAGCATTGGAGGATAAGTGAGTGGGATAGAATTTAAACTACAGGCTTGTTTGCCTTATTTCCAAGTGTTCCTGGTTTCATTAGAACAAGCAATTCCCACAAGATTTGATTCCCTGGATTTTTGTGTTTATGGAGCTGTTGAGTGTTTCCTGAACTAAAACGAAAGAGCAGCCTCTGCTGGCAACACCCCAGATCAAAACAACAACTGCAGTTCACAAAAACCCACCCAACCTTCTAGAAAAAAGGACTTTAAAGCTGGCTGCACCAGCCTGTGGCCTGAACCTGGGAATAAATATGAGATGTGTAATTCACTGTGATTTGACATCATCTTCACCTCATGGAGTCGGTTAAACCTTCTCTACAACTCCCCAAATTTACAAGCAGCCTTTTCCAAAGCTGGACTCATCCCATGCCCATCCTGTGCTCTGCTCAGTGTCAGAGGAACTTTGGAACTTCAGGATATCCATGGAGATCTCAAGATTTTGAGGTTGCAGTGAGATTTTAGCAACACTCAGTAAAGTGCAGTTCAACTGTTTCCCTTTATTCCTTCCCTCCCTTTGCTCTCCCCTGAAGGAAAATTAAAATCTGTATTTTTTATGTGTGTTTGTGTTAAATCTGCTGCTTACTCGAGGTTCTGCACCACGTGAGAGCTTTGCTAGCACAGCATCCACCTCTGCCAGCACTGGGCTGAGAAAAAACTTTCCATTTTAATGTGGAAACTCACTTTGCACTGTGTTTGGCCCTCAAATGGGTATTTTTAGTCTTTTTATTTGGAGGAAGCATTCATGCATCTGGATAAATTGCTGTCATGCAAGTGTTCCAAGGGCTGAAGAGAGATAACAATACAGGAGAACAGGTGGAATTCCAGTTCAGTTTGTAACAACTCTTTTTTTGGGGGTGTGAACTAAAATAATAACCAGGCCAAAATCCCACTGTGCCAGGATGTGCAATCCTTATAGAGCTTTCCCAAAAAAATAAAAACAATCAGCCAAAAACTTTACTGCTTAACCTGACCACTTCCTATCCTTTCTCTTGGCTAAAGTTTCCTTCCAAGGAAAACCAGCTACCCCTTCTTTTAAATGCCTCAGTAAATTCGTGGTGACGTGGAAGGAATTTTATCTTGCCCTACTTAGAAAAAAAAATCAGCCCTCCTAAAAAAAAAAAAAAATCTGCAGCTGGTCAGCATTTCTTTCATTACATGGGAATGATGAATAACTCCAATGAACATGAAATGAATGATTTTAAGGGTTCTGAGATACATTCTGAGTGTTAAACGAGGAGAGATGAGGTCATTGTGAAGCTGAAATTATTTGGCTGAAACAGTGGATTTTGCTGCTCCTGAAGGTGTTCTGTGGAAAACTCAAGCAGAATGAGAGATTTGATGCCTTTCCAGCCAAGCTGGAAACTCAGAACATGTCTGAGGATGTTCCTGAGCTCCACGCAGTGCTCAGAGCCCTGCTGAGTGAGATTAGATGCTAATTCAGCCCCTGTGATCTTTTCTTAACAATGATGATGAGCATAATTAGAGGATCCTGGTAAAAGGTTAACAACTTGCACAACTTCTGGGAATTTTAAAACTTTTGGTTTTTTTTTTTCTTCCCCAGTTTCTAATTAAAAGTCTCATTTCCTGATTTTTTTTTTCCCCCTGAAAATGTCCCACCAGGACACGACTCGATATGCTAAGGAGAATGGATATTCTTGCTTAGCTTTTTTTCCCTTATTTTTTTTTTTTTTTCTTTTCAAAGGAGCTGTTTTGCCTCCCTTTAATTAGTGCCTGGCTAAATGTGCCGAGGGATTGTTTTTGTAGAGGAAAAAGCTGAGCTGGACTTGCTGGTGAACTGCAAGGTGGGCTGGGAAGAAGCTGGGTGGTAAAATCTGATAGGAGCTGGTGGAATCTGATAGAATTTGACGGAGTCTGATAGAATTTGATGGGATCTGATAGAATTTGACGTATTCTGATAGAATTTGACGGAATCTGATGGAATGTGATGCAGAAGAGAGAAAATGAGAAGGTTTTGGGGTGGGGAAGGAGGGCAAAGCACCTTCCCTAAGAAGCGAGCGCCCAGAACCCATCAGAGCACATCAGCGAGAGCTGCACAAGCTCTTCCCTGCATTCCCGGGATTTCCCAAGGCAGGACCAGCAGGAAAACAGCAGCCCCAGGGGGAAGAGGAGGGTTAATGTTCTTGGCAGAGTGCTGAGAATTGAAAATAGCTGGGAATGTTTCAGAGCAGGAATGGTGCTTTCCAGGCCATCAGGGTGGCACTGATCCATGAAGAGCTGGGGGTTCTGAAGAGGATTTCCCAGGGTTTAGTTCATATTTCCAGCCCGGGACAGACTCCAGCTGCCTCAAATGTCAGGCTGCTACCAGAAAGTACCAGCTGAGCTGGAAAGTCAAGGAAATTTTAAAAAAAAGAATTAAAAAAAAAATTAAAAATGCTTTTCAGCTCTCAGCATTTGCTCTGATGAGCTTCTAGTGAGGAGCTTTTATACCTTTTAAACCTTTTATACCTTTTATACCTCTTATATCTTTTATATCTTTTATACGTTTTATAATCCTTCTGCTGTCGAATGGGAAATTAGAAGTGCATGTGGTAGCAGCAAATAAAATGAACTGCTTAATTTGCCTGTGAGGTGTTGAGGGCAGATGTTGCTGGGAAAAGAGAAAGATTTGGTTGGCCGTGACAGCACTGCTCTTCCTGCCACTGGATGGCAATGTTTGACTGAAAAAATGAAGTATTTGTGAGGAAATAGAACTGATTCCCTCTTTTCTTGGCACGTCTTCCTTTGGGTCTGTGGCTCTCTGAAATCTGAAGAGAAGGAAAAGATTACTTTGCGTTAAACTGCAGCTAGATTTCTCTGCTCGATTTGTTATTATACCAAAAGCTCTTGGAAACCTCTCAGGCTCTGAACTTCAGTGGGTTAGATGGTGCAGAAAACATTGGATACTGTAGAAAATTCAGATTTAACGTCAGTGCTGGCTGCAGACAGCTCTGTGTGAGCTCAGCACAAAGCTCAGTGCTCCCTTCGCCATCCTGCCTCTTGCCAGGAAAAGCAGGTTGATAATTAGTGTGTACTAATTTTGCCACAATGAATATTTATGCTTCAAGCAGCACAGGTGCTTTAAATGCTGAAGCACTCCGGTGTGTCAGGCGAGGTTCCGAGTGGAGTTTGTCAGACAGGATTAATTTGAGGGAAACAAATCTAGGTTAATAGAGCTGTTTATTGCTGCTGAAATGCTGAATGTATAATTGGTGGCAGAACTCGGAACAGCTTTAATTGGGTGGGTCAAAGGGACTATTGCACTTCTCACTAGAACTTCCTCAGGGGCAGATGGTTGGGGATAAGGCAGGAGATCCACAGGTCTCCTCCTTTGAAAGGTTTCTTCACCAATTTCTTTGGGGTTTTTTAATTGTTGTTTGTTTTTTTAAATTGTACCTCTTCAGAGGGCTTTCTCTTTTGAAAGGCTTCCTCCCCAAATTTGTTTGGTTTTCTTAAATTGTTGTTTCCTTTTTTAAACTCAATCTCTTCAGAGGAGTCCCACAGCTCTGTTACATTTTGTGCAAACAGTTCATTACTTTAAGTGTTTGGAGTTACTTTGTTGCACAAAAAGCTCATGAGAACCTCAGAAAAACCTCATTCTTTGTAGCTCTGCTCTGCCACCAGCCAGAACTGATGTGGATTATCAGGCTTTAGGGATGCCTTTTGTTTGATTTATTTGGAAGTGGTCAGTGAGGAAAGAAAAAGTGGATTGCAGTGGAGACAGAGCAAAGGTTGTGTTTGGAGCAGGGCTCGTTGGAGGGATAAACCCGAGGAGAATGGCCATGAAGGAGGAGGTGAGGGTGAGGAGGGCAGATCCCCCCGGCTGAGGGATTTTGGGGTAATCCACAGGTACCTGAACTGGCCATTTTCTGAGGGAAAAATCCCTTTGTCCCCTGCTCCAACAAACATAGGGAAAACCAGGAACTCCATGAATTTGGGTTATTTCCAGAGGTGAGATGGGAGCCACACTGCCAAAGAGGGAATTCCAGGTGGGAATTCTGGCTGTGTGGGACCAGGCAGGGCAGGACCAGGACATCGTGGGGTGGTTTCAGCCTTGGAGCTGCTGCTGCTTCCAGAGAAACACCAAGAGCCTCGTGGTGCTTTAAAATCATGGAATCCCGGGATGGTTTGGGTTGGGAGGACCTTGGAGTTCATCTCCTCCACCCCTGCCATGGCAGGGACACCTTCCACTATCCCAGGCTGCTCCAAGCCCTGTCCAGCCTGGCCTTGGACACTGTCAGGGATCCAGGGGCACCACAGCTGCTCTGGGAATTCCATCCCAGCCCCTCACTAACCTCACAGGGAGGAATTTCTCCCTAACATCTCATCTAAATATCTCATCCTTTAGTTTAAAACCATTCCCCTTCATTGTAGCATTATCCTGAATCATTACTGTCCAATTAATTTAGGCTAATCTTATCTTAGTCAAGCACAGAATTCCTTTCTTCCTTAAATAAACATTCCAACAGGTGCAGTGTAAAAACATTGAAAAATTCACTTTTCCAAGATAAATAACTTCTCTTTTAACCACACAGAAGCCCAAACTGTGAAGCTATAGACTCTGAGTTGAGGCAGAAGTGGGGGCTGGGGAGGTGCTGCCAGGGAGAGCTTGAGATTGGTGTTTGGGAAATTTGGAATTGTGGCTTTGAGCCAGGCTGACCTGCTGTCCTAGGTTGAAGTGTAGATGTATTTAAGTATTCTATTAGCACCAGCTGTGGGCCGTTAGCTGTTATCACCTGCTAATGACCCACCCCGATGACAGACAATGGGCCATCAGGGACCCACCACATGACTCATGGACTTATCCCATTGTGGGATGCTCTGCCCAGGAGGGAGGAGCCAGGTGTTCCCACCTGGATATAACCTGGCCTTGGAACTGCCTGAGCTAGCCCTGTCTGCTGGGTTCCCTGAGGACAAGAGCTACCACTGGGTCTTCAGCTGGAGAGCAGACCTTCACAGGATCACCGCTTGAACTGAACTACTTCAGTTGGACTGCTACCACCACCCTAACCGGGTGTCAGGTTGTATCTGACTTTGTCAGTGCTTTTCCTTGTATTATTTCACTTATTTTTAATTTCAGCCTTAACTTGTGATTTCCCACTGGTTTGTTTTCAAACCAATACACCCTGCTGGAAAAGTGGTTGCAAATGAGGAATTTCGATTCCCTCTCTCTGTTGCAGCTGGTGGCATTTACTTTTGTCAGGTTATCTAGAATGTAATAGGGAGAAAAATAGGACTTTATTTTTCCCTCTCTTCTTTTTCCTGCTATCCTAGAAAAGGTCATTTCAGGTTGTGCCTGTAGTCACTAAAGAATGGAAATTATCTCTGTGAGAACTGAGATAATTTAAGAGTTAAAAAAAAAAAAAAAGAAAGAGGCCATAGGATTATAAACTAGGTCCAGGCAGAAATAAGTGCACAATTCATGCCCTTTATAAATCTTTGAAGCACAATAAGCTCGGTGGCCATGGAGAAAAAGAGATGCAAAAGATCTGTGAAGATCATTTACAGCCTTTGTTTTTTACAGAGATCTCCAGACAGTAAAATTTGTCAGGATTTTTCAGAACTGTCTGCCATGACTGTGTAAGCCTTTGTATGTACAAAATAACCAGTTACAGATATTAAAAACAAAAGACTTAACAATTTGGCCTGCAAGCCAAAATACACTTTGGAAAGAAACACTGGGCTCTTTCTTCCTTACTTGATGCTTCGAATCTTACAGCATTTTATTCTGACTTTTGCTTTTTCTTTACTGACTTTCAATGCTAGTTTTCAGATCAATTTATCTCTGAAAATTCCCAGCCCTCGAGGGCTGGCAGAGCACACCCTTACCTCGTGTTGGACAGTGCAGAGTGCATTTGAACACTCTGTGTCCCCTGGCCAACGTCCAAACACCCCTGCCCATTGCTCGTGGGCTCCAAAACATCTTTAGCTGATTCCATTCTCGCTTAGCTCAAACTTTTGGGACAGGCTGGGTGTGTGAGGTGTTTGTAACGCCCCGCAGGTTATTTCTGAGTGTTCCAGAGCTGTCCTGCCCAGGTGATCTCCCGTGGGCATTCCTGGTGCTTCTTGCAGGGACTGATGGAAGAACCGGGCACTGGAGTCTCCTTCTCTTTCCCAAGGATTCCTCAGTGGAGAGCTATCCAGAGCTGCTTTGGTGTCTTGCAAGAGAGACAGGAGCTTTATGAGTTTCTGCAGTTTGCCAGGCTTCTGGCGACAGGTTAGGGTAGTCAGCTCCCCAAGGCTCGGTCCTGTTCGCGAGGTTCTTTGATATTTGGCCGATTAGCCTCATATGATGTAAAATACCATTTATTAGACACAGAAAATAACAAACATACAAACCCAGATTGACATACATACACACACAATGAATGCATAGTTGCAGAACTGTAATAGCTAAAATGCAATTATAGGGTAAATGCTTGCTTGAACTATAAAAATAGTTAAAATGCAATTTAAGAAAGGTACCTATAGGTTAGCCAGAATAATACGATTTAGGAACCCAATGATCTTACCAAAGTCCAGTTTTGGTGCTGGGACACATTAGAATCCACTCTCGATCTTGTGAGAAGTTACCACAGAGCTGCGTCCAGACTCTGGGGAGAAGTTTTTCCTCATGCTGCAGTATCCATGTAGAAAAGCTTCCACCTTTTCTGAGATTTCATGGACTTTTATAGGATAAGAGTATGCCAAAAGGGGTCACTAAAAATTTCTCACATTGTCTCTTCATTCCACAGTATGAGTTAGGGTAGTGTTTTTAACTTGCAGGCTCCATCAGGTAACTCTGGTTAGGCTGTCAGCCTGACTGAGCCATCCATCTCCTGTGACCGAGCAGGGACAGAGAGAAGGGGTGGGGGGGAACGTCCTGCCACCCTTGGGAAGCACACACCGCCTCCAGCAAGTTGCATTTTCTCTTGTTTCAATTGTTTTCTTCCCGCAAATTGCTCTTCTGGCGTTCTGTTCGATGATAACATCAGTTTTTGTTAAGACGTAACCTGAGGTAACCTGGCAGAGAGCAGTTGGACAGAACCACATTCAGGATCTGGAGGGTTTGGGTCAGATTTACACCTTGTTCCTCCCTTTGAAATGCAGTTTTCAGTTTGTAGTTGTCTGGAATTTGGCGGGGAAAAGGTCTGAGGTGCAATTTCCTGCAGAGTGTGGGCTGCAGTACAATCAGCCCATTTGCCAGTCTGACTCCCACTGAGGGAAATGCATTATTTCGTCTACATGCAATAACTGCACACTCTTCTCAAAGAGAATAATATTTGATGGACTTGCAGCTCCTTTAGAGCTTCCTTTCATGCCAGGGCCTTTTCTCTTCCTTGGATAATCTGCTCAAATATACAAGTTTCAGGGTTAATTATCCTTAAACTCCACTGGGGCTGAACGTGATCCACTGTAAATGTGTCTTCCCTTTGCCTCTCCAGCTGCTGCTGGACACACAGAGCAGGGAACTGGAAGAAAAGCAAGCAAAAGTGTTAAGATTTTGATTTGCCACCAGCTATGACACCGTGGAAAAATCTGTGTTTGAAATCAGAGGTGTTGGGAGCACCAGGAGGACAGAAAAAGCTGGCATAGCATGAAGGGTAAAAACACTGAATTTGTGTTTTGTGTTTTATTTAAATTATTGACAGATCCTACGTTTAGAAACCTTCTCACATTAATCAACATCCATCTGCACCTGGAATGCACCTGCTAAAACTCCAGGGATTTGCGTGGCTCTCCTTGTTTCTTTGGTGGGAGATCAGCTCCCTTCGTATTCCCATTTCGAGTTCCCTCGGATTCACACCCCCGAGAGGAACCTCTGAGGGTGTTTCAAGAGGATACTAAAGATTCCTGTAATTATGGAGCGAGGAAGAGAAGAGTACTGAACTTCTAAATAGTTTCTAACGGAGATAAGAGGAATGCTTTCCCTTTGGGTTTGCTCTAATGTGCTGCTTTTTGTGCCTGTCCAGATCAAAGTGCTCGCAGGACTTTATTCTGTTCAGAGGCTGCTCCAGGGCTGTGAAGTGCCATTTTTAAGGTCATTTAAGTGCCATTTTTAAAGTCATTAAAGTGCCGTTTTGAAGGTCAGGTTGCCCCAGCCTGCTTGGGTACTCTCCTTGGGGTACAGGTAGCACAAAGACACCATTTTTCCCCATTCTTGGCTGTGTGTCCAAGCTGGAAATTCATTTTGGATTTGGGAAGCATGAGATGTGGGAAACAGAGCATTAGTAAGTATATTTGATATATGTTTGATATGGAGAAATAGAAGAGGCAGGATCAGGCAGCTTTTGCCATGCCGAACTGCTGCTGATAATTCTGCTTATCAGTTAATATCTATTTATTCCCTGATAATTTTTAGAAGCTTTTCTGCCAGCTGCATGTTTTCCCAGAGGATTTGGGAACATCTGCCTTCCTGGCTTGAGCTTTCCAGCATACTAACCTGGGGAGATCCTGTTTTGGGGGTAATGAAGTCTCCAGGTCTCATTTTCAGCCAGAAAAGGGAGTTTTGAATGGTTCATCCCACCCTCAGCAGTGCTGCTTTTCCTGCTGCACAGCAACAGAGCAATTGGAGATCCCTTTGCCAAACCTGAGCAACTTTCTTCAGGCTATTCATCATTAAAAACACTAAAAACATGCAAGTGTGCCATAGGTCCTGTGAAAACTTCCACGTCCCACCTTGGATCAGTTAAAAAGACTTGGTGATTAGGGGAAAAGTGATGCTTCCCTTTGGTTGTGGGGTTTGGTGGCTTTTTTTTGGTTGGTTGGTTGAGGGGTTTTTTGATGAGGGATAGAATTTACTCGTTCTGAACTCTGTTCCCAAAGAGAAAAAAAAAGTGACTTTTTAAAGAAGCCTTTCTAAAAAAAAGCACAACTAAGCACAATTGCTTAATTTTGGTCAAGAAAAATAGAACAAACAACTCCCTAAGCAGCAGAGTGAATCCTTAGAATGGCAACATTTAATTGGGACATTTCTGTAGGTGCTGTTACCTGCCATTCCCACAGGATTGACATCACAGCTGCATCCTGAGGATTTAGCAGAGCTCAAAACCGTCTGAAACCAGTGATGTGTAAATGCCAACCACAGGCTCTGTGACTGTGCTCGTGGAAAAACCTGAAGGGAGCATTCTGAGAGAATCTGAGCTTTCCCTGACCTCTGCCTGTTGATCAGCAGCCTGGCAGGAGTGTGGATCTGTTCCTGATCTCACTTGGTGCTGCGAGAGCAGAACTTTGTTTCTTTTCTCTGTAAAGTAAGAAATCTTGGCTAATATTTGGAATCCTGCTCTGAACGTAAGAATCTACTACAAATATGGAAGAATCTGTTACAAATACATCAGAATGTATGACAAATACATAAGAATCTATTACAAACCCCAAAATACTTAGTGTTAAATGTGCTGCAAACATAATAAAAGCCTCTAAAAAGTGAAACTACAGCCATGTAAACAAAGACATCTCATGGAATGTTTTGCCACCTCAAAAGAGATTCTTTACCTCTAAAACTGGCTGTAACTCAACCAGTTTTGGTTGTTTGTTATCAAATATATTTGGCTGTGTTTTTCAGGTCACACCAAGGTTTTGTTTCTGATAGAGAAACTGTTAGTTATTACTGACTGCGTTGTTCACAGCACACCAGAGGTTTGTTTCTGATATAGACATTATCAAATGTATTTGGCTTATCTGGCTGTGTTGTTCACACCAAGATTTTCTTTCTGATACAGACGTTATCAAATATTTTTGGCTGTGTTTTCCACACCACACCAAGGGTTTGTTTCTGATACCGATTATCTACTTATTCTACTCATCCCGTGGAGATGTGGGAACTCATTTTGGGAAGAGCTCCATGGACCAAACATCAGGAGCCACCGAGGCTGCCCCAGAGAATTTCAGGCTAGTTTCCCTCTCCATCCATCCATCCATCCCTGCCATCCCTGCCATCCCTGCAGCACATGGGGCGTGTGGCAGCTGCAGGAACAGCTGTCACCCAGGTCCTTTGTCCCTGTGACCATCCCTGCATTTCTGCAGCTATTAACTGCATGGTGGGGATGGAAATTCAACTATTCTAAATGCCACTGGCTCATTAGGCAGCGCTTCCCACAATGATATCTAATTTTTGAGAGTTCACTTGGCAAGAGAAAAGACATTTGCAGTGGTACGAGTGTTTTAGAGCTTTGCAGATGCCAGCAGCGTTCTCCCAGCGAGCACAAAGCGGGGAAAACACTCCACAGATGGATCTAATTGCTCCTTCTCCGCCCTGCTCTGGATTTCTTCCCAATGCCTGAGGGAAGATTTGGCCTTTATGGCAAATATTGCCTGGCATGGAGAGCCAGGCCTGGGCAGCTCCAGGGGGATCAGGAATTCCACTGCAAGGTGAGGAAGGTGGAGAATTTTCTGTCAGCATGATGTGACCAACGAGATCTCTGTTGTGTTTGTTATCCTGAGCTCCTGGAATTTTGGGATTTAAGCTCCACCTTCCCCCAGATGAAGTTTGCTGTTTGCTGATTCCTGAACAGTTTTGTACCTCGTTCATATTGAAGCTTTCAGAACCAGAGCTGGACTTTCCCAAGGCAGGTGGAAACCAGGCTAGTGGCTCTGTTGCACATGGGATTTTTATTTATTAAAAGAGGAAAAAACCAGTGTTGGAGACCTGTGAAAATAAAGAACTTCTAAAGGGGAAGAAAGAATGATTTTAGCTCCTGGGCTGGGAGCTGTTCCAACATAAATTTCGTATTCTCAGGAGGATGAGCCCTGGTTTGTCTCCTTGCTCTTGCTTCATTGAATTGAAGATATTTAATAATTTTTAGCATTTTTTTCTTCACATATAAGCATCTGCTAAACTTTCTGTCGGTTTTTTTCATCCTGCATATCAAACCAAACTCCGTAGGCATCTTCATTTCCCAAAGTTCATCGCTTTGCTGCAGTATTTTGGCTGAGAACTCCTCGTGGGTTTGATGACTGTATTTTGCTTGGCAGTTGTGGGAGCCATATGGAGCCCTGCTGAAAGCTGAGACAGGCTCGAGACTCGTGGAGATATTGAAAAAAGAAATTCAAATCTGACACAGCTGCTATTTCTGCTCGGGAATTGGAGGGAGTTCCTTACATGGCTCTGAACCTCAGATCTGCATGGCAGTAGTAGTGGAGAATTCTATTTATTGTAGGATGGAGCACTGCACTCCCAGTTCCTCTGGTCAAAGGCTGCTCAGCCTTTCTGGTGCTCTCACAGAATTTTTTATAGCTTAATGAAAACTTTCATTATTTGACTTCAAGCAACGACAGAATTAGCATTTGCTTTGGATAATTATACTATGTGGAGAGCATTGGTTAACAGCATTGTTAAATTAAAGCATTGGTGCTTTTTATTAATTTATAGTAAATTTATTTCCTTTTCCTTTTTTCTTTTTCCCTAAGTTTTTCTGGGTCAGAAAAAAAAATGGAGAAGCTGCTGAATCTCAAAGGCTCTTTACCAACACAAATCTCCTTTTATGTTGATCTGTTCCACCCCTCTCTTCTCTGGAAACAAAATGCTCTGTTCCACGATAAGGTTCAGTCTGGGCTGAGAGCAGAACTCTGCTGGTGTTAAAAGCATTAGAAGAGTTTGAAAAGGAGGAGTGTGGATCTGAGGGAAAGAAGAACAAAGTGGTGATGCTTTGGGATTTCCGTCGTTGCTCGTTGGCATCTCCTGCCCCCTCATTTTCCTGGAATCTTGCTGAAAACTGAGCAGACGGGAATGGCAGATGTGTCTGATGTACATCATCACAACAAACTGAGAGGATTATGGTTGTAGGGTGCTTGCAGTTGCTGAAAGACACTACAAACCCAGTTGTATTCGGGTAAATCACCCAGATTTGTAGGATTTCACACCTCCCACCAACAAGGTTGCCTCTGTTGCATATTTGAGCTGTTGTTTTATACATACATCAAAACAGCAATTGCCATGTGTCCTCTCATGCTATGGATATTAAAATGCAGCAGAATATTTTTGGTCTTCTGCAATGATCCAGTCTGAAATAATTAGTGAGGATTCAGAGTTACAGGTTAGGACTTAATCTTCCCAATTTAACCTTTCATTATGAGCAGATAAATGAACTTTAAGCTTTCAAAAACGAGATCTTGGACTTGTGACAGCAAGGCAGTAACTCTAGCAAAGCCCTAATAACAGCTGAAAATAAATCTATACGTGGTTCTGTCTAATGGGAGTGGAGTAGCTGTGATCCAGCTTAGCCAAGGGCAATCACAAGGATGGTTGATTTTGGCACTTCAGAGGGTGTTTATTCCATATGGAAGGGGATGTGGGACATTTATATATCAGATTTTGGGGGAAATTGCTGAAGGAACTCACAGCCAGGAGCTGCTTTTACCAGATGTGTGTGGTTTTCATGTTTGGGCATTTTGGGCCTTGAGCAAGAGGGAGCTGGAAATGTCACCTGTGAAACACTGTGGGAGGGAGGGAGGGAATAAATGGGAATATTCACAGGTGTATGCCAGGGAATAATCCTGCTGGTGAAGGAATGGCTGCGACATTTGTGTGAATGAGTTTTGATTTTCAACATCAATGACAGTGCCTGGGCTGTGGGGAGCTGCTCCTGTTTTTCTCTCCCTTGGAATCCTTGTTTTCCATTTATAAAGCAAAGGAATGGTGTTTGGCTCTCTGGTGGACAGCTTGAACATGACACCTGCAGAGCAGAGCAGATAAGAGCTTCCCCTCACTGATTTTGTGCCATTTATGGATTTCTTCTGCTACCTGGAGTTCTCTTTCTCCCTTCCTCTTCCTCATCACTAAAAGCTCCCATTCTTTTCTGCCTTTGTTTTTTGTTTTATTTTTAATGGAAAGTATGGAGCAAGTTCCAAATGCTCTGCAGCATATAGCAGCATTGAATTTTCTCTTCTTTTCCTATTTCACTGTAATTTAGTAATTGTTTTCCTTCCCACTCAATATTTTAAAGGGGAGCACTTTGAGAGGCACCTGAGTGACCTTGCCAACCCTCCCTCTTGACCAGAAGATTTCCATGATTTATTCTGGCACATTCCAAAGGCTCCCTAGAGCCCTGACTCTAGAGTTTTTGTGTTTCCTAAAGCAAGGATGGCTGAGGAAAGTGTCAATGTCCTCCTTCAGCTCCAGAGTAAGGAGCTGTTGTTGCAAACAGGAAAAGGTCACCATGGCTTGTTCTGCTGAAACCTCTGCTCTGAGTGTGCAGCAGAAAATGATCTTTATTAACAAAACAACAGTGTCAAATGCATGGTTTTTTCCATTAAAGCAGACTTCTCCCATCATAAGGTGCTGAACCACATCCGTGGTGCTTCTGGAAGTGCTGCTCTGTCCAGTGCATCCTCTCCTCTGCCTTTCAGTTCGATTTCACCCTGATCTTGAGGATAATAAAGATGATACATATTAATCAGACACATTAAAAAGCAGTGTGTCTTGCTTTAATCAGTTAAGTGATCAGAAGCAGAAATATAAAAATACACAGTCTATATTTACCGAGCTGCTTTACTTAGAAAAAAGCCTAAAAAACCCCCACAAGCTGATGCTGAAAGACACCCAACACAAATTAATTTATTTCCATGAAATAATTTTACTTGTAAATCCACTGCTATTGCCTAATTTTCAGATTTATTTCCTGGCTACTTATTTCCCCTTGATTAAAATATATCCTGATTAACGCTGAGCTGAGAGGCTTTGACTGTTCAAGAACTGACATCGCAGTGAGTTTTCCAACTCGCAGAATGGCCTGAGGGAGATCTGCTCCTTCACATTTGTGTTTTTCCCCCCGCCATGCAGCCTGATTATAATATCCAAACGCCCACATCTCTCCTCATGCACGAGCTCTCCTGCTCGCTTAAAAAAGAAATAAATCAAATCAGAATGGTTATTCAGCAAGGTGCACAAAATAGAAATATTTACATGTCGTGCCAGAGCGTGGAAAATGTGAGTCCTGCTTCTCCCACTGAAGAATTCTGTGGCTCTGGCTCTGCCAAAATCCATATTTCTCAGTTGCCAAGCTCGGCTTTGCCTGTTGAGGCAGCAGGATCACCTGGAGTGCATCAGCTTGGGGCATGAAAGGAGATTAAAAACCCCAAAGCCTCTGGATTTCAGGGATGGAATTTATTGGCGTATCAAATACTGCTCAGCAGGGAATTTATTTGCAGTGGTGGCAGGGAGTCAATATTAAGATTCTTTACTGAAGAGATGTGCAAGTAAAGAAATAGAAACTCAATCCATAAACTCAATCCATACCCAGAACATAAACTGGGTATCAATTACACAGTTTATTGGGTGCTACATGGATTTAACTTGATATATTTAGTCCCTGCGGCACTGGAGGTCAGGCAGATCCTAACCAGTGTGTGTTAAAAACTAATAAATGCTGTCTATTTAGCAGAAGATGTTTGGGAATGTTTCTCTTGGCAATTCTGCTGGGTTGTAACCCGAGATGCTCCAATATCTGCATCTCCTTCCCGTTCCAGGCAAAGGTTTTTAATTCCCCTTTGCTCTCTTTAGGAAGAGTCATCATGCCAGATCACAATAACAGCAAAAAGACAAAGGAGATTTCTAGCATTTCTAATTATTGAACTCTACCAGAGAATAAAGCAGCAGGAAATAATGCTCTAAAGGTTGGCTTTCATCAGTTCTGCATCAAAGCTTGATGAGCTGATCCTCTACCCGAAACCACTCTGTTCTCTGTACATCGGAATAATGCTGCACTGAAAATGGATTTCACCAGCAGTTCCCTGATCTTTTTTAGGAGGCATCAGTGTGGAGATTATTTGGGATAAAAGGACATAAGTTTATGGAATTAATGGAGCTCTGGTAGAAAACATTACCTGAGGATCTCTACCTTTATATTCAGTTATCACAGTGATGTTTAAAGCAGTTTGTCTGAGCGAGGCTCTTGTTCCTGAGGAAAATGCACTTTGCTCTGCTTTTGCTGTCACTCGAGGTGGAAGCAGTGACATCTCCACCAGGGGAGGGAATTTTGAGAAGCTCTCTGGGCAGAGCTGTGTGGCTGAGAATGGCTCTGGTTGTCAAATAATGACCCCTCAATTCTGAGAGTTGTTGTACAAATTACTGAGTTACAGGAATACGAGCTTTTTGGGGTTGTTTTGTCTTGTTTTGTTTTGGGGTTTCTTTGTGGGGTTTCCTTGGTTGTTTTTTGTGGTTTTTTTTTGGTTTGGTTTGGTTTTTTTTTCATTTTTTGGGGTTTTTTTTGGTTGCTTATTTAATTCTGATTTTTTTTTTTCCCAAAAGAGGCATCTGAGATAACAAAACTCCAGATCACATCATTTATAACAATAAAAATTCCTGTTTCTTCCTCCTTTTCACATCTGCCCCTCACACAGTTTGCAGCCAAACAAACTCCCTCCCATTTCTGGAAGGAACAATGACAGATTTGCTTCTCCAGGCTGAGACCCCCAGATTTTCCTCCCTTCAGCAGAGCAGCATCAGCCTCAAGGTTAATACACTTCCTACTCCTTCGTGCAGTGAAACATCTCTGACATTCTGAAAAAGCACCTAATTCCCTCTTATTCGTTATTTTATTGAGGAAATCTGGGGGAAAATTTGCTTTTCTTGGCTAGCTTGGAGGCAGGTAGGGATAGACCTGGACCCTGAGAGCATCTCCTCCTCTGCTGGAGGGGCTCAGGGTCTGTTTAATGAAAATGAAATTCCGGAATGAACAAATGAAATTCCAAACGAATTTCCCCTCAAATGGAATTCTGAAATGAACACTTCCGTTCAAATCCAAGGAGGAACATAGAAGGATATGAGCAAGGTGGGTTCCAGTTTAATTTACAAAACTGAGTAGTAGCTCCCTAATACGTTTTTGCTGTTTTTTTAAATTTCATTTTAGGGCTAATCTAACTTGTCTTATCCATAAGGTGGGAGACATTGATTCAGCACCTCCTTCTGTCCCAGGGCATCTCACTATGTCCTCACCTTCCAAAGGTGTTTCATTCATCCCCCTCAAACGAAATTCTGAAATGAACACTTCCATTTCAACCCAAGGAGGAACACAGAAGGATATGAGCAAGGTGGATTTCAGTATAATTTGAAAAACTGAGTAGCAGCTCTCTATCTCTAATTATTTTCCTCTTTTTTGTTTTATTTCAGGGCTAATCTAACTCTTGGCTTATCCATAAGGTGGGAGATTCAGCTCCTCCTTCTGTCTCAGGGCACCTCAGGATCTCCTCACCTTCCAAAGAGGTGGACAAAGAATGGTTCTGCTATAAACCCCACAGATCCCAATCCCAGAGAGCCTCAGGGCCAGGACACTCCTTTGGCAGCCTCTGGCTTCATCAGAGTTTGGAATTTTTGTCCTCTTGGTGTTGGGAAGTTCCTCGGCAGGGCTGTGGGTAGGAAGGTGCTGATGTTTCATTTTCCTCTCCCTTCCCCATGCTCAGCTCCATGGATTTGTGTCACTGAAGTGTCCCTGCAGTCCTTTCCTCAAAGGCAGAGGTGACCCAGCAGCAGCGATAACCAGAGTGAATTTTGTCTGAACTCCAGCAGATTTTGGGATGAATGCTTCCCAAAGAGCAGCTGATGATCTCCTGACAATCAAGTCCATTGCTGAGCAGAGTTTGGCTGGAGAAGTTGCTGCTGCCTGGTTGGATAAGCACTGCTTTCACAGTCTGGAGGGCACTGCAGCTAAAGTAGCAATTAAATAATAATTATGAAACGTTACCTTTTGGGATGATATCTGCCTGGCTTGCTTCCAGAAAAATACAGATCCTGTAGGTGCATTTGCTGTGTGCAGAGCCTCCTTGGGAGCTGCTCCTGCAGAGAAAACTGGGCCATGCAAACAGGAAACCTGAGAGGCACAAGGGTGAATGGTAGTCCAGTCATAATTTTCAGCACATTATGAATCCCTGTCGAACAGAGTGTAAGTATTTAGGAGCTGATTTGTGTGTAGCACCTGTAATTCATGGATATTCTGTGTTTGCCCTGGAGCAGCTGCCAGCAGAACGACAAATCTGTGCTTCATGGGAGCTGGACCCCAAAAGGACCTTATTTCAAATAAAAAGGACCTTATTTCCCAGAGGCCTCAGCTCCCATGTGGCTGAAGGAGCAGAATCCCTGCAGTGCTCAGTCCCAATGTCTTCCCAGTTTGGTTTGGCACAGCAGGAGCTCTGCTCTGCCCTTTCTCCATCCCCACCATCCCCACCTCCATGGTCCTTCACGGCTGCTTCCCTCTGCACTCCCAAAAAGCCCAGAGTGAGTGCCAGCAGCATTCTCTGGGCTCGAGCAGCTTCCTCAGTGCCCCTGCTCTTCCTCTCCCTGCTCTTGTAGGGTGACTCTTTTCTCCAAAAGCCCCAAAACAGCCAAACACCTTTGCAAATCAACACCCAGCATTCAGCACAAACATCTCAGGGATCTCTGCTGTGGTTTCCCCTTTGCTCTTTTCCTTCAGGAAGAATTGCTGCTAAATTGCCGCCCAGATTTCTTCCACAAAAGCTGTTTTTCCTTTTCCAAGGGTGGTATTTTCTCAGCCCATTCATCTCCCTGGGTGCACGCAGTGGGGACATCTCTGCTGGCAGGTAAATGCACAGAGGGATGGAGCAGCTCTGCCAGCCTGGCAGGGAAATGATTCCCCACAGAGCCATTGTCTCCAACAAATCTGAGCTTCTCACTGGGAACAGCTTGTTTCTGGAGACTGATTTTAACAGAGCACATTTTTAAATGGGTTGAAATCATGATTTATTTTCACAGGAGTTCACTACTTGGCCTTTTGCAGCCCCTGGGGGCTGAGACAGAGGTTGCTGTTGTGAACCAAGCCTGAAAACAAACCCCCTGTATCTGAATGTGTCACACGTCGGAGGCTGCATAGCTAGTTTTCATCTTCTTTAAGTCAAATAGAGCTTTTTAAAATCTCACATCCCCCCAAAAAATCATGCTTTTGGGGAAGAGTTGCTGTAGAGGAAAGCAAAATACAAGCTAGAAAATGACCAGGAAAAGACCTTCAGGAAGGCTCAGTCTCACAACTAATTTTGTCCTTCAGATATTTCTTCAGTTTCATTTCCAATTAACAGTTATGAATAAAGAGTTTTTTGTCTTATATACTATCCTAAACCATCATCTGGATAATATATTTTTAGCTTGCTGCTTTGTATTTCTTTTTTCTGCTGGAGATCCACACTTGTGTAGCCTGGAAGGCTCTTGCTCTCCCGTATATGTTAATTTTCTGTTTTATCTCTTCAGCTTGAGGTTCCCTCTGATCCTCCCAAACCTGTTTGACCCCATCTGAGCAGAGGACATTGGGTTCAGAGGTGAATCTGCTCCAGCAGACTCTGCACTGGGGCCACAACATCACACAGAACTCTTGCTTTATTCTGTGGTAATGATAATTATCAGGCATTACTCAAGCAGACTTTCAGCACGTCTAGTTCATATATTGTAGTTGTTTAAGTGTCTCGAAGGAGAGAATCACAAACCAGGCTGTGGTTTGCCTTTCTCAAGCCTCACAGTTGTCTTCCCAGCCTCTCCCAAACTGTGTTATCACTTTGACACGGGGCTGAGAGCTCCTGCCCTTTGTGGGGTTAATGGGCTCTACTGGGGACATGGAAAACAGGAATCATTAGCAAGGATATTCACACGGATGTAAGCACCACACAGAAGATGGCTTGAATGTTTAAATACCCAAAGGTGGAGTGAGGAAAAAACCAAGAGAATGACAAATATCACAGTTGATGCTCGCTGGAGCAATGTGCTCATTAGGGGAAGAAATAAGTTCCTCACTATTCCTGTCTTGCTCACAGGGCAGAGCTGATGAGAATCACATCTCCCCAGCACTCCCAGAAGGAGAGTTCCTGAAGACGTAATTTCTAGGAGTTCATGTCAGAGTCTGAAGTTCTTGGAAGATTGTTTTTCCTCGCAGCGAGCCTTTTGGGAATGACTCATCAGATCAAGGTATCTGTCGAATGCATGCAGGCAGGTGAGCCGAAGGCAAAGTCACATTTGTGTGTATTTACAGGTCTGTTACAAAATCGCTCTGGGCTTGTGCTCATCCACCCTCACCTCTGGAACAGAACCGTCCCAGCCCGGCACTGAGCGCAATTTGCACATGCTGGAGATGCTGATCGCTGCGAGCGCTCCAGATCGTGATGGGCTCAGCTCTGATTTAGCTCTGACACAGCAGCCCCGTGACGGATGGCTTCAGGAGCTGCTAGAGCACCCTGTCCTGTGCTGTTAACGTGAGCCCTGTCCTCGGTGTTCCTCCATCCCTGACACGGTGGTGGGGCTGAAACACATCCCTGCTGGCCCTGCAGCACTGCCCTGCTTCAGCGCCGGCTCGGTCCTTTTCTGTGCCACATCCCGAGCACAGAGCCAGCCTGTGCGGTGTGACACGTCCCGTTAGCCTGAGCCCTGCACGGGGCAGAGCAGAGCTGCCTGACGGGAATAAATTGGGAAGGTGAGGGACAGCGATGGGAGGACACTGCAGGGAAATGTTCTGACCTGGCTGTTACTACAGATCCGCTGTGCTGGCCTTCAGAGGAAACGCAGAGCTGATGGCTTTGCTGCTGCCTTGGCCGGAAGGAGTAGAAGTTGTTGCAGAATTGCCCAAGCCTGCAAAAGCATTTATCCTAAATGGTTGACTAAGGTCTGGAGAGGAGGGATGAGCATTTTAGCTGGGATTTGAATCATCTTCACTTTAGCTGTGACTTAAACCAGCTTCATTTCAGCTGTGAGTTAAATCAGCTTCATTTTAGTTGTGATTTAATCCAGTTTCATTTTAGCTGTGATTTAATCCAGTTTCATTTTTGCTGTGACTTAAACTAGCCTCATTTTAGCTGTGATTTAATCCAGTTTCATTTTAGCTGTGACTTGAAGCAGCTTCATTTTAGCCGTGATTTAAACCAACTTCATTATTGCTGTGACTTAAACTAGCTTCACTTTAGCTGTGACTAAACCAGCTTCTTTCCTGACCCCAGAATAAGGAGGTGACCATCTCAGTCCAGCTGCTTCGGAGATCTGCAGAGCACTGAGGGCAGTCCCCAGCACAGCAGGGATCAGCCCAAGGCTGCTCAGGTACTTGGCAGCCTCTGCAGTCACTCCCTCCTTCTTTCTGACTGTGAAAATCCCGCGGTGGCAGGAGTGCTCTGTGTCCCACCAGGAAGTGTTAAATAGGGTCGTCTGTCCTCAGTGGCAACTCCAGCAAAGTCTGGAAACCAAACGGAGGTCTCTGCTTGACGTCCATGGACACGAGGGCTCTGGTGGTCACTCTGGCCAGGATCAAACCTGACCTCCCAAGGTGGGTGAGTCCATGGAGCTGCACACAGCAGAGCCACAGCTAAACACCACCCATCCCAGTGTGGGATGTATGGGAGGAATCACGGAATATTTTAAGTTGGAAGTGATGCCAGATGATTTTTGCTTTTTCTTTTTTATATACCCTTTTATACACTTTTAATACCTTTTATATATCCTTTAGGCCCTTAACCGACATGCTTGTAATTTTTGTAGTCTGATATTCTAGCTTAGGTTTGAAGTTCTGCAAGGCAGAAAGACCAAACATTCACAGCAGGAGGCCAGAGTGCTCCATACGATCTCAAAACTCAAAAACGTGTTCTTCTCTCTAGAACATATGTTGTAAACTGGGCTCTAACCTCATTTGGAGATAAATTCTTTGGAGTAAGAAGACATTACTTCATTTATTAAACTTCTTATTGGAAAATCCTAGACAAATATGCTGATTTACAAGGTCTGTAAAAATTTTATGCACGTTATACAGTGTGTGAATTTCAGCTTGTTCCACCTTGAAAAGCTGTGCACCTAAAATCCCATTCAAATATCAAAGTAAAACCCTTTTATCCCTTTACCAGTGTCTGCCTCATAATTCTAAGACCAGCAAAAGGCATCGGAAGGAAGCCATCAGGACCCAAGAGGATGATCCATGAGGGTCAAAGCTCCCTGCGGAGCTGCTCTCCAGCCTCTTGTCCCCCAGTTTGTGTGTGCTGGGTTTGCCCACCCCAGGTGGAGAATCCACCCCTCACTCTTGGCAAATCTCCCATGGTGGCGATTCTCCAGCTCCCTCATACCCAGAGCTCTCTGTAGTGCCTCTCTGCCCCTGAGGGACTGCACAGCTCCTCTTATTTTGTGTCATGGCCAAACCCACTGTGGCAGGACACCCCCTCCGATCGCTGGCCGGAGATGGATGGCTCAGATTAAGTTGATAGCTTGATCCGGGCTATCCATGCTGGCGTCTGGAAGTCAAGGTGAGACACTGAGAGAATGTAAAGAATTTCTTTTGGTGACCACAAATACACACTCTTTTTCCTATAAAAAACACCACAAAGTAGGAGCTTTTCTACACGGACATTGGAGTGTGAAGTAAAGTCTTCTCCCCAGGGTTTGGATGCAGCCCTGTGGTTACTTCCCTAGGGATTGAGAGAGGACTCTGATGCATCCCCAGCTCCAGAAATTGGATTTGGTAAGAGCATTGTTTTCCTAAAATTGTGTTCTTCTTTGCTAGCTATAATAATATTAATAGGTACCTTTTTCTTTTTAGCACTATATTGTTTTAATCTCCCTATGTTGGGCAACATATATATATATATATGTTTGTTTTAGCTATGAATAGCTTTTCATGTATTGTGTAGTAAAAATTGTCTAGTTCTTTGTTCCGTTCTCACCTGTATCTAATAAACCATAATCTATTTTACATTAGACATAAATCGGCTGTCTTTATAAGGACTTGTGAGTGAGACTGGGTTTTAGGGTGCTGGTCACTCTGAATAGGTTTGGTCACTAGTTGTCACAGGCCTAGGCAACTGGTAAAAGTCTATACACCCTCTGTTCCCACTCGTGACACCCACTCAGTGCACATTCCTTTTACCCACTTTCCCAGCTGCATGCTTGACACTCTTTCCAGAAGGATAGAGAACCAGTGTCAAAAGTTTTACTAAAATCTGAAAAAAAATCCCACCTCCTGACTGAATCTAGAAAAAAAGTCTGAAAAAAATCCCACCTTGGTCAGCTGGGTGGGTGGTGTTGTCATCAAGGGAAGTTTAGGTGGTTAAGCAGGACTTTCCCCTCGTGAACCCATGCTGGCTGTGACTGATGACTGCATTGTCCCTCAGAGCTTCTGGAATTACTCCTAGCAAAGCTTTCTCTGTGATTCCACCAGGCTCTGAAGTGAGATTGACAGCCATGCCATGACCAGGCTCCTCCTTCTTGCTCTGTTTGAAATTTGGGGCAACAGGTTCCAGTTTCCAGGGGACTGGAGCTCTCCAGGTGAGCCATATGAATTTCCTTCATGGCACAGAGGTCACCGCAGAGGGTTTTCTCCAACCTACACATCCCACAGCCCAGAATTCCTTTGTGGCTGGTTAAGGCAGATTTTAATTGCCTTGTGATTCCTGAATAGGACAGGAGGAGCTCCCTAAGGATCCAAATATTGGCAGGAGGAGCCAGTGCAAGGATATAAGGAGGTGTTTTCCTTTGTAGGAAGTTTCGATTCTGATTTCTGTTGTGCTCACCTAATAAATCACGAGTGTGCCAGCATTGTGCTGGAAATCTCATGAAGTACTTTTTTGTTGTACTTGATAGTGGAGAGGGAAAATAATCCCGAATTCAGAACTGGGCTGCAGACAACAAGGGAAACAAGCTGGAAGCAGACCCTGGTCCTAAAGAGAATCAAAAGCAGCACCTACAGGATGTGGTGTTTGCCACATAGAACATTCCAAGCCTTTGGAATGCATCACATTCCACCTGATGCACTCAGATGCTTTCTTGGCATTCCGTGGGGTCAGTGTGGCACCTCCTTTCCTGTAACACACATTGTGGTTCTGGGCAAGGTGAAAAAACACCTTGCTGGAGCTGCAGAGAGGCTGCTTGGATTTTCCTTCTCCCTTAAAAACCAAGCAGAGAGCAAAACAGAAAAGAGGTAAGATTTATTTTTCTCAACGGGATTAGTGGAGGTGGTTGAGTGTTTGAGAGACACAGGCTGTGAATTGATGATATTCCTTTTATTCATGTGCATGTTTAAGGTTTATTCACCACTAACCAAGTTCCTTCTGTGGCTTGGTAATGCAGATGTGGTTTAGGACTCAGAAAAGTCAACAAGGCAGGATTTTTGTAGTTTTAAACACCTGAAGCTCTCCTTTTATTGGTCATTTAGGTAAGGGAGGGATGGGAGTGTCCTTTCCTTGTGGTATAAAATATCACAAGAGCTACAACAGTAGGAAAAGCAGGAAATCAAACATGCAACCTGGAAATCATTGGGACCCTCAATTATTTCAGCCATAAATTGAAACCAAGCGCTGCAAGCTGCAGTTGGTTATTTTTAGATTGCTTTGATGGTTTGCTGATTTAAAGTCCCATCACCGCCTCCAGTATTTATCCCAGCAATCTATTTCAAATTTGATCAGAGACTCTACAATCCTCCAGAGCTGGTTCCTCTGTTATTTAGGAGCTGGCTGGCGAGGCAAGAGGCTGCCCATGTTCCAGTGTTCAGCAGCAGTGTGTGTAATGCAAATGGGAATTTTGGGATCAATCCCTCCCTGATGCCTCACTTGTACCTCCTCCAATATGCAGGGGATGCTTGTGAGAGCAGGAAATCTGTCACACATCCA
The DNA here is from genome assembly GCA_013397955.1 of Grantiella picta. Taxonomy (NCBI): domain Eukaryota; kingdom Metazoa; phylum Chordata; class Aves; order Passeriformes; family Meliphagidae; genus Grantiella; species Grantiella picta. Next base: position 10,606 of record VZRM01006423.1, on the reverse strand, counting down.
GGTTTCCTCTCTGTAATGCTCCCAGGAGAACAGCAGTGAAATATAAACCTTTAGATTCAGGTGAACGGTATATAAAAAGCTGAACAGTTCCCAGCTCTCAGTGTTAATTACTGGAGAATCAACCCTTGGATTCTTCCTAAAATTACAATTTACTGAGTTAAAGTAGTGGATTTTTGTGTAGTCCTTGCTTGGCTCCCCTGAAGGGAAGAGGCTCATGGAATTCTTTCTCCTGAGTGGATGAGTTACTGCAGATCCAGGCAGGCATTCACTGCAGCTTGCTGTAAATAAATCCAGAATCACTTGCTTTGGTTGTCTCAAGTTCTCTGTTTCTTAATTCATGCAGTATAATGTAAAACCATCGTGGGGAGTGACAGAGTTTTAGGGCTGACTTTGATTTGATAAACTTAGTTTTATGAAAGAGGAGACAGGGATATCTTGCATTTGGTGGGAGCTTTGGGTTCCTCTCTGACCCTCCAAGGACTCAGGCCAGGCTGCTGTGAATGATGTTTGTTATTGCTGGGCAATCCCTGCACAGAACTTGCTTTTACACAAGCCAATGTGAAACAGTTTTTCAATTTAAAATTTAAAATTAATTATTACATTTTCCTTCATGTGTATAAACCCAACAGGGCTATAATAACTGTAAAGTCCACCGACAGGTTTTCTTTGTTTCGTTTTGTTGTTGGTTTGTTTTTGGGGGTTTGGATGATCTTTAAGGTCCCCTCCAAGCCATTCTGTGATTCCATGAAAATCCCATAAAATCACGATATTCCCGCAGTTATTCCACCAGAAATAGCCATCAATTCATCACATTTCTCCTGTTGCAAGACCAGCACAGACATCTCCTTTTTCCTAAAGCTGCCATCCTAAGGGCAGCTTTTCCAGCCTGGCAGAGCCAAGCTAAAACTATTCCAAAATTGCCATTTTTGTCACTAATACCTGCTGTATCCATTTTCCAGCTAGGGAGCAGCTGCTCCAATTTTTCTCCTTTATATATTCCATGGCCACTAAATAGTTGACTTCTGCCATGTGGTTGATTGGAGACAGATTTGTGTTTGACTGCTTTGCAAGAGCTGGAAAATGGATGAGGGAAGATTCGCTCTGGGTCAGTGAGAAAATCCAGGAAATAAATATTTAAGGAAGCATTAATCAGATGAGATTATCGCTGGTTTTTACATAGGCTGGAAAACTAGGAAAATATCCAAGACCAGAAGGGATTGTTTAGGTTCCAAGTAGAAGTTCAGGTATGCTAATGTCTGTGTGAGCAGTGGGATTTGTTAGAAAAAGGATGGAAGTCTTTTTTTTTTGGCTTTAAGCCTTTTGGCAGCAGATGGCTATGCTGAAGTTTAGGATTAAAGATGGTCAACAGCTCTGGCTTAATTTTTACTGTTCAGGGAACCAGAAATTGGGGTTTTTTAAATCATGAGTGGGAGCAGGTTGGTGGGAAGAGGACAGATTTTCAGGTTTTAATACACTGAAGGATACAGAGGAGCAAGCTGGGGGTTTGATTGAGAAAACCCAAAGGTGGAAAACATTTTCTCTTCGTGAATCTTCCATTGCTTGTGTTCAATCTGCTCAGCAGCACCCTGGAATTTCTTTAGCCTAACGACAAGAACACTCTCCTTGGGTGGGTGCCTCGAGCAGAGCTTGTTTCCAGCTTCATCAAGTGCTTTGCACCCTCGAAGGTCTGCAATAAAGGATGAAATGGGGCTTCTGTTTCCTTTTTCACACTACATAAGAGGTTGACATTAAATTGAACAAGTTCTTTCCAGTTAAAGGGAGAAAAAATGACATTTTATGTAATTTATTTTTTTAAAATTTGAACACATATATATAGAAAAATTGAGATGAAATATTTAAACCTTTTTGTCTTATTAAGAAATGTAGTTTGGTTTTTATATGTGAAAGGTTTTTGTGTTTTGCTGTTTGATGAAGGAAACAGACTGTGACATTCTTCTGAAAGAAAAGGAAAAATGTTTGCACTCTGCAGCTTAATATATTGATAAATAAAAGGGTGAAAATATAGACTATGAGAGCTGAGGAGAGGGAAATAGCAAAGAATGGCAGTGAAGCCAAAGGAAGAGAACAGCTCAGTGCCCACCTTGCCCAAATCCCCTCCCAATACCTGCTGTCTGCCCCGCAAACCTGATGGAGTCATGGCCGAATTATTTCCCTCCTGATGCCCTTTCTGTCTGCGAGGCCAGCATTGAATAATTTAAGCAGATTATTCCTTTAATTCCCAGGCCCGTTCTGAGTCCATCGGGAGGCAGATGTGCTCCTTGCCCAGGGTGCCATCAGAGCCAGAACGGGCTGTGGGGTTTGCTCTGCTGCCGGTCCCTGCAGATCTCTGCTGCCAACGTCACGATTTGGGTAGCACCAGTGGCGTTGCTAAGCAGCAGTCAGCATCCTGCATCCCACATGAGCTCCTCTGGTTCTGGTTTCAGATCTGGCCTGACGTGGTTGTGCTCCAGAGCTAACGTGGGTTAGCTGTGGTGGAGGTTTCTCACTCTCAGGAATTGTCCAGCCCATCTGATCCAGCCCTCTGGAATGGGGTGGATTTGAGCAAAAGGTTCTTGAGATACCAGAACAGAGTGTGGGGAAAAGGAGCAGAAAATAAACCTCTGTGGAAAGAGAAGATGGAAGAATAAAGTGATACAAAGGAGCAGAGACTCACTGTGTGCTCTCTTGGAGAACATCCCAGCTGGTCCCACAGACAGCACTTTTAAAAACACATATTTATTCAAAGCCGCATAGTATTTGTCCTCCTCCACACAGAGCAGGCTAAAAATGGACTTTAAATTGTGCCACGCAGAAGCAGAAAATGAGATTCATGACTATATGCCCTACATTTTGCATTCAGCTTGGTTTTGGGTTGTGCATTCTCTCCATTATTAGCTCTTTCTGTTTAATTCCACAAGAACACGAGGCGGTAGCTCAGAAATGTTAATTCAACTTTACTACTCACTGGTGGGGAATTATTCCTGTTTGGTAGAAAGGGAGCATGAAGTGGAGATGGATTTGTGTAACCTGTGTAGGTGAGGGACCAATAAACAGAATTCACTTTTCCTGGTATTTTCTGGGGTTTGAATCAGCACTGCCAGCCAGGAGCACGGCAGGGATGTGATCCCCACAGTCTGAGCCCTGTGTCCCCAGGGTCACACAGCGGTGACTTCTGCAGAACAGCCGAGGCCAAGCTGCCTTTCCCAGCTGAAGCCCCAAATTGCTACTCAATCTCCCCTGCCCTGATGTGCTAATTTCAAGCAGTGCTGGTTGTCCAGCGCAGCTAAAGGTGCCAGGCAGCAATTTCTCGTCCCCAGATGTCAGTGTGACCAGGCAGCAGTGAGCCCCTGGCTCTGGAGGTGTCCTGGGAGGAGCAGCCCCAGCGATCAGGTGTTTGTTGCACCCCGCAGCACCCAGGGCTGGGGAGCAACCACCCCCAACCCCGATCCCACCCGCTAGTCCAGCTGAGCCCCTGGGCCCTGCAGAGCCTCCTGTGACACCCCAGCAGCGATGCCAGCTGGATTTTCCAGTGCAAACCCTGCAGCTGCGTGGGAGAAGTGTCCATGCTGAGAGGCTGCTGCTTTGGATTTTCTCTCGCCCTGCTGCCCCGCCTCGAGGCTTCCCCTTCCTAAAGGTGAATCTTCTTGGCACAGCAGCACTCTGCTCACAGTTCTGGGGACTACAAACGCTCCTCTCGGATGGGAATGTGCTTTTTGCTCCCACGTGGAGCCAGCAAAATGCATCGTGTGCTTCACACTCCCAGTGGTTTCGTCCTCCTTACCCCTCTGGGGGCACTGAACCAGTGCTGCTCCATCACTCCAGAGCTCATTTAGCCACAGAAAATTAAAACTGCCTCTTTGGGTAACTATCCATTTCATTTTTTCCCCAAGCAACGTGCTGCAGTCACACATCTTCCTTATCAAAGCAAACCAGGGCTCAGCAGTCAGCCAGAATGTCATATTTGGTTCTTAGGTTACAACAAATACTTCTGGGGTGGTGTTAAAATCTAGCAGGGCAATATAATCCTCATTTTTAGCCTTCTGATTATCCTCTTTCTCAGAAGGTTTCTCATTATTCTCTTCCGTCTTTGTTTCAAGCAGATGGTTTGCTCTTTTCACATATTCCGCGTTCTTAGTTAAAGTCTAATTATTGTCTGTCTCCCCAGAAGCCACCATACTTGGTGTGCTGACAAGAACACATTTGTGTTGTACCAGGAGGGATTTTATTTCTGTTTCTTCACAGCCACTCTTGAGTTCAGTCTGTACAATTAATGGTATTAACGAAGTTGTATGCAGAATAAAACTGTGTCTGGGCTTCTTAAAGTTCCTGCTGCATTCACAAAAATACNTAGATATAAATCTAAATCAATATAAATCCTAAGGTGCCAGTGTGAAGCTGATCTTGAGAAGGTCAGTGCTCACGTGCTTTTGTGCAATTCTGACTCCTCACATGGTGTGCCTAATGAGGAGATTGGGGCTTTTTGAAAAGGGAAGCACGAAGTTCAGCCTCCTCCAGAAGCAGCAGCAAG